>JAHLJT010008756.1:108829044-109071829 GCA_031308135.1 Acheta domesticus
CCTTCAATATGTTAATCTCAACCAACATCCGCCGCACGAGGGAGTACAGGAAACTGCAATTCCAGAAATTCAGGAACTAATGACTAGCGGCGCTACTAAGGTCAGTACTCAACAAACTGCCAGCGATGCAGCCCAAGGCGTAGCTAATCAAGTGAATGAAAACAAAGAAATCGCAGACAGTGCATCAAATAGCGGTAAGAGATCATTCAATGACTCAGATGAAAATGAACATCCCCCTAAAAAACCAGTCAACAGTGCTAACAGTGTTTATGCAGTGCCAATTAGTAATAGATATGCCCCCTTAGAAAAGCTAAACGACCCTGATCCCAGGTTTAATTATATAAACATCACCCCAACCCAAGACGAAAATGTCAAGATTCCACCAATTTATGTGAATAACATAACAAACTTATCAGAGTTTAATAGAGAAATCAAAAACAATATTTCAAATCAATTCACCTCGAATGTAATAAACAACAGAATAAAGCTAATGTTTAAAACAGTACCTGACTTCAGAAAAACAATTAAATATCTGTTAAATACTAAAAGAAGTTTTCACACTTATAAAGACCCCGCTAATAAAAAGTTCTCCATAGTATTTAAAAATGTTCATCATTCATTATCACTGCAGGAAATCTACGAGGATGTCAAAGAAAAGTGCCCTTCGCTAATCAGTGTCACAAGACTGCACAAAGATAACATTCCTATACCAGTGGTAGCGGCCGAGTTTAACGGCCAGCAAAGCATAGACATTGTATTACAAATAACGGAAATTTGCAACTTAAAAGTGAAAGCTGAAAAAAGACGCAGAATCAAAGGTCCAGTGCAATGCTTAAGATGTTTAGACTTTGGTCATACCCGAAATAATTGTAATCATACATTAGCCTGTATCTACTGCTCCACAAAACCACTATTCGGTAAATTGCCCAAATAAAATGCTCACCCCTTTTGTAAACACTGCAATGGGCCACATCGGGCAGGACGTTCGATCTGACGATTGCCCGTTCTACAAAAAGCTAACTCAAACCCCACCCCCCTAAAGGAACTCATAGTGAAGACCTACGCTCAGTAAAAAAGCGCTTCTCAAAATGTTCATGTAGCACCTCTACCTAAAATTCACAACCAATCAACTCCAGAAACCAGACCCAACAACAACACCTCATTTCGCTTACTTCGTCAAATTTCCCAAACCTCCCACCCACAAACAGCATCCCTAAATTTACTTTCGCTCCAACAACAGCCGCCAATCCGAATCCACTTCATCTACATAAACCAACAAGCACCAAACAACATAAACGCTAGCAATAATAATAATAATAATAATAACACTAATAATAATTCATTTATACACTCCCTAATAAATTCCATCACAACTCATATAGTAAATATAATCAACTCAATCATCCCAGCAATCATCAGCAATATAAAACCTCATTGTCATCATACTTTAATAATAATCATGGCTCTACAGCACCATAACAAACTAAATATACTAAATTGGAATGCCAACGGCATAAACAATAAGAAAGCAGAGTTATCATACTTCCTAAAAGCCAAAGAGATTAAATTAGCATGTATCACCGAAACACATTTAAAACCAAATGAAACATTCAAAATTCCTGGATATAATAATCATAGATCAGACAGAATAAACTCAAATGGAGGTGGTGTTTTAATTCTGATCGAAAAATCTATACCTTATATCCAAAGTAATTTACCCCATACCCCTGGAATAGAAACAGTAGCCATTAAATTTCCACTAGACAACAGAATAATAACACTCATAGCAGCTTACAAACCTCCTAAAATCGAAATTCATAGTACCAATTTTGGATTACTATTCCAACAAAACACCCCCACAATACTTGTCGGAGATCTCAATTCCAAGGTCGTTCACTGGGGCTGTAGAACTTCCAATACCGCTGGATTACAATTGTATAAAATTATATCAGATTTAAAACGACATCTAATCCCTCCCCCTGAACCAACATACTACCCTCACGACCAAAGCAAATTCCCGGCTATTCTGGATATTGTAATAACTAACACACAAATCAAATTCTAAGGTTCTGTCTTATTTGAATTGGATTCTGATCATCTTCCTGTTATCATTTCAACCCAGCAACTTTCCCCCTCACATAACCCCACCCACGCATTAAACACGAATTAATTGGAAAACATTTAAAACAATAATCATTAATAAAATGCCACAATTTAAAACGTTAAATACCCCACTGGAAATCGAACAATCAATTACACGATTAAATAATCTAATTATCAACACAGTCAAATCCCTGCAAGACAAGAAACCTCCATACGTCACAAAAACACACAACACAAAACTACCCAAGACCATACTAAACTTAATTTAAATTAAAAATAAAACCAGAAGACTATGGAATATAACAAAATCGACTCAAGTGAAAAAAGAATTGAACTTACTCACTACAATAACGAAAGAGCAATAATAGATTTTAACCACTCAACGTGTAATAAACTAATTCAATCACTAAGTACAAGAAACAATTCGCTTTGGCAGTTCACCAAAAATGTTCTAAAAAGAAAACAATTATACCACCGCTAAACACACCTACAGGCAAAAAGTATGCACCAGCAGAGAAAGCAGAAGCTCTGGCAAATCACTTTGAGCAATCATTCACCCCTAATAGTACTCCCACACATTCCGATCACATGGATATAACACAATCAGTATCTGCACCCAATTATAACATCCCACATAGAATAAAATTTAGTTCCCCAAATGAAATCAAAAACTTTATTAAAAATATCCCCCTTAAAAAAGCACCTGGCCATGATAAAATTAGTAATGTTATATTGAAAAACTTGCCTAACCCCGCAATAGCCTACATTGACAATATTTACAACTCAATTCTGAGAACCGGATACTTTCCAATTATATGGAAAAATTCCGAAATAATCCCCGTACCCAAACCTCATAAAAACTATAACAATATCGAAAGCTGTAGGCCAATCAGTCTCCTCCCATCCCTATCCAAAATTTAAAAAAAAATAATACTAAAAAGAATTAACAACCATCTAAACATAACCCAGTCCATACCAAAACATCATTTTGGCTTCATCAATAAATTATCCACATCACACCAGCTACTTAGAATATCCGAACACATCCACACAGCCTTCCAGAACAAACAACACACAGTAGCCACCTTCCTGGATATTTCACAGGCTTTCGACAGAGTTTGGCACCCGGGCTTAATATATAAACTAAAATCTATAGGAACTCCAAATTATTTACTACAAATCATCAAAAGTTTCATAACAGACAGAACATTTACAGTAACTGTCGAAAAGCATGTTTCCAACCCCCACAGAATAAAAGCAGGACTTCCCCAAGGTTCCCCCCTTTCACCCACCCTTTTCAACCTATACACATCTGATATACCTACCTCTCCCTACACACATATCGCACAATTTGCTGACGATACTGCCATCTTCATGTCACACCATTCAGTAAGTCACATTTCAAATAAAATTCAAATGCATCTGAAAAAACATAGAAGATTGGTCTCTAAAATGGAAAATTAAGCTTAATCCGTCAAAATCAACAGCCAAAATATTCTCTCTCAGAACATTCGCCACACCCACCTCACTCCAAATTAACAACAACACATTTCCCTGGACCCCGTACAACCAAACTGTGAAATACTTAGGACTAAACTTCGACACAAGATTAACCTGGAAATCTCACATAGCAACGAAAATTCAACAAACCAAAATCAAATTAATTCAACTAAAACCACTACTAAATCACAAAAGCAGTCTCTCCTTAAACAATGCCATCGCCCTGTATAAGACAATAATAAGACCTCTAATGCTATACGCTTGCCCCATCTGGACGAACGATTCACAGGCAAACATCAATAAAATCCAAATAATGCAAAACAAATTCTTAAGATTAGCCACTCACGCCCCATGGTTCATTTCAAATGATCACCTACACAGGGAATTACATTTACCAACCATCAATCATCACATCGCTCGTCTCTCCAACAATTTCTACTCAAATATATCCTCAATAAACCAAATAGCCCACTACAACCTAGCCACACTTAACGAATTTCCGACCCGAATCCGCAACAGACATCCTCTACACACATTCTTCAATATATTCTCAGATGTAAACTAAGCGTAGGTGCTTAATGAGTATCCTTAACCAATTTTGTAGTTAGATTAGAAATAGTTTTTAGGTTAGGTTAAATGTAAGCCACAAAAACTACATGTGAAAAAGTAATATTACTGAACCATGTATTAGTCATTCAAGTAATAAAATAAAATTTAAAAAAAATCATTAAAAGGAAAATGGAGATTCTTAAGATATTATGAGATCTTTTTCATCTGGAGGTTGTGCAACCGTATAACCTAAGCACGAGCCGCCACTTTGCATGTCTTTCAATCTGCTTCATTAGCCATTCACATGTTATCCAAAAAATAATCTTCTACATCACGTTTACAGCATGTTATATCAGAGTATTTCTTCATCAGCCTACCGCATCTTCTTATTTCTTTTGGAATGTTTCCCTTGCAGTCTTTAGGATTCTTTTTTCAGACATGTCAGATTCAAGAAGTGGTGGTAAAACAGCGCATACACGTCATGTGTAACGTATCTATAACGGCAATGTTATACTACTACATGGACCTGCAAAAGTGTTTCCAACGATCAATCATTATTTTCCCCATCTCAAGATTCAAACTCAGGTTGATCGAGTTAGCACGTAAGACACGCTACCATTACACCCTCAGTCGCAAGGATAAACTCAACTTTCTCGATAATTAAAAAAGAGTGGTTTCTTGCATCATGCAGGTTTTTTTTAATTCAGGGAGTTTACCAAAAATGATTAAAAAACAGAGGTTTCTCAAACAGTGGTTATGCAATTTTCAAAAATTCAGAAAGTTCAACGAAAATGAGACATACGCTATTATTTAAGCGTCCTTTGCTGCATCCGTAGAAAACATTGGAGTAGTTTCTAAAAATGAATATTTAATTGCATTTACTTCAGGCAGAAATCATGCAAAAGCAACATGTTTCTTTCAAAAATTGTTTACGAAATTTTTTAAAGATATATTTTTAAAATTAATTTTTTAACAAAAAAGATTAATCAATATAAAAGTGTTAAGTTAAAGAAACAGAAAATAGAGTTAACCGAAAAAAGGGCGAGAACCATTTTTTACCGTCTTTTGTTACAAAAGAGGAAAATACTTAAACATTTGGAGCCGTGTTTAAGAAAAAATATGAACTGCATTATTTTCAAGCACAAATTACACAAAATACTCACATTTTTCGAAAACTTGTACTTCACACTTTTTTAGATATATCTATGCATTAAAACAAATTTCATTAAAGACAAAAATCGCTATCATCAATATTCTACTTATAGAAGTTTTATGTTTGCAATTTTCAAAATATAGGGAGAACGCCGAAAATGGAACCGGAACCATTTTTTACCGCCCTTTGCTACATATGTGGATAAATTAAAGAAAAGATTTTAGCAGGTTTTTAGAAAAAGCTGTTAAAATGTTATCTCAATTTCGCACAAAAATATGTTAAGACTACTCATGTTTCCGAAAACTCGTACATAACCTTCTGTTCTTAAACAACAGATTTAACTAAGAAAAAAATTGTGTTGGGTACTGTAGAGGTAGGTTTTGTAAAATTAGGAATTGGAATGAAAGTAAGTCCCACTCCATTTTTAAAGAGTTTTTTGCACTATCCATTGGCAAAATGTAATAAATTATTTGGAGCCATTTTGGGGAAAATTTTGAAAATAATTTTTAGAATTCTTGTAAAGGATCACCCAAAATCAAAATATCATTTCGGAACTCGTAGGGTCTTGAGTTCCTTCAGATCGCTCGGGAAATACGAATGATGGAAACTCGCATGAACGGTTGAGATGATAGACCC
Organism: Acheta domesticus; assembly: GCA_031308135.1. Classification (NCBI taxonomy): domain Eukaryota; kingdom Metazoa; phylum Arthropoda; class Insecta; order Orthoptera; family Gryllidae; genus Acheta; species Acheta domesticus. The sequence goes on from JAHLJT010008756.1 coordinate 108,834,986, forward strand.
CATCACGGACGGACAAACATACGTTTTCCCTACAATCGATTTTTCGATATTAAGGAACCGCAAATTATGGATTCTAAATACCCCACTTTTTAGAGGAAGCAATTTACTACACATAGGAATATGATTTATCCAATTTTTCTTCTGAGTCTCTCAATAAGTGTTGTTCTGATAAAAAATTTCTGACGTAGCATTACAAAACTTTCTCTTTACCACGAAAACACGTAGTAAAGAGTAAAGTAAAAAGAAAGTGTAATATTTTGTGTTGTTACAATCAAAATCACACTTATGATTTTACTCTTTTTCCCGAAAGGGCTACCATTACTAGTATTACAAATATCACGTTTTCAACGTACTCTTCATCAAAGTCTCTCCATCGTGCGTCCTCGTGCGTCCCACTGTTTTGGCGTTGCCACCACCGTGCTCTCAATGTCCAACACCATCACAGACATTGCGGCTTTGTCCCTTCTATCAATCTGAAGCAAGTGGTCCCCAGGGGCCTTCCACGCACCGCCTCCGCCTCCGCCTGCGCCCACGACGCGCCGGGGGACATTCCGGCCAAGGACTGTTTGACACTCGCGGCGCCCCTCTGGCCAGAAGAGGAAATTTTGCCGCCGACCGAGCGCATGCCTGTTTGCTGAGCTCTCTGTGTCAAAAGCCAAAACGAGCCAGATTTCGTGCGTGCGGCAAAAACTGGTAAAAAATCCGAAAACGGCTCACTAGATGATAGGAAGGAAGTGCCACTTCAGCAATTAATTCTCAATAAATTCGATAGATTTAATAATGTTTCAATAGCATCTGAATTCACTTGCTCGTATACGTACTACGTATACACGGAGTAATATACGTAGTAAAGAGAAAGTTATGTAATGCTGCGAAAAATCAATTTCGATATTTCAAAGGAAATACGCCGATAAAAAAGATATGACGATACGAAATTAAAGGAAATTTGGGGTCCCCTGACATCGAAAAAGCCTTTTTTAACATCTCTGTGGTCACGGGGTAAAAGTTCTTAAGTTAAAAATCTTAGTTCGGAGAAAAGGAAGGCTAGATTATAGAGCCAACGCTTCTTACTATGCTCAACGCTATTTCCCACCGCTTTTTTCTCGTTAAGGAGGCAACATTTGAATTCGGTCGTTTTACTCAAATAAAACATAGATATTTAACTTATAGTTTCTGTACTTAACCCAATTTTGCCAAAAACTCACTTAAGAACTTTTATCCCGTGACCACAGATCTGTCCGTCTCTCCGTCCGTCCGTCTGTGAACACCACAATTATTAGTGCCTAGACCATACGTAGAATGTTTTTCAAAATGGATGTTTTCCGGTCTATCTAAGCTTGCGATTTTGAAAAATATTCTTTAAAATTTGGGAGTACAATTCATAAAGCCTCAGAGACATTTTCAACATTTTCTCAAAAATGGCTCCGAATGTTTGTCTACTTTGTTGGAAGAATAAAGTACACATATAGAAATGGCATAGGTCCGATTTTCACTATTAAGTTCGAATTTTCGAAAATTGCAAACATTTGATTTTTTTATGTCTTCCTACGTCTACAAAATTGTAGATTTTTCCTCCAAATGAAACTTGTTCTCTGTACTGCATATATTGTTTTTGTTTCCATCTCTAAATGAGTAGATGTAATTCTTTAATTTCTTTATTGGTTTTGAGTTTACTAATTATTTTGTAATTGTTATTATTCTTAAACTGCTCTTCTACATTTGTTATATTCTTGTCAGGAATTTTTTATAAAAATTATCATTACCTAAATTTTAAAGTTAGAAAAATTTCCAATTAAATTTATAAGAATTTCTATTAAACAGACTCCTGAAGAATAGGAAAAGTGCTCCTCGAAACGTTGAGAGATAGTAATTATTCAGAAAGTTAAAAAAATATGTTGCAAGAAATTTACAAATTTAAATTATGTTTTTTTAACCTTTTGGTTTTCAAACGTAGATTATTAGACTGTCTAAAATAAAACTGGACAAAGAAATCAAAATGAAAACCCAAAAAACAGAAGGTAGCGGCATATCAGGAATTATTAACTGATGCCGATCCTCTATTTAAATTTTTTGCATTTTAACATTGCATTTCTCTAATTCTCATTGTATTTAACATTGGGCATATTGAAATGTTATAGTAATGTGACATAGTCTACTTCCGCAGAAATGGTTGGCTCACTATTGAAATTCATGATTTCAATCAAGGTTTATTATTAAAAAATAATCAAACTTCATAGACTACTACGATATGAATATTTTTTTTAATTTAATTGTAATCTTTAAACTATATTACTCATTCTTTCTTTGTTTCTAGATCGATTTTTTTTTTCGGAAATTCAGTATGTGAGCCTCGAATTGGTCAGCAAACGTTTTTCTGGATTGAACCAACCAAATTCTCGTTCAGTGAGGTGCATGTGATGGCCAAGTGAGGATCTCCCACGATGTTCAATTTATTTTTCACATTAGGGGCATTTTTAAAACTTTTGAAGGCGGTGATAACATCTCCGCCATGTGCCCAACTAATTTTTCATTTTTTTTAGTAAAGTGAGGTGTTCTGTCATGTGTAAGAAATGATTTTTTCTTTCCCGTGTACTACGTATAGTATAAGGAAAGTTATGTGCGTAAAACGGCCGATTTTCGGCAGAAAAACTCTTACTACTGTGTCCTGGTAACAAAAACGTGGTTAAAACCAGTTGCTAAATTAAGAAAGAAATCTCCTAACACGTGGTGCAGTGAGACGGCTCACATGTGATTTTCATAAAAAAATTACATTGTTAAGTATAATCTCCATAAAAGGAAATACTAATATTCTAATGGCGACAAGGGACGGCGCAGTGGCGTACGGACTTTTTATGTTATTACGCAAATACCGCAAAATTTCGCGAAGTCCGAGCCAGCAAGCAAAAATAATAAAGATTTGTTATTTATCGTGATGTGCAGTAGATGTAGATATGATGTATCGTGATGTGCAGTAGATATAACAGTAAATGTTAGAATAAGACCAAATTATGAGAAATTTTAATAACATGAAGATGTTATTAAATAATAGTCATAATCGTCCCGTCAAATTTCGTACCCGTCAAGTTTCGTACCCGTCAAGTCTCGTACACCTCAAGCTTCGTACCCGTCAAGCTTCGTACCCGTCAAGTTTCGTACCCGTCAAGTCTCGTACCCGTCAAGTTTCGTACCCGTCAAGTCTCGTACCCGTCAAGTTTCGTACCCGTCAAGTTCCGTACCCGTCAAGCTTCGTACCCGTCAAGCTTCGTACCCGTCAAGTTTCGTACCCGTCAAGTCTCGTACCCGTCAAGTTTCGTACCCGTCAAGCTTCGTACCCGTCAAACTTCGTACCCGTCAAGTTTCGTACCCGTCAAGCTTCGTACCCGTCAAGTCTCGTACCCGTCAAGCTTCGTACCCGTCAAACTTCGTACCCGTCAAGTTTCGTACCCGTCAAGCTTCGTACCCGTCAAGTTTCGTACCCGTCAAGTTTCGTACCCGTCAAGCTTCGTACCCGTCAAGTTTCGTACCCGTCAAGTCTCGTACCCGTCAAGTTTCGTACCCGTCAAGCTTCGTACCCGTCAAGTTTCGCACCCGTCAAGCTTCGTACCCGTCAAGTTTCGTACCCGTCAAGTTTCGTACCCGTCCATTTCGTCCCGTCTAGATTAGCTATAGTCTAGATTTCGTTCCGTCCAGTTTCGTTCCGAAGAAGTATCGTTCTGTCCAGATTTGTGTCGTTTAGATTCGCCCCGTCAAGTTTTGTCTCGTCCAGTTTACTCCCAATATGAGTTCGTCCCGTCCAGATTCTTGTCGTTAAGTTTCGTCCCGTTCAATTTCGTCCCGTCCAGTTTTTTCCCGTCAAGTTTCGTGTCGTTAAAAAAATTGAAAGATCTGAAGAAGGAAGGAAGAGGATGTTCGTTGGCTTCTTCAGAAGTCATTACTGTATCGTTCTATATATATGAATATATATATATATATATATATAGAATATCTATATATATAGAATATATATAGAATATCTATATATATTCATATATATAGAACGGGACTATATATATAAATATATATATGAACTATATATGATATATGTATATGATATATATATGAATATATATATATATGTATATATATAATATATATATATATGTATATATATATATACTTCTGTATTCTGTATATATGTACTCTCCTGTATCTCAGAGCATAACTTGTTTTGGCAATTTGGCAACGCGTGAAATACTTTTGGCTTCCCTTTCACTTCTAACGACCCAACTCCCGTCGCATATTTCGGGGTAAGAGAACGGAGCTATTTTAGTGGAATGAAAGAGCAAGCATTTATTCCGTGTTTGGGCGCCCTCTTAAAGGTGGACATGATAATATACAATAGACGATACGTAGACATTCGTAGAATAACATTTCATTCACGTTTCATTCATAATCTTAGCAACTCACGTTTAGGAAAAAAGAATCGCTTCGAAAATGTTGACGAAGGATCAACGTGTATTTTTGGTGGAAGTTTACTTCGGCCATAAATCTTTCTTAGTCAGGAAATGTTTCAATAAAAATTTCCGAAAATGCCAGTTCCGAACAAAAGGAGAAAGGAAAGGAGAAATTATTAGAAATTTAGAAATTCAGGTTTATTTTAGTATATGTTAGTTTATTTTAGTTTATTTTAGTTTATCTTTATTACTTTCTTTAAGATTTCTTTATTTGTTTAATTTCCAGCTTGCTAATAACCTTTGTAGTTGATACGACATAAAATAAAATAAATAATAATAAAAGTCAATAATTTCCAGGTTGTGCACAACGTTTTCTGATTAAATCTGAAAATCTGATTACCTGAGATATAAAGGAAGCTTAAGAGAATGGTGCAGGTTTCATGTTCATTGAAAAATATGATTTTGAAAGAATTTAAAAAAATTAAAAAATTCGGCGTCTTCCTACAACTACAATTGTGAAGATACAATTGTTTTTTTAATGAAGTATGCTCATAAAACAGATCCCCAAATAAAGGTCAGGTAGACTTTTTGAAAATATGAGTCGTTTTTCTATAATTTCCCGACAAACAATAGTCCGCTCGAAATTCACTGCGCTTCGTTTTCAACGTCTTCTTACAACTACAATTTGAAAATACATTATTTTCCGAATGAAAAGTATTTATGAAAACTACACCTTCAATTAAGGTCTACCTTAATCTTTTGAAAATACGATTAGTTTTTTTATAATTTCGTGACAAACATAATAGCCTGCTACAAATTTATTGCGCTTCAGGCAGCTGGATGTGTCGTAAGTTAGAACTTGTAATTTTGTACATTATTTCTTTGCTCATTTCTTACATTCAACTTTTTTTTATCCATTTACACATTAATCTTTTAGAAATTACTTATTTTGAAATATTTGAAATAACCTCCTGAGACCCCCGGTACAGTATACTGTACTTCAAGTTTTAAAAATTCCTCACTAGGTAGCAGGGCGAGTTGAAGGGTGATTTATGTCTTGTAGTCTTCTGCTGCTATCTAGGAACGGAATAGAGTACTCGATCTTCATGTTCCTTGCATTTAGCCCTTCAAACAAGAGCTTTTATAAAATGGCGACGAAGATGTTCCCGCGTGATGGACGCTGTCTTCAAGGTAATAGTGAATATCTCCCTTTTTTTGCATGTTTTGAGAGTTTGTTGGTAATACATATTATCTCAAATGTTCTACCAGTAATTTGATGCTAAAATACGAGTATATTTTTGTTTGTGTAGAGTGTGGGAATAGTGTATTTATTGAAGTACATTATTCTGTACTTTGGGACTCAGCTAATGAAATGCTATACGTGAAATTGAATAGTTGTCTTAAAGGTATCTAATAACTCGTTTATCAATTCTAACTTATGTTTTATAAATCCCTGCATGGAATTTATTATAATAATTTGTTTTAGAAAATGAAATCGAAGAATATTTGGAAGAAGTTTTGAATACATTAGATGAATCTGAAGGTGAATTGTCTGATGGAGAAGAAGATTCAGAGCAAGGAAATACTAGTGTAATTGCAACACCGATTCCGGTATTTGAAGACAACAGTGATGAATCCAGTGATGATGAGGATGAAGAGGTACATAGATAAAAACTGGATTTTATTGAATAGCATGTTCATTACCTACATTATTAGAATTTTTAATCGGTTCAATTGAAAATTAAATGTGTGTTCCATTTCATTTTAGATTCTAGAAAAAAGCGCTCCGAGATGCCAGTGGAGGAGGAGAAATTTTATTCAAGAATTTCCTTTTATATCCCACCCTACGATACCTCTTTTAGACAGAAGAGAGTATGAGTTTAGTGACTATTTTCACCAATACATTGATGATGAAATATTGCAGATGATAGTTGATAAAACATGTCAGACTTATGTGAAACAAAATGGTTGCCCTTTGAATCTGAATTTGGCAGAATTAAAGATATTCTTAGGAATTAATATGAGAATGAGTTGTCTTCAATATCCAATGATCAGAATGTACTGGGACAACAGATGGCGAGTATCTGTTATCAGTGATAATATGACACGTAACAGATTCTTTGTTTTGAGAACTTGTATTAAGGTTGTATTTGATGATGATATTGAAGAAAACACAAGGAAAATTGACAGGTCGTGGAAGTTACGTCCATTGATAAACAAAATAAGGGAAGGTTGCCTGAAAATAGAAAGAGAGAGAGATGTTGCTGTGGATGAGATGATTGTGCCATTTTCAGGGGTATGTTCCCTGAAACAATTCTGTCCAAACAAACCAAATCCATTTGGTTTAAAAGTATTTGTTTTGGCAAATTCAAATGGACAAGTTTTAGATTTTATCTTTTATCAGGGAAAAAACTACACATCCTGAGTACACTAATCAAGGATTTGGTTAGGAGAAGCAGCAGTTCTTCAATTGACTGAGAGCCTTACGCCGGGACACTTCATATATCACGATCGGTACTTCACTAGTCGTAAATTATGTGATGAACTTTTGAAAAGAGGATATGGTTCAACTGGCACTATCCAAAAAAACAGAATTCCCAAGGAAGCAAGATTGAAGACAGATAAAGAACTTAGTAAAGAAGGTAGAGGTTCTTCTGATATGCTAGTCTCTCATGATGGGAGCAAATGTCTTGTGAAGTGGATGGATAGGAAAAGTGTTGTTATGATGTCATCAGTTCATGGTGTCAATCCTACTGACTTATGCAAAAGGTACAACAAAAAAGAGAAGAAGTACATGGATGTCACAAGGCCCAAGGTTATAAATGCATATAATTCTAAGATGGGAGGTGTAGACCTTTTTGACAGGATGCTCTCATATTGCCCAATGAGAGCAAGAACAAAAAAATGGACAATCAGAACATTTCTTCACTTGATTGACATGTGTGTGGTAAATTCCTGGCTTCAGCTGAAGAAGGATATGATTGATAAGAACGTTCCTAGCAGAAAAATACCACAATTACGGAAATACAAACTCATGTTAGGAGAACATTTAATTTACAATGAGAAAGATGAGGAAAATGAAATATTAATTCCTGAAGATGAAGAAAATCAATTGCCAATGACCAAAAAAAGAAAAGTTCCAGTCCCTCTACCTCATGACAATGTCAGGAAAGCAAAATGTGCGCATATGCCCACACTTGTTGATGTTAAAGACTGGCAAAAATGCAGAAGACCTGGATGTAATGGCAGAACAAGAACACTCTGTACTACTTGCAAAATATTTTTATGTCTGGTTGCAAAAAGAAATTGTTTCATGGAGTACCATAATAATTAAATATAAGAAAATTCAATTGTACTTTTTGAATATTTATAAAATATTTTTTGCATTATTAATAAATGTATTAAACTTTAAATGTTTTAAACTTTCCTCTACAGATCAAAAATACATGGACTTTATATAATATGAAATTTATTAATTGAGACCCAAAGTACAGTATACTGTACTTCAGTTTCCAGGCGAATGACACCTCAGAGAATTTTTTAAATATTTTTTTCAAAATCAGTTGGTCCTTTATACTATATTAAGTTCATTTTTACAAGACACTTGTAAAAAAAAATCTCTGGGTCTCAGGAGGATAAAAGTTGCTAGCTCTTTAAGAAAGTATTGACAATGCGGGGAATGCAACAACGGAATTCCCTTTCGCGGTCTCGAATTCTGTGAATTACATGTCATTGATGTGACTTGATATAGCTATATGCAAAGGAGTTACAATTGTCTTTATGTTGATATTTGCATGAAAATGTTTAGTTTTTTCGCACCGAATGATGTACCATTTGTAGTGAGTAGAGTATTGGCATGGTCTTAGAATACTCTTCTCTAACCATGGCCCTATGAAGAGCATTTCTATATTGTCCGGGGTTTCAGGCTTTCCTTTCCAATTACAAGTCTACAAAATGTTTGTATTACATTTTTATGCAGTTGTAGATTTCTCATAGTTTTTGACAGCACTGCGATGGAAACATTGAGTTGTTCGCTTCTTAGGTGAATGGACGTTTTCAAATAATAGCTAAGATGTTAGAAGCGCAGAAAATGCAATATTTCAACAAACAGCAAACAGTTGCGTAGTAACGTAGCTGTTAGCAATAACGCGGGAAAGAATGTGATGTGGGTGAACCACAACTTTTATTTCAATGTAGTTTTATGTTTAATTGATTATAATGATTCTTATGAGATATCGTTCTTACTCTGGTTCGAGTCGTGATGATATTAGCAATATCTCCACGTTTGTTCAAATGCAATTTTATTTCATAGGGGTTTTAATCTTTAATTGAAAAGGGTTTGATAAATTTGTTCGAAACATATTTAAATGTTATGTTCATTCATAGTTTACTACTCCTTAAAATAACGAGAGTTGTTATTAAATTATTTGCATATATTTTACCAATGTAAAATCGTTTCTCCTAATTACTCTTAAAATAGTAAAATGACTTAATCGTTTTATGTTAAATTGGTTTCCCGAAAGTTACATTTTAAATAATATTATTAGACTAGCCTTCATTAATTTTCCAATTGCCATGAAATTTCTGTTCGAGACTTAAAAGAATATTCACTTCGTATTTTGTCAAGGACGGTAGCAGGATATCGAATTATAATTAAAACAGTTGCGGTGTCTTAAATAATTTGATTTCTTGCTAATTGTTACCCATGTTCTCAATTCGTAGAATAACTTGGTACAAATAAGTTTTCCTTTTTTTCTTTTCAATCAAAAGAATGCACGCCTAGTTGCTATTCTTAATGTCTTCAAATTAATACTCAATTTATGACTGTAATATAATGTAGCAGCAACTCTTAATCCTATTTATGTATCGTCTATTGTATATTATCATGTCCACCTTTAAGAGGGCGTAGCCCAAAGAAAAACGCCAACACCGCGCATACGTCGTGAAGCCGAGTTAGTTTTTAGTGTGTTGAAGGGTGCGATTCGTGCAGTTTCGGTGAAGACTGAGAAAAATAGAAAAATTACTTACTTCCATTACCTGAGGCACTGCCAAGAGATCTTAGAAAGTACAGCCCATGTTCATTCATATATAACATCGATGGTCCTTGTTTATACGCAATAATAACGTTACTTATAAATAGAATTACTTTCTTTGCCTATACCGCATTTATAATCAGTTACAATTCTTGCAATATAATTAAAGATATTTTAAATAATTAATTGAATAAATAAAAGGTGTTGTCCGGTTTCAAATATATTGAAATGTACCAAAAATGTCTCGTCATAAATTATTACGAGATCGTGCCGTCGTTTTAACTGACATCATTTTACCTTAGGGACTGTTATATTCGTGACCCGTTCCGAATTTATAGAAAAATTTTGGGCGCCAGGAACAGGTTACGATAATTGATAATTAAAACCAATGCTTCCACAGCTAATTTTAACGAATGGATAACTGTCCGGCTAGCTGGGTCAATGGATTACGTAATGGATAATCGCTATCGCCTAAATAGCCGATTATTTGATCTGCCAACTAAACAGTATGGCGAGGAATCTGAAAGGAAATAATTAAATATATCTCTAACTACTTATCAGTCATGATTGTCTAAATGAAATCATCTTTTCATTTCCAAAAGAAAATTTAACAATTTATTGACTTGTGAAAAATTATTCTACTTTTAGGTCATGACCTCGTTTTAAAAGAAAACCTTTGTACTGCAGTACTTATCTAAAGTGATCTTGACCGACGGCGCCCCGCATTATCTTCTCACTTGAATGCTGATAATCCCAAGTCCAATTTCTCTCTTCTAATCTTGCGACGCTGCCGACGAATCCAGCCCTCACTACCTAGAATATCTACCGGTTCTTTCTTAATATTCACAGTTCCTAGTTCTCCCCAACTACGTGGTAAAACATTAAAGTCCAAAACCGCAATATAAAAAAATTTTAAAGTCCTAAGCGAATTTAACTGCTGCACATCAACTTTCAGAGTCCGAAAACTATTGATTCTCACGTCAAACTTACAAGTCCTACTCCCCTAATATTAAACTCGCGAGCGATCTGTACCACTCGACGACCTCTATCAGAATGTCATTTACTCCTACGTTTTTAGCCCTGAACGCCTCGGTATCCATCCTTCATTCTTATTTTTTTAAACAAAACGACAAACTTCGACAGTCTATTGTCAGGAGTTGACAGTCTATTCTCAAGGGAGAATCCATATTTCAAGAGCCAATCCATCCATTTCTTACCAAATCAAGTAGCCACGCCCTCGATAGTCATTCCTTTCTAGACCAATCCCAAATTATCTTATATGTCTTTCTAGCCTGCGCCAGCACCTATTGAAGGCCTGAATGCATTTTATTGACCTTGCCAACCACTACGCCGGCGTTACTAAGGCTGTATATTGTCATTTGCAGACCCTTTTAACCCAACCCATTGACAGCAAATGTTACTGTCAACATATATAATATATTGGTATATCACAATATGTATATTTAAATTCCAGATCTTTTCGATCGCGTAGTGATCATCAGAGCTACCTAAAAGAACTTACAGGAATACATGAAATACCAAGAAAAAATAAATTATACAAATGATTTACAAATATCTAAGTCACCAGCCACCTTATTAATAAAGATATTTTAATATTCTTTGAAACGTTACCTAGTTTATTTAAATAGTTCATGTTACATCTATTTGCAGAAAATATGTTTTCCAGAGTATGCACAATATTATTATATATTTTGAGGTAATGGAATTTAAGCAGATTTATTTTTTTCATTTTAAATCGTGGTGGTCTGTTAGTATTGAGACAGTACCTCTTGGTATTGAGTACCTCTTGGTATTGAGTACCTCTCAGTACCTCTTGGTATTGAGACAAAAGGACATGCTATTGAAATATTAGCAGATCTTGGTTTCTGAAAACTGAGTTTTTTGTCCACTCATCAAGTCAGAAACTTATTTTGTGTTTTCCTAGGAAAGAAGGGAGTATTGTTGGACACACTATTAATTATATTATTCTACATATTTGTAGTTGTAGAAACAAAAGTATTGACACAGTTAAAATGGCAACAGGATCTGCGTCAAATATTACGTTATATTTTAACTTGAAAATGAGAAATGATTTGTTGATGGTTAATGTACACAAGATGTGCAAATTATTAACAATGATAAAACTGGTGAATTTTTAATGATTTGCAGATACAATATTTAAAAAGATTCGGGTAAGCATTTGCCATCTTTACCTTCCTATAACCAAAAAAACTCAATTTTTATCTTAAACAAATTAACTGCAATGATAAAATAATAGACATTCTTGCATTGGTTTCACCATCTTGGAAAACGCTTCCCTTTAATATTTTGTTGGATATTCATATTGGGTAAATTTGTGCCTCATCAATTGAATCCCCCCTCCAATAATTTGACGCTGCTGACTCCCATGTATTCTGCACGGACAAGAGGCGAGCTGCCGGACGTACAGGAGTACAGATGCAATGTTGCCAGTGCTTCTGGAAGAGGCCTTTATTAAAGGCGGCCATGATATTATGCTTGTTTCTGACTTGATATAAGTATGTTTTGTTTTCGGGCTGTCACCTGATGAGATGGTTACTCTTGTTTAAATTCATTCATGGGTACACTTCAAAGTTAAATCATATTTGATGTTTTATTGAACTGTGATCATTACTTTTATAACTTTTAATTATTAAATAACAATTTCTTTGAAAAAAAATACAATTTGTTCTTTAATGATTCATGTATACGTGAATTTTTCTAATTCCTCGTTTAAATAATTCCTTAGCCTTATTTACAATATTAATACGAGATATTAATTGGGAAGAGACGGTAGCTATCATCATACAGTTCACACAGAAACTAATATTATTTTGTTTTCGCTTGGTTTTGCAAGTATTGGATGGGTGTCTTTCAGCATACATTTGTACATTTGTGTGTAGAAGTGCTTGAAATGACTTCCAGTAAAGTTTTACGATAACCCAAAATATTTCTATGAAAAATATCATCAAATTTCGTATTTACAGTAACGTTTAAACGATATTCCGATAAACCGATAACGATAAAAACCTGCTTCAAATTTTTTGACGAATTTTCAATATAGGTCGAGTATGTAATTTCTTTACAACTCAAACATTCTTCTTTTTCGCGACCGCAAATTTGGCACCTTTATGCGTAACATTGACAAGGGAAATGTAGAATGTTGTAATTTAATGGATTTGATGGTAATTTAGAGTGGTCTACGTAGACTGGAAATCAAACCCGCCACTACCCGAGTTTTGGTTCAACACTTTGACACTGAGCCATCTGTTCTAATACTCCTCCTTTAACAACATTTTATATTAACGAATCTTGAAAGAAGAATGACGCATACAAAAATTAATGTAAATTCAGTTTCATCTGCAGCAATCACTGAATTTAATACTAAAAGTACTGTCTAGAGAATGTAGTTTTGAAAAACATCGTTAGATAGCGCAGTCAGTGGGCAGATGTGTCCATCATCACCAACTTCTCGTGACAAAGCATTTTCGAGGTGAAATATTACATTTTGCGTATATTTTAAATGTTGGCATTGTGTGTGTATAAATAATTTTAAAGTGCACAATTGATTAATTAGTAATTCTGAGTGTGAGAATAGCTAAGGTTCATAGTTCCGGAAGTGTAGTGCATGTTTACTCATCGGAAGGCGGCGTTCATCTTACCCTGGTGGAAGGTGAGATCTGGCGCTGACTTACAGGCCGTTAGCGGGGTTTACCCCAACCAGGAATCTTCCACCAGCGGGCACAGCCGCAGCCGGGACAAGCTCTAAGCTCCCGACCGGTCTCCCGGCACGCAACGTAATGTAGTGTAATGCAGGGGTGTGTGTGTGTGTGTGTGTGTGTGTGTGTGTGTGTGTAAGTAAGGGGTGAGGATAGGACAATGCAGAGGAGGGAAAGATCGCCCGCAGTCCGCGGCACGTTTGTTAGGACATTGCTTCAGCATTCACCTGGTGTTGCTCGGAGAAACGACGAAAAACTTCCGAACACAGCAGCTGGCCGCTTGAATTCTTCTCCAGACAAGTGAACTCAACCCAGCTATCTAACTAGTGTCGAAAATACTGCCGCCGTCCAAAATCGGACCTAGGACCTCCCTGTCAGAGCCATTGCAGTGAAATCAGTTAACGCGCTGAGCCCCCTCTCCCAGTAAAGTGCACAATTATTGAGTATACTTGAGTATTTCTCTCGTTTGTTTATTGTATAGTTTTGTTAATGAAGTATCGTGAATTACAGAAATAGGGTGTGCATGTAAACGTGCGTGTATCGTACGTGAGTGTGTATTTTATATTCGTTTGTGTACTGCATATGATATTGTGTATTGCGTGTGATGCGTTTGAGGATGTATTGCTTTTGAGTGTGTTAGTACGAGTATGTGCGTGCGTGAGTACATGAGTGTTTGTATAATTTTGGGTAACTTTATGAGTAAAAAATGTGTTATTTTTTCGACGGCAATTAGAAGTGTCCAGAAGCTTACTGCTCTTGGGTTTGGAGAACTGCCAGACGTCGCATATGAGAAAGGCGTACCCGTCAGACGCATGTCATTTGATCCTGTATTTCGTTTAAAATAAGATAAGAAATGACATTTGAACTTGACAACCAGTCGCGGATGTCAATTGATCTATTTCACTTTTTATGAACGTGATGTATACGTCAAATTGCTTTATAAATGCCTTAGACATTCTGTTTTATAATTGGGAAAATTGAAGAATTTAAGAAACGAATAACATATTATTAAAATGAGAGAAATATAGATTGTGCGGCAATCTATCGCTTAATGTCGGAATTGGGAAGCTCTGATCAATAAACTTTTTTTTCTACTTTAAATGCTGTTTTTTATAATTTAAATGCTAGTGAATGCTCTTTGAATGTTTTTTAACACAAATTGCCCTGAAGACAGATTGTGTGGAATGTGAGCAATATACGTTCATGAAACAATTGAGGGGATCTTTCCGAAGATGCATATGATACGAGTTGGTGCAATGTAGTACGCTGTTAGTGGTGTTCCTGCGGTCTTTCTAGTTGCGGTGGTCATTTGTGGTCCAGGTGATCTAACGCATTCCATGTTCAACCGCAGTAATAACGTTTGCTGTAGCTGTTCCATTAATCTCGTTCCTCCTGCTACCTCCCTCCGATATGTCCGTGATGTATGTTCTTTACGACTAATAGTGATGTTCGAGAAAACTTTTACGAGTAATTTTACGATAGCAACGCACGTTCGGGACTATAAAGTCTTAACCATGAAAATGACTTAAAACTTACAACTTTATTCAATTAAATCCAAGATTTGAAAATAAGACGATTAATCTTTCGCTTTCATCTACTGCCTCATTGCACTTAAAGACTTAATGACTATTCTAACATACCACAGAACCGTGATTCAAGGAACAATTATACTAACGGGACGGATTACAGTTCGACCAGGCAAAGCTACTCATAGATGCCATTGAAAATACAGGTGGTGGAGAGACCGGAACAATGAAAATAAAAAAATTAAAAAAGAGAGGGGATGGAAGGATCTGGTGAATGTACAGAAGGGAGGCTCTAGCTTCAAAAAGTTTAGAAGACGTACGATTAACATCGTATTAAGTACAGGGATTAGTCCTGAAATCTGGAATTGTAAAGTAATATGAACAATTGACAAGGAAGTATTCGGAAATAAGCACCCCATCATCGGTAAAATATAGGGACAGTAGGGGGCGGTGTAACTTTGAGTAATATGAGTAAATGTAATGAGACCAAATTAGACGACAGGAAGAAGGAAGAATCGTCGCGGCGCAAGAGAAATGCAACAGCGCGCGAAGAAAGTAAAGTAAGATGTACATTCCCTTCCAGATCCGAAAAAAAAGAAGAGTAAAAAGCGAAAATAATACAAACAGCTGTTTTTGACAGGCAAAGTAACAAAGTCACTCATTTAATTTTTGTAAACTAATTAAATAAATGTTACGTTAATTTTTCTATGGAAAATAAGGCTAATTAATAAAAAAATATTGCGTGCAATCCATATACAATTTTGACGGATAGAATCTCCAGGAATTTGCCGCTTCGTATGAACGTGCCATCGATGCCGCTGCCTCAACGTGCAGCAATGTAAGTATAACATAATTCAATAATATATTAACATAATGGTCAGATAGGAGCAAAGCTGGGATTGTATAGTAAAAATTAAATTATTATTAAAACGATTTAAACAATATCTCACTATATTTACTGTGGCGTTTCCGATGTTAAAAATAATTCCTATGTACTGAAAAATTAATCCTATGTACGAAAAAATATTCATATATAATCACTTTAGGTTTTAATTAGAATAGAATGATACGAAGAATGGTCCATTCCCTGCCAACAGACCAGACGCGGAGAAATACACCTCGCTTCGCAAAAATGTACATAGGTTAGTGTCTCGTACGTAATAATTTCTTCTCATGGTGCATCTTTCCCACGTTTTCACCTTAAATTACCCAGTTATTTAAAAAAATTACTACAAGCGATTACTCATCATTGCTACGGTTTCTTCTACACTATCTGTTATCTAACTTTTAAATATAAAAATATTAATTATGAAGAATACGAAAAAAATGACCACTGCTCCACTCGCAGACTCAGGCGCGTTAAATGACACCTTCCTTGATGCAAAGATTAGCGCAAATTCCGTGTCAGTCAGCGAGGCAAAGATGCACCTGCGATAAGCCCTAAGATCTCGATTGTTATGTCCATATGTGTGGTAGTGTAGTGCATGTGAATAAAAGTGAATATGTTTGAGTAAGGAGTAAGGATAAGACAAGGAAGAGAATGGAAATACCGCGCGCACTCCGTGGCCCGTTGGTTAGGGTACTGCTCCGGCATTCACATGGAATTGATAAGAAAAACTCAGAAAACTACCGACCACTTTAATTCTCCTCGAGGCAGCTGCTGAATTCAACTAATCGATTTAACTAGTGTCGAATATTCGCCACCGTTGGGATTCGAAAACTGAACTCTTCTGGTCACACACTCTAATGCGGCAGCGGAAAACTAAATGAAGAAAAAACATTTACTGTCCATGGACTTCGTTCCTAGAGAATTTGGTTCCGCCCACACTGCCACGAGATTCTGTGCGCATCACTTTTTGGCAACCCTTGCTCATCCGTCGTGCAGACCGCTCTCACAACTCGCCATCAGCGCCAGATGCCTCTGCTACGCCAGCGCAGCGCGTAATGAAAAGTATACAGCGCCTGCAGCTGCAAGACGAGAATGGAGCCTTCTCCGATGCAGCTGCCGACTCAGCTCAGATGCCACCGTGTTTAAATTCATCTTGAGCAATCTTCTCTATCCGTATCTGCAACGTTCACTGCAGCCCTGGCGTCATCTGGACACCGGCACGTCGGCCATGTCACCACCAGCTGCGTGTGAGAGGCAAATGATGGTGGAACCACTTTATTGCTCTGTTATCGGAAAGACATACATCCGATTAAGCTAGAAATATAATTATTGTTTGTAAACGTTTTGACAGAAAGTTGTAAACTGAATGATAAGAATCGGCGATTAATTTGTGTAAATTCATTTTTGTGCTTGAAATCCAATTTTGTTCGGGAATCTCCTTTACGAACTTAATCTTAAATTTCTTCTATTTGGTGCTGTAAGAAAATCGTCAAAGATACCTACTACATGTGTGTTCTCGTAATCATTCTATTGGTTATTACTTTCCCGTACACTATACGTACGATTAGTAAAGAGAAAGTTATGTAATGCTGCGCAAACAATCGGGGAATTTTCGGCAGAAAAACTCTTATCACAGAGCCCTGGTAACGAAAAAGTAGATAAGTCTAGTTGCTAAATTAATAAACAAAAATCTCCTAACACGTGGTTTAGCCAGAATCCCTGGTTTGTGAGTCCTTGATACCGAAAAACAAATTGAAAGCAAAACGCCGGTCCGTATGTCTCCCTGTGAACTACGCTAGTAACTAAACCGTTCAGCCGATTTTCTCTAAAATTGATATTCCCCAATCGATCTGAATGATCTCGTGGCCCTTTGAATTTGAAACCGATGTTTTAATTCTGGGGGGTACTTTACATTGTTTTTCATCCCAAATGCTGTATAATTTGTAGTGAGTATTTTTGCATGGTTTTTTAATATTTTTCTCTAATAATGGCCTATGAAATGCATTTCTATATTGTCCGGATTATCAGGTACAAGTCATTATCCACTACAAGTTTACAAAATTTGCGTAATTTTTATGTAATTGTTGAATTCACATATGACAACACTACGATGGAAACAGTGAGTTGTTCGCTTCTTAGGTTAAATGAACGGTTTCAAATAATAGCTAAGATGTTAATATCGCAGAAAGTGCAATATTTCAATCCTACTTAGCTGTTTTCAATAAACGAGAAAGTATGTGCTGTTGTAGCACCTCCAGTTAATTCTTTTATACAAATGAATATACGGAGTAATATTTGTAGTTTAGATAAAGTTAAGCAATGCTTCGGAAATTCTATTTTGAGGTTTCAACTCAAATACACGTTTTGGGGTCTCCTGACACCGAAAAAGTGTTTTTTCCGTTCGTCGGTGAACAACACTGTTTCCTAAATTACTCATAGAATTTTTTCCAAACTTGATGTTCCCCTCTATCTCCAAACATTATGGTAACATAATTATCCTTTATTATTTATATTCTTACCCCCCCCATATACTTTTTCCTACTCCGTCCTTCTTTTCGGTTCCTAGTCTCTTCCTCCATCTCTTCCTTTTGAACATCATCTTCCTCTTGAACTTCTGTTCCTCTCCACCTACATGTTCTTCCGTTCTTCCCAATTTCATCTCCTCCTACGTACTTTGTTCTCTTGCCGTCCTACTCTCTTCGCCCCGTTTTCTTCGCATTTCCTCCCTCCGCCACCTCCAGAACCTGCACTGCAACCCTCTGCCCGGGGATCGGCCGCGCCCTCTCTCCGCCATCCATTAACTTTAATTAAACCGCGCGCGCTAAACTGCGGCCACACAGAGGGCGGCCGTGCGGCGGCACCTCGCCCCCACTTCCGCCCTTAGCGGAGCACTGCACGGAAAAATTGGATTACGCGCAGAAATTGAGCGCAATAGACACTATTTGCCTAACAGATGCACAACTACCGTTCAGTTACACGACCCGAATTCGGACGAGATAGTACAATTACATTGGGTTGTTCGCTACCCAAATTTAATGATGAATTGAAACACGGGTATCCAGCTAGAGTATTTTATTATTACTCTCTCGCTTTCGCTTACGTGGTATGGAGAACGTATTGTAACGCGGAAAAACGGAGATTTTTCGACAGGAAAACTCTTATTGCCGGGTCCTCGTAACGAAAAATTGGATAAACCGTGTCCCTACATATAAATAGTAAATCACTTCCTTTCACACGGAGTGTACTCAGAATCCATGTTTTGTGAGTCCTTAATATCGGAAAATTAATTGATTGCAAGACTCCTATCCGTCTGCGAGCAACGCCAGGGATATACCGCAATCGATCTGGTCCCTTGAATTTGAAGTCAATATTTTAATTTTAGGGGATACTATACATGAAGCCCCTGGGACATTTTCAAAATTATTAAAAAATGGCTCCAAACTTTTTCATTAAATATTGTCCTCGGATAGCGTAATGTAGGCTAAAAAAGTGGTGCAGGTCTCATTTTCGTTGAAGTCCCTAATTTTTCAAAAATTGCAAAAGTTAACATTTTTTCACCGTCTTCCTACAGTTACAATATTGAAGATAAAGATCCATAATTAGTTCTTTCATTAACGTCCTGACTACTTTTTTAAACGTTTATCAGTTTTCGCTTAATTTTGAATGAAAAATGGGCAATATTCAAATCCTTAAAAAACAAAATTTTCTCTCACGGCAAAAACAAAAGTCTCTCTCACGGCATTAATTTTCTAATTCCGGAGAGTATATACAATATTTAATTTGTTAAAGCAAGTGTTTTGCATGTTTTTTTAATTTCTAAAAAACTCGTGTTTTTTGTGAAAATGAGCTCCAAAAAAACGCTCAAACGTCATTTTCTCAAAAAAAACTCCAATATTTTCCTTCATTTTTTAAAAAAATAATGCCAATTAACATAACATTAATATTACCATGATGTATGCTTTTGTTTTTCCAAATTACACCAATGTAATGTTTTTCAAATACATTTAACGCCGTTAGCATTTACATTAAGAGCAATTTGTATACATTTTTGCATTTGTGAGTAAATATTGTTCAGATGATTTCCAACGAAGTATCTGAAAAATTCAACACTTTGCTGTGAAAGAGATCTTCAAATTTTGCATTTAAAATAACGCTTAAACATTGTCTCAAAAACAATTAAAAAGATTTCAACAAAAATCTCCAAATAGGACACGATCTCTTTTATTCTTCCATAACATTCTTAAATTTATGTTTGTGTGTAGTTAAACTTTGCAAAAGTTAAAACATATTGCAATGTACTCCTTTAAATACGATAATGACGTATTTTTTCTTTAATGGAATCTGTTCATTAGAAATCGAACTTCAAATAAGATCATGTTCACTTTTTCAAAAATATGAGTTGTTTTCGAATATATTTATTAAATTAAAGCTGTTTTATAAATACGTTCTTGCATATGATCATAAATTTGTTTAATATGAGGACTTTAGCCTAATGTTGCAAATTTTCGAATTTGCAAATTCGAATTTCCCGCACTCTATTTGCTAGTGTCATATGACTGAGAATTCGACAACGTCACACGTCGCGTCAAGTATTTCTTGTCATTGTTAGAAGATGTTATAGCGGTGTGAACGCATTTTAATTGTAGCTTCATAAAAAAATAGTTTTTGCACTTTATGTTCGACGATTTGAAAAGAGTTTTCCTAGTGGTGACAATGATGTGTGAATACAGACAGAAGTTGCGGTATAACAATATTACGTTACCGTTACTAAAGACGAGAAAGTATGTGCTTTTGTGGTGCCACTAGAGATACCGAAGTACAGACAGTTTGTTAAAAATGAGACCAGCCCCAATTTCCATGCCTTTCTATATATGAAGAAAATCTAGCATGAGGAGACTTTTGTTACTGAACGGTAATGTTAGAATGTCTCTACGTTCAATAAACTAGTTTGTTATGTTCACGAAAAAAACAGTCCAGTGTTAATTGGGAGAGAGACAGAGAGAGAAGATGGATAGTACATAATTCCACTATAGTTACGTATTATAAACGCATTCATATTCATGCGATGTATTGGATGGCATTCAGTTCTGGATGATAATTTATACGTGAAGGTATCTTTACTTGTCTATATAATTTGTTGCAAATATTGAAACAGTTGAGATATGTTAATGTTCGTTTTTTTAAGTAAGAAAGTCCTAGTGTTCCTGTCTATTAAAATAATAGCAGATATACGACGCAGGCGCTTGAATTCATGTAAACTTTTTTATGTGATGGCTGACGTAAGGGCAAAGTTGCAATATTATTATAATACTACATCGTCCCCAATAATGGGATCACGCATGTGGTGTTGTAGCAATTTAGTTTTTTTAAAGGTTACACCCTGCATTTTGTTAGCATTTATTTTTTTTGTTTTGTTTAGCCATTTTGTTTGAAGAAGAAAGCAATAAGATGTTTATTTATTTATTTATTTATTTATTAAGATGTGAAGATTGGGATAAACGGACGTTGTATCTGAATCCGCCAGGTGTAACTGCAATTACTCGTAGTTACATGATCAGAATTTTAAACAGAGATAATTCAAATGTGTTGGTTAGGTTACTCTTAAGGTTTGCTAATAATGTTTAATATCATACACACATTCCTGTTTTTAATTTTCACTAAGGTAGGATATTAGTTGGAATCACATAGTAACGTACAAAATATTAGAGTTTTAGCAGGAAAACGACGTGCATTACCATGTGAAATACCAATTTTTAGTATCAGAAACATCTTGGCATAAACAGAAAGGCGTAAAACATAATTGACGAATCGAAAGCAGGCTAGTTAATACTTCGATGAACTACAGGTTTCCTTGATATTTTTAAAAATTCTCATAATGACCTTCGTTCGCCGTTAATGTTATTTACCAATATACTTTTTCGGAAATACTTAAAAAAAAGATTTTGTACTGAAGATTCTTGAAAATTATTAATGAAATGGATTCGTGGTCAGTAATGAAGAGTATAATGTTTAAAACTTTGCATTAATAGTAATAGTAATAGCCCGTGTAACATCCCATGAAGGGCAAGCGTCTCATACTTTAGTAGGGTGGTTAAAGATTATAAAATTGTAAAATTGTTTGTTCTTTACGGTTAAAACCTACATCTAAAAATTTTATTTTTATGGGAATTATCCCAATTTTTCTCTTTTTGATTTTCTTGTCCATAGGTTACACTCTCTGTTATGACTTAAACAGCTTATCTGTTATTATTAAAATGTTTTCTGTTCTTTAAGATTAAAAATTAAATATAAACAGTTCCTTTTAATTCAAAATTTCCATTTTTCTCTTCTTGATATTCTTGTCCATATGTTACGCCTTTACTTATCATTTCAACGTAAACACTTCGTCTGTTCTTATACAAATGTTTTCAACTTAACTTTTTCTTTTAATTCGTATTTAACTTATACTTTCACTTATAACAGAGAATGTTCCATGTTCTTCTATTTCTTGCTGTTCTTGTTCATATACTTCATACTTCTCGTTTTATTTCGTCTTCCCAACAAATCTTCTTTCTTCTGACTTTTTTTGTATCTCTCCTTTAGTCCAATACTGTAGTTTTATAACTTCACTTATCGTCGTTGAGTCTTGTTTCTTGTCCGGCCCATCTCTATTTGAGCTACCTTGCTCGTTCAGTGACTTCCATTACTTGATTTTTTTGTAATGTTATTTCTTATTTTGTTTTTAAGTGTTATTACTAATATTTTTCTTTCCATACGTCTTTGGCATATGCTTAGTATGTTCTCTTTTTTATTCAGCGACCATATCTGTGCCCCATATAGAATAGCAGTAAGTATATATGTATCCATAACCACTCTTTTCATTTTTAATGGAAGTGTCTTTTCCAGACGTACAAATTTCATACTGGAAAATTTCTTCCATGGTTCAGAGATCCGTCTTTCTAATTTTCTGCAGTAGTTCCTTTGCAGTTCTCTTGTTTCAGTGCAGTTTCTTTAACTTTGCTGTGATTTGATAAAATGTCATAAATGTTCGCAGTTGTTCTCTAAAATTTTATGTTTTATAATTCTAAAAAAGGGACAGATAAGTCATGTGTGTACATACTTGAATCTGAATTATTGCTCACTTAAATCTTACATCATGATATCCAAAAATCTCAACCTTTTCCATCTCCATATGTTGTAAGGCAGAATCCAATGAAAAAAGTACCCAATTCCAAGAAATCATTGCGACGATTGAGTGCCGGGGAGATTCACTTCTCCGCGGACAAAAAAAGTTACTCTATACGGCAACACTTGTTGCGGGGGAGAAAAAAGCGTTTCGGAAGGGTGTCTCCATAAATCTAGGGTTCCCGAAAGCGCGCCTTGCGGCACGCCTCCACCGCAGCGCGGGCGGGGGGCGGACGGCGGAGGGCGGCATCCGGCCCTGAAGAGCCCGGCCCTTCCGCCGCTGGCACGGCGCCACGCCGCCATCTTCCGCCCCCTCCTCGTTGCCCACCCCCCGGAAACGAAGCGGCTTCCACGCGTCCTGGGTCTGCCTTCCGACTGCGCCATTTCGCTTTCCCTCCGCTGCGTTTCGCAGGGATTTCAAATTCAGGATCAACTTTTTTTGATGGCGTCTTGTGCTTCTTCCAAACTGTGTCATGTAACAACCTCTTGTAAGCGTTAGTTGAGCCAATGAATGCATTGGATGAATGTCATACGTGTATTTATCAGCTTAGAAAGAAGAGATGCCAACGTCCGTGTGTCCTCGCCATTTCTAGGTATGTGGACGTAGGTTTACCTTGACTTTCTCTGTATATAATAGAAGTATAGGGTGAAGTATGATACGGTGTACTATACGGTAGCATTTGTAAGATGACAGAGTACTCACAGTGTGGGGAGTCAGAGCGTCATTGCTGGAGATGAAGCCTTCTATCACTGGGTGCCGGGTTAGATATCTATCGAATCTACGAAGAATTTGTTGTGGACCAAGGGAGTTCTCAAACGATTCTCCACAGGATCTCGAATTTTGTCCAGCTTCTCATTCCCCCATTTCTCCCTCATCATTTAACTCTCCATCAGTATCGCTGTCTTTTAATTAGACCATCACTCATAGGTCTCAATGACCTTCGTAGCTGAAGATTCACTAAACTCCAATAACTAACTAAAAATTATCAAAATGGGAGAATGTCTAATTGTAATTATTTGCTGGGGGTATAACAAGATAGGACTCTTTGTTGTATGAACAAGCCAACCCAGTTACAATCACAGGATGAATCCTTTCTTCTTCGGAAGAACTCGCATCCGCAGCCCCGCCCTTGGCTGCTCTTCATGAACACACTCCCAGACCGTGTGCCATTAATTCCAATAGGGGATAATGTGTGATATATTTCCTTTTTGTATTCCAGTACTGTAAAAAAGTGCGCTAAAAGTAACGAGTCGTATCTAATATGCACGTCGGAATCCGAGAACTCTTCTTATTCACGGGTCTCTCCATACCTTGGTGATGAGCCATGAGGAAGCGCCGTTCGTTCAACCCGATCCTGAAGGAATGACATGGTACTGATCACGGGCGCGGGAAAAGGGATGATAGACGAATGAGGGAGTGGCAGGGTCAAGCGAGAATGTATTTAGGGCGCTTCAACTGGACGCAAAGAAAAGGGAATGCTAACGTAAGAATATGCGGGGTACGTGACCTGTTCTAAACGATATTTCTCCGGCATGAATCTAGAAGTGCGCAACAAAACCATGAAAACCAATTATTAGACCAGTCGGTCTGTTCGATTTCGGCATTAAATACAAACCCCTGATGGAGAACCCATCAACCGAATTTCTGTAATCCGACTGGGATCGAACCGGTAATATTTCGGGTTGCTGTAGCCGCCTGCACAGTTTCGTACTTTTTCGTGGTTTCCCCGACAAATGTCAAAGTAGTGCGTTAATAAACGAGTCACAGATAGCATGCGATTTTTCCTTTCTATTCTTGACCATTCCTCTCAATCACGGCATTACTGACCAAAGACCCTTGCACACGCTCCTAGCGGTGGTGGTGTGGACGAGTGTGACGAGAAGGTGCTACGACCCGACCATTTAAATTCAGTTCTAATTATCTTCTCCTTTGAAGATACTTGTCGCGAGAGAGTAACCGAAGCAACGAGCCAAGTGCCCAAAGAGCACGCTCCGTCGATTCTTCCGAGAACAGTCAGGAATGCGCGGCTCCGACAGTGGAACTCGCACTGGCACCTACGTACAGATTTTAGTCAGCTAAGGAGCACGCTTGCCTTCCGAGGCTGCGAAAGAAACCCAGCGGAGGCGATCAATTATTCAATGCAGTTGGTCCGTCTGTGAGGTGATGACAAGGAAGGGGTTTCGTAAGGCGAGGCATACGGAGTGGTAGGAGAGGCGAACCGTTCTCGGATTGATTGAATGATTGGTGATTCCCAGAGCGTCAACTGCAAAGGTCATTAGTCCCATAGGCGAGGTGCATGTTTCTTATCGCGGAAGATGGTGGTGATCTTTCCCCGCTGGATGACGAGATCTGGCCCCGACCTACACGTCGGCTAGCCGTGATTTCCCCCATTCAGGTATCTCCCACCAGCGAAGCATCGCCCCAGCCGGGACAAGCTTTAAGTTCCTGACTGGTCTCTCGAGATTTGTGGTAGAGTAAGGTGGGCGAGTGTAAGTGCGTGTAACGGGAAGGTTAGGACAAGGAAGAGAAAGGAAAGGTAGCGCGCGGTCTGTGGCCCGCTAGTTAGGGAACGTCTTCGGCAGTCGCTCGGCGTTAATAGGAGACTTCGGTGAGAGCAGCCAGCCACAAGAATTCTCCTTCAGGCAGCGGCTGAATTCGACGTTCCGTGTGACGAGGGGCGTTGTGAGAGCCGGGTGGGGTAGCGAGTGAGTATGGCGTGGGGGGAGGGATAGGGGGTAGTGTGGGTATGGTGGGCTAACTACATGGCAATAATGGGGAACAACGGAGGAGACGGGGTAGGACGGGAGCGTGGAAGTCGGACCAATTAGAAAGGCGTCGTAGCCGCACAGCGCGGCGGCCGAAGGAGGATGCAGCTGAGGATGTAGCGGCTGTGGGTGGACGGAGGCGGCGGGGAGCATTTGCAAGAGGCGCATCGCTGCCCGTTCGGGAGCTTCGAGCGGGCACCGCCCTCCTTTCAAGCGCCGGCCGTCTTGCTCCGCTTCGCGTGCACAGGCGGCGCACTGCCTCGCGCCGCCGGCCTCCGGAGGGGAACGAAAGGAGAAAGGCTCGCAAAACGTCCACCTTATGCTTCAGCATTCCACGCACGTTGTAGAAGCATTGCACTTACGAAAATGTGGATATTCGTATCGGGGAACGTAATATGAAAATATATATGTGGATGAGGAGTGGGTAAAAACTTTGAGAATGTCATGGATAGTATTGATATCTAATAAAAGACCAGGAGCTATGGCTCTGGGTGTCAACTGCAACTTGAGTAATTTATGCGACCTAAACCAGGTCAATTCTCGCACAGTATTCTAACAAACGAGCCACGGACGGCGCGCCATCTTTCCTTCGTCTTCCTTGATCTATATTTACCCATTACTCACACTTACACTCACTACATTACTCACACTTACACACGCTACATTATCACACTTGTCAGGAGATACATTGGGAGCTTAGAGTGCAGATTTCTGGTTGGGGAAAATCCTCGCGAGCCGAAATATGTTGGCGCTAGATCTCGCAGGCCAGCGAGGGAAGATCGCCATCACCTCCCGCGATCAAATCATCCACAACGCTTACAGGACTAATGACCTGAACAGTTGACGCACCTGGAATTACTAATCAATCAGTTATTCAAATGAAAGGAGTCAATTCTAAATTTCTGACTTAGGTAACTGTTACAAATTTCTAAATCATGGATGTGTCTCAACGTACGTCAGTGTTGCTATTGTCCAAGACAGTTGATAAGCTAGTTGGTAGATGTGTTATAAGGGGTCTTGTTAAGGCTCTTTGGATTACATATCATTGAGTCGTTCCGCTACTCATTGCTCTAAATAAAATAAATAAAAGAACCTCTTGATCGCGTTTCAATACATCAGATGAGGGTCATTGATTCTACGCATGAAATATAACCATTCTCCTTCGTCATCGTACGCAAACAATGAAATGAGGATTTTCGAAACATCACTGAATAATACTATTCAAGATTCAAGGTTTTTAAACGAATCATGCAGTACAAATTAATATGAGCAGTACTTGTGACGTAATTCGTGATCAACTTGCTCAACTCAATCAATCATTACTTGCACACTGCATGTTATAATACAGTTTTTCTTACGTTAAAAGTAACAATTTATTATAAAATATTGCCCTTGAAAAATAAATAAATTGTGTGGTAAGAAACTTACTACCCAGTGTTAAGGTTTGAAATCTGTGCTACGATTTTCTGCGCTTTAACTCAAAATATCGTCAAAATATATAACGTGATATTATTCAAATCGAATAGGATCCATTCCTGCAATGTTACGATGGATTCATCAATTAAGCCACTGGATCTTAAAAAATGTTGGGAATCTAAAATATATTTCGTAAAGAATCTGTGGGTCAAGTTCTAAGTCTGTGGATTGAATACGAATTAACGTATTTTCTGGTGCTAAAATTAAAAAAACACTAGCAGAAGCATTGCAGGCAATTGAAGTTTCGATTCAGTATTCACTTAACATCATCATAAAATGATTCCTACCGCTTCTGATTTTTAGTATTATGCAATAATAGATGGTGCTGTCTTTACATTTTCCCCGACTGAAGCATAAGAAGAAGAAAGACAAATCCGAGTAACAATATGATCATTAGAAATATTATTTTTTCTAGAAAGTTGTTTGGTCGCGGCCAAGATAACAATTTTCAGATGTTGGTTTGAAGCAAGCTAAAAGAACATCTTGGAGTGTTATTAACTATCATATTAATGTATTACACCACTAATTATCTGATAAATTGTCAAAAGTTCAATCTAAAATATCATGTTCTCTATATGACACCATGCAATTTACAATATTTACAAACGTGTTACTCGCTTTTACAAAGCGTATTCACAATTCGCGAGCTGGTTTTTCATTCCATTTTCTATTACAATTAATGCTCCTCGCCCCCAGAACGTTCAAATATTCATCAAACGGCGCTTGAGTAATAGCCTACGTCTGCAAGACTTAGCGTAGACCTTCCTCTAGTAAAGATCGCAGAGTTAGTTAAGCGTCGCAGTTCCGAGCGGAATCAAGATTTCTGTGTGAGCAAAGGAGCGCAGCGACGGATTAAGAGAGGGGGAGGAGTGAGTAGAGAGGGGGAGGGAATGGAGGGGAGGCATAGCGGCGGGCGGCGGAAGTATCAAATTAATCTGCTCAGCCGTCGACCTCCGAGGTCGCGGCGAGGGACGGGCTGGATTAGGGAGAGGAAGATGAAACGACAGACATGTTGGCCCTCCGAGCACGGGAAAGTAATAGAAACACGAGGCAAGAACACGTTTTGCTCCTGGACTTAAGTGCAGTTAGAGCGTTCTAGATTATTCATTTTTTAACAATGGAAATACGTAACAATTAATTCCAAAAGAAAAGTAATGGTAATTGAAACATTCAGAAATTAATGGCATTTCATGAGAATAACTTTTTAATGTTTTTGAATGAGTATTAGAGTGAGTCCACATGTAGTAAATAAAGATACAAATTTGATATCAATGAAATCAAATCGAAAATTAACAAATATATGAATATGAAATTGCTCTGGATACTCTTTAGTTGCAATCAAAAAAAGGAAAAGCAGTGTATGTAATGAATTCTGTAAAACCTTCCAAATGTTAGCTCACTGTAACTACTTCATTTGTTAGCTCACTGTTGTAAATAAATTTGATCATCAAACAGTACTAAATTCCTACCCTAGAGGAACACGAACGAAAAGAAATTCCGGCCCGTAAGAGGGCCATCCGTTTCTCCAGCCTCGAGCTGCGGAACCCGGAGATGGAAGAATCTCCCACCAAGCCGTGTGAACTAACAGGTCGACCTTTCTGAGAGGGTGGTTCATTACCCTCTACGCAAAATCTGGGCGCCGATCCACCGCTTCCACCGAGACGCGAAGCCAATCGCAGCGCTGCTGTCTGCGGTGGAAAGATGAACCGTGGTGGAGCGTGAAGGAGAAAGGAACAGACGAAAATGCTCTGTCTTGTCCTTATATTGCTATTCTCTTCATATTCTTCTTTATATTCACTGTCTTCTCCTTATGTTTTGCTTATATTGCAAGAGATAGAGATGAATCAATTTGCAAAGATTATAATTGTAAATGAACACATTGGCAAATTGAGTGTGTGGGCATAACCTGCAGTTCTGTTGCCATCTGTAACCAAGAAGTACGTCAAAGCGATCACTTCTTATGATAATCTCTCAATATCAGCGGTGACTACTCCTTAGGGAGACTCTGGCAGTGCTCTTCCCAGAACAATCATTTGCAGTGACACTGAAGCGCCTTGCTTCATTTGTGCCCACAAATGCATCAAATTTTGTTAATCAATGTAATTTCATGCGCCCATGTAAACGAATGAGCGATGTTTTTAAAACGGGCTGCATCGAGACCAATGGTCTCATCGTCCGTAGCTGGTGCATGCTTTGGCAATAGCTGCATGGGGAAGAGTGAGAGTTTTGGGAGTTGGGAGGGAGCAGCATAAAATCAACAATAATGCAGGAATTAATCTACCTCCAAAAATATAAAAAGGTGATATGTATGTCCTGGAGAAAACGCACTTTAACATTCACATAAAAAATAAGTAAAAAATATTTTTTCATAATAATGATTATAAATTGATATTATTACCGTGACCATTTAGAAGTTTCTAATGTAACTATATGTATTCTCTCTCCATTCTCTGGCTTCTCTTTGCCATGCATTCACTTGATGATTTTCGGAGCCGACACTTGTTATCTGAATTGGAACTACTACCAGGAATATTCTTCGTGAAATATTCCCGTTTACAGGATAATAGTTCGGTTCTTCGATCAAAATCTGTCAATTGGTATTTCTATTATGAGGGCAGATGATGCTTAAGCCCACAATAGAACTCAAATTTGTTTCGTCCCACAAAAGTAATAAATACAATATTAAGTTTCATGGAATTTCATGTTGTTTTTCTTGCATTCGATATTACCATAAACATCTCCTTCATCCCCACACTCTCACGAAAAAACTTTCTATCCTCTTACAGGCTTTATATTCTATTTACGTAGTATATGAATTCGGTTCTACAAACTTCCTCTCTCTTTTCTGTCACGAATTCGCCATTGGAGTGTTTTCTGAAGACTTGCTTTCACCTTTTTGATCACCTTTCGCTCATGCTTGTGTCTTCGGCACTACTATCTCTTATATCTCTCACATTCTTGTCTTCGACTTAGAATTCAAAATGGTAAACCGGAATATATGGTTGAGTTCTATGGGGCAGTTATTATCAAACGACAGAACGAAGTTAATGGAAACATTGCCACGTCGGTAGGCAGTCGCTAATTGGCTGCAATTCCGATACACAAATTTTAACTCAGACGTTTTTAAGTACAGTGTATTAATATAGTTCTGTAAAATTCAAGTAAATACTCCTAATTTACAACAGAAAATTTAGATGTCAGCGTCTCAAATGAATGTAGAGTTAGATGATATGAAATATGTTACTTCAAACGAGAGAGGAAAACGAAGCCAATCGAAGAAGTACTTTCGATGCAAAGGCGAACCACGTAACACGTGTATAGCGTAGTGAAAACTCGCATTAAAGGATCAAGATGTGTTGTTTATAATTGTGAGTATGTGATTGTGTACGTGACGTGGCTGTTGAGTGTATTCCGTGTAGTGCATTTGTCACTAAAATGCCATGGCTGAACAATCAACTGCATTGCCGTCAAAGTCTGTAATTCTAAAATATTTTCGAGAGAGAAATGTTTTTGACCAAATAAATAAAATAATCCTACAAAATGTGACGAAACAACTGCTATTTTAAACTTGCTTTACGCGTAATCAATTCATTACGCAAGACAAATACGGAACTTACAATTGATAGTCGATACAGCCATTGTCAGATTCAGTAGGAACGGCTTTTTTTCATGTAAGTAATAACCTGCTCGGGTTTTTGTGGTGTGCAAATGTTTCATATTATCTTATGAGCAATTTTTATAATATTTTTAGAAATCATACGACGAGCATTAATATCCTTACGAGTGCTATGATCTCTATTCCAACTTATCAAGCAGTCTCTTGCGCGTTGTGATTGTAGGGTATTGTGCAATGTGAGAATGAATTCGAAATCACTAGCAGCCAGTGCTGACAGCGGAGAGTTGACAACTGTACGATTGCAGCTCAGTGGTCAGCGTTTGAGCGGAGGGATACATTCCGAGTTGTTTACATCTACTTCATTCTCTCGTTGCACATATTTATATCTGCTATCAATTTGGTTCTCACAATGAATGTGTAGGAGCACAAAATATCGACAATCGAAACTATAATAACTAAATATACATAAATATCACAGAGTATTTAAGGATACATCCAAGCGACAGTATTCTCAAATAATTAAATAGAAATTACTTCGTTTCAGTGTTTCTCGATATACAGATAGCTTGTTCTACAGGAGCTATGACCCAGGGTAATGAATTTATTTAAAAAATCACCTTAGAAACCACAGGCATATTACTACGCTACCTCGCAACTCATTATGCCAATCACTCGGGGGCGTGCCTCAGTTCGTTTAACACCAGAGAGCACGCGTCACCGGTCATCGCCCTGCACGTTCCTTGGAGCTCCTTTCCCGTGAAGGCAAGCGCGCTCAGCCGCTCGAATCAGCCAGATGGAAATGAGTGGGCAGTGCGGGGGAGTGAATGGGCGTTCCTCGCGTGCCGGAGGGGGGGGGAGGGGGGTGCGCGCGCAGCAGGCGGCGCCTGGCGGGAAGCGAAGCGCGGGTGCCGCCTTCGCGTCCGGCGCGCGAAAGGTGGCGCATCGCGGGGCGCAATTTCCTTCAATTACTCCGCTGTAATTGGGTGAGCGCCGCCGCAGACGCTGTCCCTCACGCCCCTGCCAGAGCCACTTCTTCATGCTCCATTCTTTCTACTTTTCTCACACAATAAAATCTTACGTTTCCCATCCTCTACGTTTCCAATTACCTCCATTTTCAATAACAGGCAAATATCGTAGTAGTAACCTAACAAACGGATCGTGGACCGCGCGCGATCTATCCTGCCTCTTCGTTGCCCTATCCTCACTACTTACTTACACACACTTACACCTACATGCACTACACTAGCACACATGTCAAGGAATCAGTCGGGTGCTTCGAGTGTGTGCGGGCTGGGGCGGATCACCCTTTGGGAGAGATACACGAATAGTAATAATTATTACATATATTACTATTATTTATCTCACAGTCGGGGAAATCTTTGTTTCACAAATGTACGCATTGTCGAAAATATTAATGTACACCCCCCAAAGTGGTTGTGTATAGGTGTCTTTTCATCTTCCAGCTTAGCTCTTTAACGCGAGAACAACACAACTTGAGACTCATTATTACAAGGGAATTATTTATGGGGAAAATAATTCTGTAGGGAATAAGACGCCCCTAGACGGATGAGTGTGAATGGAACGATATTTACAAATATATCACTATGCATCCCGCAATGCAGATACTGTATGTAGTATGCAATATGCACAATGGTCGTGAGTATTTTTCAACAGAACTTAACGTTAAATAGGTTAAAAAACGAAAAATATCGGTTTTTCGGATCTCCTGGAGGTACCATCTTCTCATTCTTCAACATTGTGTTCCTACTCTTTCCATTACTCAGCAACCGCACAGATATCTTCAAAATGCTCTCCATGTTTCTCCTCCTCAAATTTCTCTTCATGATCCTTTTATTCACATTTCTCTTTTGGATTGCTGCGTTTGATTCACCGCCGCGAATACTGCCTCCAGATCTGCCCTCTCCGTCACCCCAATTAGCCGGGAACTTCCTGCGCTTAAGTACGGGCATCAGCGGTGACTGCGCCCCGGAAGTCTGGACCTTCACACAACTTCCGGTCGCAGCGCCCGACGCGAAGAGCATCCGCCAGGAACCGTCTGAACTTCGGAGAAAAGGTCAC
Source organism: Acheta domesticus (assembly GCA_031308135.1). NCBI lineage: Eukaryota > Metazoa > Arthropoda > Insecta > Orthoptera > Gryllidae > Acheta > Acheta domesticus. The sequence goes on from JAHLJT010008756.1 coordinate 108,867,705, forward strand.
GCTCATTAAGATCACACCCTTCCCTGGATGAGGTGGCCCATGTTCCTGCACTCTCGCCACAGTAGGGTTTGGGAATGAAATCACTGATATGTGTAGATGTGTGCCTAAATGGTCATATTTAAATCCATACAAAAAGTGTTTGGATATGCTCTTAGAAATTAAAATCCTCCAACTCAAATCACAACGTACGAAATAACCAAAATATCTACAAATTTGTGACGAATTATTAAGCAACGATGCTTTAAAGTGTGTCCTAAGTATAAGAAGATATCCTAATTTTATCTAAAATTTCAATTCATTTGATCGGACTGAAGCAATTCAACAAACATTTTATCATAATTAAATACGCTCGTCTTCTAATCCGCACATGAATGAAGCATGTCAACAGAAACCAGGAAGAGGTAAGTAATGAAATAAAAAAACATTTTAATACATTTTTTTCTTGAAAGGTGATTGAAGAAATAATATTTTATACACCCGTCTGGTCTCATAGAATAGAAAACTTTTGAATCAAATAATTCGAATGTTAACTCCAAAATAAATACATAGTTGTCAACGACCATTTGCAAGTACTAAGCGTTTTGTTTTCAAAGCAACTTAGTGCAAATCTAACAAACGAGCCACGGATCGCGCGCGATCTTTCCTTCCTCTTCCTTGTCCTCTCCTCACCCCCTACTTACATTAACTTGTACTGCACCACCAAATTTGTAGGGAGGGCAGTCAGGAGCTGAGAGCTTGTCTCGGCTGGGCCCTATTGGTGGGAGACTCCTGTTTAGGAAAAACTCCACAAGCTGACTTGTAGATTGACCACATTTCGTGATAAAAAATAAACCATACTTACTAATAAACTTAGCAGTTGACGTGCATTAATGATATTCATCCATTTACACGTTCTTTTGTTATTAGACTATACGCGTTTACCAGTTCACCTATTGCGCATCTCCTTTTGTTCTACATAACTCTATTTTCTTCTTTCAATCAACATCTATTCTCATTAGTCCGTACCCTGACGATTCCACCCTCACATTTTAACAAGCTTTCTCAAATCGGACACACAGCCATCTCCGTATTATCTATACATCCATGTCGTGCACACATTACACAGTCCACTCGCGTACTATTTTTCAAAGGCCCTGCACAGCCACCTCCCCATTCACACGCCTTGTGTGTCGTTCGCGAGCACACGAAGCAGCGAAATTATTTCCCAGCAGAGACAGCGCGGCTTTTCATTCTCCAGAGCAGCCACTCCGCAGAGCGTCGTCTCGGTGGGGATCGGTGGTGAGTGCTCGAGTGCGAGAGCAAGGGAAAGGCATGCGGGGGGGACGGGAGAAGGAGGTGAAGCGCAATGATCGTCCACCCATTCGCTTCCCAGTGTCGCGGCCAAAATGGGAAGAGAACAGACATAGCAAAGTACAACTTCTATGGGCTAACGTACGGGACTAACACATGGAAGAACATAACTCATCATTGAACTGAAGTCAACAACCAATTGCAGTGCAGAATAATGCCGATGCGAGCACATTTGCAATAATGTGAAGAATTTCTTTTCCATTTTTACTCCAAAACGAACGTGATTTTATTATTTAATTAGTATAATTGTTAATTCAAATAGCCTTTCAACTGATGTGATGAATGATTTCATACTTAGATGATGGTTCAACAAATAACAAGTAGTGGTCGCCCAGTAGTCGAATTTCATTAAATTCATTGAATTGTTAATTTTTAACGTTATTGAGGTTCTTTTGTCAAAGAGTAAATTTGTATTTATACTGCATACAATTTGAATTTTGTTCTACTACGTGATCTGCCAAGCGTGTGCAAATACATGATTAGCGTATGTTGTTTGCCTCAATTCCCTGCAATACCTGTGAAATTTGACAACCTATGAAAACCAACCTATGAAAACAAGGGATCATTGGGCTTCGAACTCCTCCCGCAAGGCTGAGAAATAGAACAGAATTTGGTCTCGTGATCTCAACTGCCCACAGAGCGGTTGAGAAAGTTCTTCGAAAGTCAAATATTTTGTCTCCAATACTCTTATTTTAAGTGTAATGTTACTTTAAGTAAAAAGTGTGGTGCTAAAAAACACACACTCTCTTGTATTATTTCTAAATTTGCAATTTTTCGAAAATTCAGAACTCAACGAAAATGTATACCCAAATGCCAATACGGAGTGAAATATTTCTTTTTTAAAGACTAAGATTGGAATAAATCGTCTAAAAATGTCTCATTTTGTAGATTATGACATACAAAAACACAACTCGGGACACCGACAACAATAGACACGAAAATAATTTTTAAAGCTCCAAAATGCGTAGTTTCCGTGTTACGTATCAAGAAAATTGTTTGCAGCGTGTTGCGGGTTGCGTCTGCGTGCTATATATTTTATTTAAAATGTTTGTGACACATCCCTCCCACACACGCACACAAACACATGACGAATATCGCATTTCTTCGTGCGCACAATACGCTTAAAAAGAGGTACACAATTTTATCTTTTGTTATTAATATGTTGATTTTAACATGTGGGCCTAGAAGATGGGCAATGTCCAGAAACGCAAGGGAATCTGTCGTAAGTTCCAACTGAAATTACTGATTTTTGAGCCATGCCTCCGCGAAATGATAGAGAAAGCTACTTTCCTGTCACTTGAGAACAGCAATTTGACGAAATAAGTTTTATTTCTACTTATTGTGGCCTTAACCAAGAATCAGGAAATAGGAATGGGGGCTCACTAAAATTAGCAAAAAACGTCACATTGAGTTATCTACTACAACTGCATCAACTGTTAAAAGCCGTAGGGGTGAGATATGAAATATAATAATTATAACGAAAGATTTCTATAGACAAAAGTTAATGGCAAAGGTGGAATTAAAATCATTACATCTTTCAAAGTAGTAGTAGTATCACCATGGGGAAGTTGGAGAAAAAGGTTTCACCCTGAGATTTTTTCCCTTTTCTTACGCCTACCTTACAGTCCATTTTAGACGAGTTTTATCCTTTGTCGCCTCCACTAACTTCGCCTTCTCCACCTCCGCCACCCCTCACCTCTGCCTTCTGCATCCCACTCTCGCCAACTCCGCGATAACCATTTCACCCTCCCCAATTCCGCGCTTTCCAGCTTCCACTTCCTTCTCCGCGTCCGCCTCTCCACCTTCCACATCTACTTTTCCCACCTCCACCGCTGCCATTCTCCTGACCGTACTCCCCACCCCATACCCTCGTCGGCGCCTTTGTCCGCAGTTCCAATTGCAGCGAGCCGCTGCCGACGCCGTCCCCTCCCTTTCACGGTCCCGCAAATAATACCCGTGCCCGAGAAAGCGGCGCGGGACGGCCATATTTCTAATTACGCGCCTGTCCGCCAGGAGCGCGGCGAGCGATAGCTCGTGACCTCGGTTCACCGTCTTTTCAATCTCCCACAGCGCCGGTGTTCCAGCGGATAGATCGTTGTCGGCTCCCTTATCTCCATTCAGTATTCTGCGAACGCCGGCCACCCAATGCTAGGTTATTTTCTGGGGAATTTCTCTACGGGTTTTAAATAAATGGTTTTGGGCGGGTTTTCAGATTACGCCGAAATTTTCAAAAACAACCACCACGACGTTGAAAGTGAGTTTGATTTGATTAGTTTTTTACTTCATTCATGATTTTTCATTAATCATTTGATAATTTGTTAAATTTACTTTGAGAAGTGAGTTGGCTTTTATCTCCTCATTCCGGTGCACATTTTTCCAGTAGACTGTTACACACGTCGCTTCTCTTACGATTCCCGAGATTCGGCATAATTTCCACTGTTGTGTCCAAGTCATCAAGATTTTCACGAATGTTATCGAAAACAAAAGCTTTGAATGTATTAGCATACCTTGTACTTTCTGTACAAAAACTAGGAAATTTATAAACTAATCAATTCTGAGTAATAAATTTAAAATGTAATTGACGTTGTGCATCCATTAAAGTAGCATTAACTCATGGTTCTAAAATGAGTACATAATAGTTTTCAGACTGCACAATTTACTTGTATTGTATGGAAAGGAAGTGGAGTGGATTGTGAAGGAAATGAATGATTGCCATTTCACAAGGAAATAATAAAACAAGTATAGAAAGTAAGAAAAATTAGAAACACGATTACAGGAATTACTGTGCATTATTACAGGAAGATCATCAGCGACGTACTATATTGTTCTTGAGCTTTCTTTTCGTAAGAACAGAATGATCTTCCAAAAATTATTTCCCTTCGTTGCATGAATTTCCATTCTTTGTATACATTATCCAAAAATATCTGTGAGATATTTTACCATCGACCTCAGGAATCGAAATGTTCCCGTTGCTGTCTATCAGTGAAGTGTTGCACATCCAATCTGTTCAGCCGTTGGCAGCCACTTTGTGTCGCTGACGGGATTCAAACCCACGATCCGGCTGTCTGCGCGCGCTCCACAGCCCAGAGTGAGCCATCCATATTCGGGAACGACGCGTTCCATCTTGTGTTTGCGGGCCATCCTCAGCCTCCGCATGCAGCGCCTCCAAACGGCCGAATTAATCTCTCTGGCCCGTAGGCGACGGCGGTAGCGTTTAGAGGAATGCGAGCCTCCAGCGGCTGTTTGTGGAAATAAAAGTTACTCGTCCGCTCCGCCGGGAGCGCTGAAGTGGAACGTCCCATGATGTTACACGAAACAATGAGGCCACTCACTGGGATGGGCAGTAAATCAACATGTCAGCCAAACAGATACGACGTAGAACAAAGGTAAGGGTGAATTGAAAAGGAAAATTATAACATCTACCATCATATTCTATAACTTCTATTGTTATGAATCATTTTGTAATTTTATTGCAGTTGAAATTTTTAGTATTGTTTTAAAAGTAGTATTCTCAATCATTACCCGGCGCAATCCGCCGAATTGCTTAACTGCACTCCTTACATTCACAAGGGGATAAGCAGTCGGAAACACCGCGGATTTCTGGACGGGGTAACCGCCTGGGAATCCCGGTTATTAACGACGCCGAATCCCTGGCGGAAGGGACAAAAGGCATTGACTGACTACGGCGTGACGAAAAAAACCCAAAAGAAATTGATTGAGGTTTATTCCCGATTCAATGTCCAAAAGGGCTAGAAGACGTTTTGCGAAGACGCAAATCTTCAAAACAATCTTGAAAATAAAGAAATGCTACTTTTTGTGTTCCTGTAATGCATTTTAAACACCTTCCACCACCTTTTATTGTTTCAAGAAATGTTCCATTCCTACACATACCGTAGTTATCTTGCAAGGTACTATCAATGATTTATTTACAATTGAAATATTGTATGAGGGTCTAATGTTCAAGAAATATGGTTCGTTTTGTTGACATAACACACTCACATACACACACACACACACACACACACACACACACACACACATATATATATATATATATATATATATATATATATATATATATATACACTGTTTTGTCTTGAGAATGCCTAAAACCGTATTTCCAGTTCAAAAACTATAAAATATGATTCACATAATTTTTAATATTAAAGACTTCCACGACAACATTAATTTGTAATTTCAAAATAATCTGGTTTAAAAGTTACTCGTTATTTTACAGCCAACGCAATAACTAAGAAAGAAAAATATTTTGTAAACATTTTAAGTAGAATTTAAAATTATAACGAATTGCGTATCTGTGCCTTCTCGTATCAACATTAAATGTTTCGCTAAAGATCTACTGAATCCCCTCCCTTCTAAAGGCTTTTCCCTTAGGGTCGGTTGAAAATAGGATCACGTCCTCCAACGCCGAGACGCAGCTTATCTTCAAACATCGTCCGCAAACGAGTGGATTAATCTCCTTCGTCCGGCAACGTTTAGCGCGACACCAGCGCCCTCGCAGCCATTTGCGGAAATAAAAGTTGCCGTTACGCGCCGCCGGGAGCGCTGCCGTCCAGAGGACGTCGTCGTCGTCGTCGTCGTCGCGAGCTCTGGGGGGCGGTCGTTCATCAGAGCGCTTCCGCACGAATTATGCCCCTCAGGCGAGACTATTCCATTTAACCACATTAATATTTAGAGCTGTTTGCGCCTCCTACCGGGAGGATAACTCATCGCCACAGGACGCCTCTGCGCATGCGTGCGGCCGCTTTTGTGGCGGACGTGTTGCTGGTGGGGGTGCAGCTGTTCCGGGAGTGACGCGGGGGAGGTTTTTGCAAACTGACGGGCAGAATATTTATTTGGGGAGATTGTTTTTCACAAGAAAACTAACGGCTGTGTCGTCGAACTTTAAGGCAGAACTAAGGGCTCGAGTGTACAACTGAATCATTATTTTTATTTTATTGCCTTATTTAACGTCAAAAATAGTTAATCTCTCTTTGATGTACTTTCTCTGGGCCCAGTTTTTGATCCCTGGGATCTCTGCTCAACTCATAAACATACATATTAAGTTGAAATACAAACAAGTGTAGCAACGTGCGTTTTGGCAAGAATTGGTATGAAACTATACGCTCCCGTGTAATAACAACTATTTACAAAGGCAAATCAGCTACATATTTGAATATTATCTCTCATCATGCCGTTCGTGTCGAAATAGACTTGCTGCCGCGACAACAGACATAACAATGCTTTGTATAATTACATTCTTTACTGAGCTCAAGTGAATGAAACGAAAGAAAAGAAATGGAAAGTTCCGATTCAATCCTGGCAAGGTACCGGAAATTGACTTCACCATCGGCGAGGTTGTGGTGCCTGCCAACCTCCATTGATTGATTAGTGATTCCGCGCAAATCAACTGGGGTCATTATTCTCGTAAGTGTAGAGCATGTTTTTATTGCGAGAAGTGGGAATGATCTTTCTCTGGATGGCGAGATCCGGCGCCGACCACCCCTTCGGCTTACGGGTTTTTCCCAATCAGTTATCTCTCACCAACCGGGCACAGCTGCGGCCGAGACGAGCTCTAAGTTTCCCATCGGTCTCTCAGCATGTGATAGTGTAGTGCATGTTAATGTAAGTATGTGAACGTAAAATATATGGATAGGGCAAGGAAGAGGAAGCAATGATAGCGCGCGGTCCTTGGTCTGTTTATTAGAGTAATGCACCGGCATTGGCCTGGTATTCATTGGAGAAACAACGGAAAACTACCGATCACAGCAGTCGGCCGCTAGAATACTCCTCCAGACATCGGTTGAATTCGACCTAGCTCATGTCGAAAATACTGCCACTGTCGGGATTCGAATCCTAGAATTCCCTGGTGAGAGGCACTGATCAGACTTCAAATCGTAGGGTGATTACTATCATAAGTCTTTTACGTCTACCCAAAATCATTTCCAGGCGAACTCCCGAGTATCACCCTTACAATAGGATATGGACTACGTGCGATTAATCTTCCCATTACCTCCCCTTTCATCTTCATCATCTCACTCTCAATTATATCCCCATTCTAATCCGGGGTTTCGCGGGATTCATCGGTGGCTTTCCCCAGTCATAACCCATCCCATCGTGTCCGCTGTACGCAAACTTAGGAGGCCTTGCGGCCGGTAACTGGTCGGATCCATCGCAAGAGAAAGAAAGATTTTCATTAGTACGTGGCCGTCATGTTGATAAAAAAGATGTGTTCCGGAAATTTCTAGAAGAAAAAGTTCAATTTTGGCGGCTGGGTGATATTTAAAATATAAAGAAATCAACGGGGAGAGTATTAAAAGCCATTTTGTATATACCAGAATTATAAACGACCTTTTCTGTTGCAATAAATCGTTCAAAATATGGTCTTTTACGGCACAACAGATGACTTATGACCATTTTACTGCACGAATGATTGTGCCATTACACATTCAGCCAATCTCAGTAAGAGAATTGAGAGGAGGTAGCAGTAAACGGAACACCCGACCACCGTTTTCTCGCACAATATCAAATTCTCGAGACTTTGTAAAAAAGTGATTTCGCATAATTAAGTTTAATTCTCGTATAAATTTATAATGCTGATGTGCAAAAAATAGCATATGCAACTCGTTTATAATGTTGTTTCATTGTATTCGTAAAAATTTGAGAACTCACTCCTGACGTAGCTCGTTTTCAAATCATGTACTCATGCAATCAAGCTATTTCACAAATTACTATTTATGTACTCATATTCATTGCTCGTATAAAACATATGTGGGGCTGAAGGACATAGTGATATAATTCAATTTCAAATAAACTTTATTTTCTGTGTGACAATTGTACTATTTACCTTGTGTCGTAGTGATATTGTTGAAACCTCTTGATGGCAGAGCAAAGGGTGATCGTGATCTCTCGATCGCTAGCCACATCTTTCATAAAACTCGAGAAGAAATGTCAGTTGTCTGTTTGAATTCTATTTACTTCAAGTACTGGAGTTCGCTTTACCACCGCACAAAGGCAGGACGTGGTAGAGATGCAGATGAGAATTTGCTGCCAGTGCACTAGTATGTGAATACGTTTTCTAATGATGTGTCTTTACTGTGAAAAAAGCCCTTTTATGTATAATTATAATATTTCTTCAAATTTTGACGAAATCATCATTCTTACGTTAATACAGTTAACGTAAGAATGATGAGATTCTTACGTTAAATAACAAACGATTCATTTATAATGCGTCATATTTTTAGTACATTTTGTAAAGCATCCCGTGTTACATAATTCCGTGATACGGGATGATTTTTTTTTCTGACGGCGTTTGTGTGGTTAATATTTAACAAAACTTCAATATCGCTCATTGATGCGCACATCACACATACCCAGATAGTTTTTATCTCGCCCTCTGCTTAAAAGATCAAATTTGAACTCCGTAAGTGTAACAAAACGGTACCTGTCACACATTCATCCCCACAAACATACGGAAAACGGACAACCACGAATAAGATTGCTACTGAAAATCAGAAATCAACGGTTCGAATGTAACAGTTTTACGAGCGGAATACGGCCAAAGACATTGGTGTTTACTCGGGCATATAAACAAACACGAGTGAAAGTGTCTCGCATACTGAATACGCTTGGGCTTATGAATATGAAATAAATGAAGAACATTGTATCTCCTGCAGTAAAGAGCTGAGGTTGTAAGATACCCCACAACAGAACCTAAAACAAAGGTAATTAGATGCAATGATTTGTATTCGTTTAGTTTCAAACAGTTTTATGTTGGAATGTAGTTATGTTTTGCGCATGTTCGCGTAACGATATGAAAGTCCAAACATTTGCAATCATAGACGGTATATAAAATGTTTTAAAAGGCGTGTAGTAAGTGTCATAATGAAAGTTATTTCTGATACTTTCATTTTCTAGCAATCGAGCTCTGTTTTTACAAGAGGTGAGATAATTTTAATCCTGTTCTCTACTCTTTCTGTGCCAAATAGATAATAAATGCCGTATTCACAAAGAAAAATAACAATTATGACTTTGTCAGAATCACACAAAGACCTTTTCAATTTGAAAGTATACCTCAACTTGGAGCAAACAGTTATTGCAAGTATTTGAAATCAATACAGAATTATTGTATTCCTTGAAATCTGAGCTGCAGAAGCAGCGCATTCCAATTGATGACGCAATTTGAAGTGAGTGAATAATTACGTCAAAAAACAATATTCACATTAAAAAAAAGCATCAGTTTCTTTCAATTTATTAGGAAACGTGATAAAAGAACTTTGAAGTATGAATATTACGGATACTTGAAGACACTGTAGGATTTTAAAGTATTTTGATAATTGTCTGTCTGTTTTATACATTCAGAATTTTTTAAGAATTTCTCTTTTTTTAGGCAGACTAGTTTTTAATAATTTATTTATTTAATTTAAAGTCATTCATGCTTATAAATTATTTTTAATAGTTTTTCATAAAAAATAATTTATGAATATGAATGGTTTTAAATTAAATAAATAAATTATTAAAAAACTAGTCTGTCTAAAAACAAAGATATACTGAAAAAACTGTGTAGTGTCAGTTAATTAACTTTTCTTGTGAAACAAGTTGTAGAGCGGATATGTTACACTGGACTCATCCTAAACAAGCCATCATAATGCTAGACGCTCAGACCAGCATTGCCGTATGGTTTAATGGGTATCCCAGTACCAATCTTCAAAAATTATGGTACTTCCAGTAAAATTCTTTGTAGCAATGACAATTGATTCTGAAATTGTTTATATTATAATTATTGTATGCTTTAAGTCGCACAGAATGCATTAAATTTATCGAGTCATAAGATATCAGAAAGTTCATTAAATTTATCGAGTCATTTTATATCAATAAACTAAATGGAAATATGTTAGAAAGAAAGTCTTCCAAGAATACATGGAAGACTAAGATATTGTATCCTTTTCTCTTATAGCATGTGTTGGAAAAATACCATCCTATGTCACTCTCAACGATTTTACGGCAGAGTTTTCACCAATATCACAGTTATTTGTAATATTTGTGTTCGTACTTAATTACTGAATAAAAATATTATACGAATATTTAATCATACATCACAATTATCGTAGACTTAAAATCGTGGTATTTAATCGTACCAGGATGTCTTTATCCTGGTACATGATATCTTCAATAAAATCCTGGTAAAAAATACCAGGATCCTGGTATGGCTGGCAACACGGGCTAAGACTATAATAATGCGAATGATAATATTAGACGCTCAGACCATCATTGATCCTCCTAAGACATTGCTCCAAGCGACAATGACACACGACGCGTCCACGCTACAATGTCCAGATTTTGCACCGATTAATCTGGAAGCTCGACTGTACACCCGAAGCGATCCAGTTCGCTCTGGGATTTTCGGCATTCCATCGCCACCGAGACTCCCATCGCCGCTCCTTCCACAGCCGTCTGAAACGCATAATCGGCCCACAAAAGCGCCTCGCTGGCCGTCGTCCAAACAGGTTTACCGTTCCTTGCACGCCACAGCGCGCTGCAGCGGGGGCCTAAGACGTGGGTAAGCAGCCATGACAAGGGAGACAGGAATGCGATAAACGGAGTGCGTATTTGGGAGGGCTTGAGTGTAAGCACACCGTGGAGCCTCCCTGCAGCTGGTGATGGTGGGGGTGGTGTTGATAGCAAAGCAGGAATGAGAGAAGAGAGTCGAAGGAAAACTTAACCATAGTAAAAGGATGGTAGAACATTTTTTTCAGCAACAGTGGTATATCGCAAAGAAGATCTTAAAAGAGATCCAGGAGAATCAAGTTTACTTATACTAATGCATCATCTCTTCAAGTACACTGCCATGATAAATTTCCAAAGCACGGTCAAGTAATTATATTAATAGAAATAACATTAAAAATTTCATTTCTTCTTACTAATAACTAGGAGGCGGATTTTAAAGAAATATTTTTTTCTTCTTGCTTTAGAACAATGCCTTTCAGTACAGACGTTAATTTTATATTATGACAAGAGAAAATGATTTATTTTTATACATCATACTTTTGCATTTTTGGTCGATTTCAACTAATAAGTCATTTTTTAACTTATTCCATCATTTTAAAGCATTTTCGCCAATTTTATCGATTTTAATGTAATTTTAGAGGTACTTCCTTTAAATAATATTTACGAGGTGCAAAATGTTCTCCACAGAATTCTTGAGTAGCCTGTTCTATTTATTTGCTCAGAAATTGTAATGCCAGCCGTTGTGGGAATGTAATCAGTTTCCTGTGAAGCTCTATCAGCGCCATTGTCAGTTTGGCCAATTTCGCGAGAACTAAAGACAGATATTTCCTGGTAAAGAACAGTCCAAAGCAAAAGTTTTCAAGCTGAATTTACATGAATGAAAGAAACCTCAGTAACACCCGAATTGGTTTTGATCGAAGTTTTTACCTCTATATTACTCTTCTACGTTTACATTTTTTCTCCTTTTAGAGCGTTTCTAAATCATTTTAAGAGCATTTTATTGATACTTCTTGCAGATGTTTTGGGTCGCCAAAATACACCCTCTACTAATAACCTATTTCTGTTAAATGTTATTTCCCTGATAGAATTTGTTCACAGAGAACTTATAATGGTGTATGATCATTTCCGTGATTCTGGATGACTGATTCTGCTCTGTAAAGGCATTTACAATTAAAGAATTTCAGCTCTGTAAACGCATTACAATTTACATTTATTACATCACTTTAGCCTCCCACAATCACTTTATTTGTCTTGAAATTTACAATGATTCTCTTTTACTTTCTCGCTACGGAGTAGAGAGCCCTGGCAACGAAAAAGTGGATAAATCCAGTTGATAAATTTAGAAAAACTAGTGGTTCTAAAGCAGCACGTATTTTCTCGCCTTTAGTAATGTTTATGCAATACTATTTACGCTAGATATTTATAAAATACACAATTTCTCTCCGTATTAACACATCAGAGTAGTCTTTTTTAAAACTTATTACATTTAGTAGAACATTTGGTGCGAAAACTAAATATTTAACGAAACAATTAAAACTTTTTGATATCGCTAAACCATATCAAAACAGTGAGACGTAATTCACAGAAATCCGTGGACGCGACGCGTAATGCCATTGTTGCATTCCAATCCCTGAAGGCTGGCAATTTTTATTTCATATATTTTAAGTAGGGTTTAAAGAAATACTGAAATATTAATTTGTAAACGTATAATCAAAGCTCTAATGTTAGAAACGAACAAAGAAATATGAAATAATATACACACTCTAAATGACGTAGCATCCAACTGCTTTAAAAAATTCTAAATTTACTTTCACGAAGCGCAGTAAATTCAGAGCGGACGTGTTTGTTTGTGGCCAAATTACACAAAAAATACTCGTACTTTCAAAAAATTCAATATGACCAAATTCGAAGATACGTTCTTATGAACTCATTTCATTAAGAAAACAATTGCGGCTAAACCATTCAGCCGATTTTCTTGAAAATTGATATTTCCCAACCGCTCTGGCTGACGGCGCGCCCCCTTGTATTTTAATTTTGGGGGGTACGTTACATAAAGTCCCTGGGATCGTAAAAAGTGTAGCTTTACTAAAACTTTAACCATTCGTATCATCAATACCTTCAAGTATTTCTTACGACGATTATAATTTTAAAATTGCAATATCACCCGTTCGTATCCTGCATGTAGGTAACATGCAAGGCCATTGGAGTTTGGGAATTTTTGACGGGGAGAATAATATTATTAGCTATTACGATTCATTGGTAAGTCCAATGCCACATACTGTAAGAACATATTTGAACAATGCAACGCATGAACGAAATTAAGTATGAAAGTAATTTTCAACGCATGAAAATACTTTTGAAATAGTTTACAGCATCGGCGACGCCACATTCAGCTAGTGAATTATTAATAAGCGAGTTTGTTATTAGAGTCATAAACATTGAGAAATATTTCTTTGAATTTATAGTAATACGGTTTACTAATCTAGTTGATTACTACATCTGTTTCGGTAATTCAAAGGCAAATCTAGACGTTTTGGACATCCCCGGCCCCCATACTGGGATTTTTCTAACTTTGCCTTTCAAGGGCCGTCTTCACGATGAAACATGTCACAATTTCACGTCTTTATCAGTCGTGTCTCTAAATATAGCATAATCGCGACCTTATCAAGCAGTGCTTCCGATCATGCGACTTCTAGCGGCACGACCGAGAAAGACGCGAATACTGTGTGATATTCCATCGTGGCCATAGGGGTTCGAGAGGCAAAGTTAGAAAAATCGCACTGTTGCATCAGTATTCGTGTGCAATTCTACCGTTTCTGCGGCCTCTGGGCGAAGGCACGTCGCCGGCGCGCTCCCCTCCCCCGCACGGCGGAGGCGCGACGCTGCTGCCCCTGCGATTTAATCCGCTTCGCAGTTAACGCCGCCATTAATCATCGCCGGCTGCTGCTGTTGCGGCGAAGGAGGGTGGCAGTGTGCAGGTAGCGGATGGTGGAGATAGCAGATAGTGGAGATGGACGGGTTTGTGGAGTTAGCGAACGGTGGTATGGCGTGGGAAGTGGAGATAGCAGACAGGACAGATAGCGAAGAGTGGAGATAGTGGACGCAGGAAATAGTGAACGGTGGAGGCAGCGAACGGTGAAGAAAGAGGACGGTGGAAGTAGCAGACGGTGGAGGTAGCGGACGGAGGTGATAACGGATGATGGAAGTAACAGACGGCGGGAGTAGTGGACGGTAGAGGTAGCGGGTGGTGCAGAGAGCGAAAGGTGGAGGAAGTGCATGGTGGAGGTAGCGGACGGACAACAGCGGCCGTTGGCAGAGCAAGAGCAGTAGGTTTTGTGCAAACGTGATCATGCGTGAAGGGTGGAGGCTGATGTTGGCTGGGCGGGATGGTAGGTGGGATTCGGGCAAGAGGCTTCGAGGATAGCACTATTTTCGTTGGGTTATAAACTAGGTTGAGCAGAGGAGTGACAGGCGACTGCAGCGGCGAGGGAGGCGGTGTTGAGAGTCTTGGTGGTGTAAATGCAATGGGAGTACAGGAGTGTCGACGACGCGGAAGAGCAAACTATGGCGGGAAGAGGGGAAGGGAGTGGGAGGACAAGAGTGAGGGCAAATGCGATGGCGGGGAGAGAGCAAGTGATGTGTGAGAAGCAGTCAGGACTCATGACTGGCGACGGTGGTAGGGAAAGAGGTGGGACTGCAGAACGGATAGTTCCTACAGGGCAGGATATGTTGTCGAGGGCAGCGAGCGCCAGTTTCTGGAGATGGTACCTAGAGTCAGCGCCGGCGGCGTTAACAGCACTAGTGCACTAGTGCAGCAGTAATGGGGAATGCACCAACGGCGAGAGCTGCATCAATGGCCGTGAGAGCGATGGATGTACATGAAGATATGGAGAAGAAGTGCGTTCACGTACACGAGATGGTGCCGGCGGGAGACACTTGAATGCTGAGAACGAAGCGGTGAAAGACGTAGGCAGTAGCGCGAACGGAGGCACAAGACCGTTGGTGGGGGCATCAGGGCAAATGACAGTTATGGTGTCGGTGGCGATAGAAGAAACAGAGGGGCTGGAGATTGCGGTGAAGATAATAAAGACATATGGGCTCGTTTATCTTACCATTACCAAACTGTAGAAAACTACCTTTGCTAGTAGCAATAGTAAAGTTTGCCAGTTCCAATAGCAACTTCCTTTGCCGCTTTCCTAACCGCAATCATTGGAATTGAAATTAAAATGGGAAAATGGTTTTTGGGCTTTGTCATACCACAGACTCCAGTAATTCATATTTCATTCCACAGTATTCAAAATCAAAGATGTGTACCCCATTTTAAGACGTTAATCCAAAGAAAAATGATTACGAGGCGAAATAATTGACTTCTTCAACGATTTAGACTCTCAATCTTTTTATTACTTTTAAACTAGTCTTTCATTTAATTTCTTACAATGAGAACGTAAATTCGATGCATACACGGCGTTCACAAGTAATTTAATACATTCGGAGGAATTCAAATGCAACATTTCAGCTTATATTGACATTCCTTTGAATTTCAATATTTTGTTTTGTAGCCATGGATGCAGGCAGGAACAAAAGAAAAGTTAAATTCAAACAAAAGAAGTTTATTTCCATTGCCATCCGTAGTTCCAAACTCGTAAACCAAAATACAATAGCCGTTTCACCAAAATACCAGAGGATGTACCAATAAGTAGTCGAGTCACCAAGATGCCGTAATACAATATTGCAGGTCTAAATGCAGGGTCGTTGTACAATAGAATAGGTACTTCCAAATAATTGCGCTAGGCAGGGCAATCGATTCACAATCTCTACTGAGCTGCGCCTAGCAGCGCTGCCCCGCCGTCCTGCCACCGCGTGGCGGAGGGGGAGGAGGGGTGGGGCGGCGCCGCTAGTGGCGCCTGCCCGCCGGGCGTTTCCGCCTCGCTGCTCCCGCGCGCTGATGGCAAATTTTACCGAAACAGCGATGTCGCTAAAGGGTTTTCGATGTCGATGAAAACATTGACAATAAAACAGTGATGGTTAAAACATCGATGTTTTAAATATAGACTAATAAACATGCTATTTTCCTATCTACTTTTAATATGGTGAAACTCGCGCCAGTTTGGAAAGCAATGGTTGGTCACACATCACATCGACGTCTCTGGATGTTTTAAAAACATCGATGTTTTCTGCCATCCTACTCCCTGCGTGGCAAAACTTACTCCCCGCGGCCGGTGAGCCCCCCAACTAGTGGCAGGCGCTTCAATAGGCAAGACCGCCACTTCATTTTCTTTAGATGTATCATTTACAAATATACTTCTTTCAATAATTTCAAAAAGATGATTTATTGTAATTAAATGTTTACCAACACAACGGTTTTTATTTCCAGATGTTTGTATTACGTTGGACACTAAATGGATACTTCACAGGATAGGCAAATAAAATGATTTTTACACGATATATGTCGACAAACATCACATTTGTGACGTAATTGAAACAAAAACTGTAACTTCTTTTACAATTCTATTACAATTCTCGTACCATGTGGGAGACTTGAACGAAAGAGATAGATAGACATCAGATCCACTATCCAGAACACTTACAGAACGGTTTAGCTGTTACTTGAAAGCCAAATCAAGCTTAGAGAGTTATCTAATTGTTCGCCTCCAAACTCTCAGAATATGTCGTAATACATGTAATCTCAATACGTATGTCTGTGATTTGAATTATGAAGTCCTCTGCGCGGTCGGTTAGGTTATGTTTTTATCTCGCTCTCAACAGACACTTTGTACAGTTAACGCGAACACATCTTATTCTATGAATACTTTTCAGAAATGTCCTGTCACAGCTTACCATAATTGAGAATCGTTCCATCAAAAAGTTACCGTAATTGAGAACTGTCAGTTTTCTATTTAATGTAATTTGCAAACGCGGGACGCCACCTGCGCCTAATGATAACAACAGACATCTAATGAGGCGTCGTAGCTGAGTGCTCTATGTGAGCTTTATATCTATCTCATACTAGCGGGATCTTCGAGTATGAGAAACGAAAGACACGTAAATTAAACACAATTGGTGCGTATATTCCTGAACTCAGTTGAATACAAAACACACAAAATCGTTGGAAATAGTCTTTGAAAATAATTCAAAACCTTTCTGGGCAGATAACTGGTTTCAATAGAATTTTAAACCTTCGAAAATTTTCTTGTACCGTGCAAGGTCGATACCTTGTTAAACCGTACAAACGTTTGCTCTAAGTGAAATTCTCATATACTTCAGTGTGAAAATTCAGACCACAGTTTGCACATACAAATTGAATGAAATGATTCAATTACTTAAAACTCTGCTTCATACATGAATTAACGTTTCAACAGCAACAATAGGGGAGACCGAGGCTAGTTGTGACACTTTTAATTTATTTAATTTTTGAAGGTGCATGGACCATCATTTAAAACTTATAATAAATGGAAAAAATACAATAGCTCTTTGTATACATTTCCAAATAATTGTGTTTAAAATATATAATGTTTTTAATGATTTATAAACAATTTTATGCAGCAGTACACTTTGTGACAACCTGCCTCTCTACCGGGCAAGTTGTGACTGGACTGAGGCACGTTGTGACACATGTAAGAGAAACTAGAATGTTGTTATATTCAAATCTAACAAACGTCTCTACTATACTAATCCATTTATATGTTAATTTGTATTTAATTTTAATTGTTTTCAACATCCGAATGGCATTGAATAGAAACATAAAGTACTGCGTTGTTTGTCCTGTTTACATGAGCCATTTCTTCGAAGTACTGTACCCAGTTTTTTCCACCCTCTGATGTTTGAAATGGTTCTAAAAAACCAACGCATGTACTTTCTTTCTATCTTCAGAGCTCTCGGATATATCTTTTGTCTTTTTTCGACATTATATATATATATATATATATATATATATATATATATATATATATATATTTAGAAACATTGCTTTTTGACAACAAGCTTCTTTTTGTTTTTCCTTCATTTTTAATTTAGATCTTTTCTCTAATCTTTCTTGTTACTGCAATAGAATTTCTTCTTTAAAAGGAGTGCTATTTAAAATGTCAGATTTAAAAGTCTTTGTTCTCTTACGGTTATTCCTCGAGGTCCTGATTTAGTAATAGGTCTGATTTCCAAAGGGCTAACAGCTGATGTGGGTAACCCATCTTCTACAACAGAAACAGCAATATTGCCTTCCCTGTCATTAGGAGCTTGACCTATTGATTTTGTACTGTTTCTACCCCAGTTTCATCTATGTTCCAAATGTCATTTGATTTGATATCATATCGTTGGTAATCAGGGGCTAAGTGGTTGAAAAAAACGTCAACATTGTGTTCATTTAAACTTATGTTTCTATTCAAATTAGTAGCTTCAGGAACACGAAGAGAAATTTTTGAGTGTCGCTGCATATACTCGTACTTTGTCATCCAATCAACGCTTGCAGACTTCTTTGTTATCCAATTTTCTGGCACTTGAATTTTGTTTTACACGGCAAAATCTTATGCTAGCTTCGTAATTCCACACATTTCCAGGAATTAAAATTATTACTCTCAAGCAATGTTGGAGCTAGTACTGACACTGTCATAATGTGCCCCTTAGAACCTGTCACAACTAGCCCTGAATGACACTAATATGAATATTCGTTTCTATTTCATGTTATTTTTCAGTTCATAGAAACAAGAAACTCATCAAATTATAGCTTAAAAAGTAAGCTTTCCGATGATACTAAGTAGTCGATTTAGTGTTTCTAAGGTTGACAGGAACAATGCGATAGATTTTTACTTCACTACGTGAAAAACACAAAATGTGCGTAAATAAGCAAATTAATCAACGGTTCCCGCAGCAACTCAAAGAGCAGACTTAGGCGAAGATTTGAAACATGCTTATACTCTATCAAGATTTTAGCTCTATTGGATCGCTCAAAAAAACATGATGTCACAACTTACCCCTGTCACAACTAGCCCCGGTCTCCTCTATTTCACAAATTTTACTATTTACAACTTTACACAATTGAAATTACGTTTTTAAAAATCAATTTAGAATGAAACCTGTTATAACATTTACAAGACATCTACTTGATTCTTTTTAAGCATTGTGTTCATTTTAGTCACATTTAATTATATAAATTCCTCACTCACAGTTATCGTCTAATTACTTATTCAGTTACTTAAGGCAGGGTTGACCACTTCTCAGATACGAACTCTTAGCTGTCGCGAGACTATTAGTCCAATCAAATGGTGCTCAAAAAGGCTCCATTTAAGAAAAAATCGGGAAGTTTTCTTCTCTACCTCAAAAAAGATCGGCTTCACAGAGAAAATCGCAAAAACCCTAAAAAATTCCCTCTTTTTAGTTTTTCGCCGATATCTTAAAAACTATGAGTTCTATCGAAACAACTGTTATTTACGAAATTAAAGTAGATGTAATTTCCTACAAAATGCATATTTAAACATTAAATTTGTCAAAAAAGGTTTATGGCGCTATAGCGCGCTGAACAATGATTACTTTTCGGGCACCAGACCAAAACGGGAGAATAGTTCTTTCCAGCCATCCTAACTCTCGGCAGCGCTCTAGTTTCACTTTTTCATACTTGAAAAATGCTATTGTGAACAAATGATTGCCATTGTTATATGATTAAAACTCCGATATCCGACGGAATCAATAGGGTCGTGTTTGCTAGCGCAGGGAAAATATAAATTCAAGCCTTGGGTAACCAAGGAAATTATTACGACAGTACGTTTTGTACAATAAAATATATTCATAAAAAATATACCAACAATATATTTTGTCAATATGTGCCAAAATATGAGTAAAAGTAAACCTAATGAGGAGGTTAAATACAAAAATATTGAATGAGTAATTTAATAGATGTTTGGAAATGCAAACTTCAGGTTAAAAAGAAATAGACTATCACTACAGAATAAAACGAGGGAAAGGAATCAGCGGATAACACCGATTAAATCTAATTGCGATGCATGGTCTACTTTTTTAAATGTTATTTTTGTTTTCTCAATTACGAATAATAGTTCTCTCATTAGTGGACAATTACTGACCTGGAAACCAGATATCTACGTTAGTGATTAGCCGATAATTATGTAATGGTCTAAGGATAAAACGGTGATAAATTCTTTTAAAATCTTTACCACAGAGTATGCAGAGATGGGCTACATTGACAGATGTAAATAGTCTGTCTCTACAAGATGTAACATCGCAATGGAGAAAGACACCTGATCTGAGCGAAATTGACATTTACTGAGAAGCGATACGTCTGTTTTGTACACAAAATATCTCCTAATCTCTCTTTTCCTGCAATCTCGTCTCCTCCAGCTGTAATTCTAAAGATAGTTTTGTTACTACCACATTATGTGGTCAATGATTTTAATATGACTTTGATATAGGTAAAAGTCCATGCTACTTCTGCAAATCTCCGCCAGTGATATACTATATAATTCCGCAGACAACGACTGCGATAGAGATATTTCATATTCTCACGTGTGATACGCAGATTCTCGCAGCAAATTTTGGAAACCTATAACTTGCATATTATTACACGAAGTATTTCATCGGCCGGCTCGTGACTGTACGTGATATATCATTCTACGCCATGCACCAGCGTGTGACTGACTCTTCAGCGACAACTCAATCTTTTGCCATGTCGCGAGATCGGCAATCAATTTTAAATACACTCGTAGTTTGTCAACTCACGAACTCGTGAAAATAATACGAACCTGTAACATTTGCAGTTTTATTACGTGTGCATAATGCTTTTCAGGGAGTGGGATATTTGTGATAAAACGTTGGACGAGACAACTTATGTGAAAGTATTATTACGGCCAAATTAAAAGTAATTAACAGCCAACAGTATGCAGTTTGTAAGTTACGAGTAGATGAAAGCAAATGAATTTAAATGAATGCCGATCCTACAACAATAATGGTGGGTGTCAATGGGTTCCTGCTTTTCCCGCATTGATCATGAAGTAAACAAATATTATATTTTCAAGTGATCGGATTTCAGTAACGCTATAAACCATGTTACGAGTGTTCTACGAAAATGCAGCTGTTTTACTACGGAGACACTGACGCCGTCCAGCGCTTGATGACAAATCCTGAAGCTGAGGTAGTGCGGATGATGGCTGTAACTTTTCACATAAATCATATGGCAGCGATTGGACTACAGGAGTTTGTGGCAGTGAGGTATGACTAGGGTGCATGAGAAGTGTGCAAAGGAGCGTAAAGTACAGCAGGTGCGGCAATGGTGAAAGCATTCCTATTCGTCGCAGAAACTGCAAGAAAATTGTTGGTGATTGCGGAGATTGGAGATTGCGATGATTGCGGAGAGGGTAATGGCATTAGACATACTGCCAGCGTGGAGACGAAGATCGCAATAACGATCACGCTGATAGAGCTCCCACAGCGCTAGCACTGCATGTCACGCCCACCCAGCGGTGGCGACGGCAGCGCCAGGGAGTGCTTGCGGCTTCCGCACGCAAACTTAATCCCGTGTCGTTCTGGAGCGACCACGCTAGCACAATGCTCCAACTTCATATTGCTCATCTATCATGACAAAACAGCAGCGCCGCGCGTATAAACACGGCCGGCCGGTCGAGCGCCGGAACAAGCCAGGAGGGGACGAGTGAGGGGTGGGAAACACGGGCGATGGGGGCGAGAGAGCCAGGAAGAAGCGAACGGGCGGAGGAGCCGTTGGGCGCGCCAGAGGGGCAGAGGAGGTGATGGACGACGCAGAGACGCCATTCACAGCAGACGACTACAAAAAACGTTAGATCCGGGTGCCTCAAGTAGTGGGCTAGATGCTGGGTTCACTGAGAACAGGATCCGGGACTAGATTTTGAAGTTTTGATTCAGAGGCCGTACAATGTTTGCGGCAGGCCAAAAATCATGGTGAAAGATCAAGAGAATGAAATCATCAGTCACGACATTTCCTTAAGTGGACAACGGATAGATGTACCCGAGGGGCCAACAAAGAATGCTTAAGAGTGTATAAGCAACATGGACATTACTTCTTCAGCAAAAACTATGAGAAATATAAGGCTTACAATTATTTTATGGTGGATTCTTAATTACACAGAAGATATTATATCGACCAAGAATTTGATTTTTTCGAACTGTATTCTGCCACCGGGAATGTATTTCTAAGAAAACAAATTTTTCTTTTCTTCTTAAATTATTTTATTACAAAGTTCTTATAAGCATACATGTTGTATGATTAGAAAAACGTTTTGTCACAAAAATGTTAAGAAGAAAAAAATTGTATTTAGATACTGGCCAAAGATAATATATTTCAAAAAGAAATTCTAGACAAATATGAATTAAATTTGAATTGTTCATGATTTGTATTGGGTTTCCATGTAAAACAACTAAAACAATAGATCGAAAGAATTAAACAGTTACTTATGGGCATTACCTTAATGAATATGAGGTAATGAGGTATGTTTAAAAAAGGGCGCAAGGAAATGGCGCAATATCGTGAAATGTATTTTTTGTATATGAGATGTAAAACTGATAGTGAAACCTAGAGAAACGTAAGAGAGGAGGTGCTTAATAATCAAAAGTACCAGGAAATAAACTCCTTCACTTATCTTGGCGAGATAGCTGGAAGGATTTCTGCACAGAACAGGGGTTACTTTGCTAATACAGACCTATTCAGAAGTAAGTTTTTTTCAAAATGTGCAAAACTCCGACTTTATAAACTCGCAATAGATTATACTATATCTAGAGGATACAGTATAATCATGGAATTGAAGCCACCATAAAATCTAAAAGCCCCCCCCTTATGAGTGGAAGAAGTGTAAATAAATTACAGTTCAGCCAAAAAATTGTATTCGTTTTTTTGGGTTGTATATTAAAATTTATGATAATTAAAGTCGGAATTAATTGTCAATGCTGACTGAATCTAACAAGAAGATTGGGAGCAAATTTTGAGTGACGTAATGCGAGAAAATGTCTGATCACAAGTCGTGCACACCCCGCCGTTTTAGATGGAGCATGGGCGAGAATCTACTGGGCCAATTTCATTGTGTTCTACAAAATATTACAGATCAGTTTTGAATATTTTCTTTGTAATCTTAGAGATTCAATACAAAATAGAAGAAAAAAATATGTCCATTTATCGAAACAACTTCTAATTACTTTAATTTATTTATTTTAAAGCAAATTGATTAGACAATATTTTAATGTTTTATTATAACACAAAAAGAAATTATTTCAACAAATGTTAAAAAATGTCAGTCACGTTACACTAATCGAATACCCCCTGCCTCTACGTGCTGCCTCAAGTCCCTTCCCCCTCCTTAGCGTTCCGTCATTTATGGACGAACCCTTATCTCACTTCGGCTTGGCTGGTTTGGACACCTACATCGAATGTAAAAAGACAGAATGAACAAGAAGATTTATAATTGGTACCTGATTGCAGCAAGAAAGAAAGGGAGACCGAAACTCGTATATGGAAAGAGGTTTTGTAGGACATTGAGAGACTAACAATAAGGAAATGGCATGAGGTGTTTCAAGACAGAAGAAAATGGAAGGCAGTTTTGGAGCATGCCAAGACATTCAAGAGAACTTTGGAGCGCCTTAGAAGAAGAAGTAGTTTTTTTGCATTAAAAATAAATTCACATAAGTCAATGAACTCACTTTAAAGTCCGAGTAATTAAAATAAAATAGGTCAAAAAATAATCCGTTTCTTTATATAAATTTCTCTGCAAATTCATTTTAGAGGGAAAGAGAGAACATTTTGTTCCTAGTCTGTTATCTTGAGCCCACATCTTTTTTTTTTTTTTTTGACAAACATTTTCAAACGCATCACTTGACATTCCACGCGTTCCTTCTTTACCTGTGGGGGAAGTGTCCCTGACCGGCCATTTTATCCGCACTCGCACACATGCAAACATTCTCCCATCTATCCAATCACTTGCTTATCCTTCCATTTTACTAATTGACAATGCGAGAAGAAATTGTTCGTTAGATACCCAAAAAATTAAGAAAAAATAATTTTGATTTTGTCATAAAAATGCAAATGTTTGAGTGTGTTTTTCCGCCTAGTTTTATTTTGCATGTACCGGCTGTCTGGATTCACATCTCATATTACTTTTAGGAAGCGCAGAAAATTCGGAACAAGCGAGTATGTTTGACGCCAAATTATTCACAAAATACTAATATTTTCGAAAAATTCAACATGATCTTATCTGAAGATATGTTTTTGATGAGTATATTTCATTAAGAAAAAAATTGTATCTTCACAATTGCAATTGTGACGACACCAAAAACCTTAATTTTTAAAATTTTCAAAAACATGAGATCTGGACCATTATCTTAAGCGTCCTTCACGTTGTCTAAGGTCCAAATGTAATAAAAACGCTTTGAATCGTTTTTAAGAGAAAATGGTAAAAAAGAAAATAATAATTGCCTATTTTGACTCAAAATTTGGCAAAAATACTAATATTTTCAAAAAATTTGAACATGACTTTATTTGAAGATCTGCTTTTGATGAATACATTTCATTAAGATTAAAAATCTTCATAATTGTAGGTGTAGGAAGACGCCGAAGAAATTAACTTATGCAATTTTCAAAAATCAGAACGTTCAAGGAATATGAGACTTACACCATTTTCCTATACGCTATCGGAGCTAAAACTTTACGAAAAATTGATGGTGTCATTTTCAGAATAAATGTTTAAACAAAATAAAAAATTGCTTATATTTCACGCAAAATTATGCGAAAATCCCAATTAGCCTAATGTGTACGCTCCTAACGCCACCCTCATTCGCCCGTTTGCTCCTCACGCCTCCACCAGCCACCTGCCTGCCGCGCCCCTCCGCCCGCGCCGCTCCCACCCCGTTCCAACTTGCTGACGACCGGACTACTGTCCTCGTAAGTGAGTTGCGCTCAAAATTATTCGCAGGACATCGTTTTCCACCCAGCGTTCCTTCAACCGACCGACTGACCATTTTTCCATTTGAAAAACTATCCGATTTTCCATCGGAGCGACTGTACATTCACTGGATCTTCCGTCGAAACGTCAGTTCTTCTGAGGGACCAACCGTTCTTTTGTCGGACCAACCATTTTTTTCATCTGACGGATAGCACTTCTTCCATCTAATCGACGAACAGACTGTTCTTCCTCCGCCCATCAGCACAATTCGTCTATTTGTTTGTCCTCACGCATCCCAGTTCGTCACGCACCTCCCCGTCTTAACCACTCATTAAGCCCCCGCGCACTGTCGCCTTCTCTGCCTCGTACGCCTCCCGTCCACCCCTGGGCTGCTGGCTGCTCCCCGGGGCAGCTCTTCCCCGCGTCCGCCCGCCTCCAGATGGCGCAGCGGCGAGGGCCGTCGCGCGGGGGGGCTGCTTCCGGCGCCGGGCATTGTGCGCTGTGAATGGGGCCGCGGGCGCGCCGCCACGCCCACCGCTTGCGACACCCGACGACACTTGTCGCCGCGGCGGCGAGTGCTCGCGCCCACCCTCACTCGGCACGGGCGGATTACAACGGCCACAGGAAGTGCTCAATCTGCTCGCGTGTTCATCGTTACAAGGGGAGTGAATGAGAGATGAGAGAGTGAGCGAGTGACTGAGTGAGTGACTGAGTGAATGAGTGTAAGAGGGAGTGAGTAAGATAGAGTAATGAGCGAGTGATTGAGTGAGGGAGAGAGTGAGGGAGATAGAGTAATGAGCGAGTGATTGAGTGAGGGAGAGAGAGTGACCGAGTGATGAGTGAGTGAGCGAATGAGTTATTAGTGAACGACTGAATGAAGGCGTGTTTGAGCGAGTGAGTGAGAGTGAGCGATTGAGTGAGTGAATGAATGATGAGTGAGTGAAAGAGAGAGATAGTGAATGATTACTGATTACAGTAGCGTTAACTACTGAGGTTCCATACTTGAGGTCGCCAACTAACGCTTATTACTTCCTGGGAGATGGTGGTGTCCCTGTGGCGCTGGAACGTGAGATACAGCGCCGACGTGTACGCTCGTGGAGGTTCCCTCCCTCCAGATGCAACGGCTGGGTAGCTAATGACGAAAATCCGCCACCGTCGGAACGCGAGACCTAATACCTCGTCAGGGATGTTGAAGATCAATATTGTTAAAAGACTATCATTTCTTCTCAACAAAGAACATATTTTCAACTTCCTTAGGAGATGCATTCGTTTGTTTTATTTGTGATAGATACCAATGTTGCGAGTCTACGACCATATTGTCCTCACTTTTTAAGACCATTTTGTCATTCGTAGTATATTTGTAAGAAAAGCAGTTAGATCAGTAGTTTTTACTTTCTCGTATACGTACGTATATACGGAATAATATACGTAGTGTAGGGGAAGTTATGTAATGCTGCGCGAAAAAAACGGCTGATTTGCGTCAGAAAAAGTTCATTGCCGGGCGCTGATAACGAAAAGGAGGATAAATACAGTTTCCAAATTAAGAAAAAAAAATCCTTTAACACGTGGCGTAGCCAGAATTCCTTTTTGTGGGTCCCTCATACCGAAAAACTAATTGAAAGGAAAACGTCCGTCTGTCTGTCCGTCGGTCTGTCCCTCTGTAAACACCTTTAGCGCCTAAACCATGCGTAGTAGTTTTTCCAAATTGAAGAAATCCCTGTGAATGTGAATCATGTCGATGATTTGAGCTTTTGAAAAAAATTCTTTAAAATTTGGGGGTACTTTACACGAAGCCCCCCCAGACATTTTCAAAATTTTCTCAAAAACGCTCCAAATTTTTTCCTTTACATTTCTTGCAAGAATAGAATAAAATAGTAGAATAAGAAAATAATGGTGGCATAGGTCCGATTTTCACGGTTAACTCTGAGTTTTCGAAAATTGCAAAAGTTTGATTTTTTCGGCATCTTCCTACAACCACAAAATTGAAGATAGATATTTTCCCTGAATATAAAATTTGTTCTCCAAAGTGAGTTCTTTCATTAAGGTGTGTTATATTATTTTGTGAGTTTCGATAATTTTCACGCAATATTGCGTGCAAAGTCTGTTCCATTCTGTAGTACTACTAGTTTCGAATAGTATTCTTGATTAGAAACGGGCACTAATAAAATTTCCAGAAAAATCACGTTTTTTCTCGCGGTGCCAGGAATGTAAACACTATGCATTGATCACAGTAGAGGATCGAACAATACAGTAGTTCGTTCCTAAATAGGACATTTTAAGCGTTCGCAAACCCGCATCACACATTTTCATTGTTCCTGCTGCTTCTTCACAATATACTCTTGTAGTCACTTTATAAAACAGATAGTTCAAAGGAGAATGTAGTGATGGATATTTTTGAAGATGAAGCATTTCTGATTAGATTATTTTTATCTGCAAATATGAAAGACTAATTTATTCAGAACCGCCCTCATTTATCCACTTCGTTGTTCAAAGCCTGACCTTGACTGCAATGCTTTGAGAGATCACCTGCTCCAGACTCTATCAATCTCTTCATATTTCTCCGTATGTGTACATCACGCATTGTATCTAAATATCTCTCCATCTGTATAACTCTTTCTAACTGTTAATCTATCTCTGTCTTTACATCAGTCTATTTATCTCCCCCCCCCCATCGTCTCCCTCTCCCTTCTTTTCTCCACTTTCCCCTTTCACATTTTTCTGAAATCTTTTTCTTTACGTTTTTTACTATTATGTTATATTCTTGTTTATTTGATTTATTCTTTTTCTTTCATGCCAATTATGCTCTCTTTTTTATCTTTCGCCGACTTTCACTTTAAATGATATATGTAAGTAATTCCTTCAATAGCAATGAATTTTACGAAACAAGAATCTTTGTATGTATATTGCGAAATGTGGGGGCAAACATGTTTGTGATGACACATAATATGAATATATAACGTGTGAAATACATTGCCGTGTACCCGTGACAGCTCGTAGCGAAAACCCGCGCAGAGGTACCGCATGCAAACCTAGAAAATGCACTTGGAATGTATCCTCCATTGTGGCGGATGTTTGTAGCGTAGGTGCTAATGGACGCGGGCCCATAAAGCTGCCTGCCTGACCAGCGCTTTACGCGCCCCGTCAACGAGCGAGCCACGGCCAGCATCGCGCAGCCCTTCAACGGTTCGTCGGCACCCGGCGACCGACAGGTGGCGCAGGCAGCGCTGGGAGGGGAAGGCTGTGGGCGCACGCGAGAAAAGCATCGGTCAAAAAAGCTCTGCGGGAAATAATTATGTATCACCGAAATCATTGGTCAAAATAATGACAAAAACGCTGGTCGAAATATAAGCAATAAATTAGGGAAAAATCAGTGATCAAAATAATTATAAAATAAATTACGCGGAAATCACTTAACAAGATAATTACAATAAATGACGCAACAATTACTTGTTAAAATAAATTTAATAAATCATGAGAAAATCTGTGGTCAAAAGAAATGTAATAAATCGCGTAGATTGAACACTGGCAGCGGCGAGCATAAAGGAAAACACTAAAGGCTCGAGTGTAGCAGTGATTGGGAGGTCACGGGTTCGATCCCGACAATATGCCAGTAATTAATGACGGGCTGATTTTTTACAATTTCCTCGGCGGTTTTGTAACGCCTGCAGGAATCGAATTCTCTGTCTGGCTGCTCTGATCGAGGGCTTCCGTGGTTTATCTGACCACTTTGAGACAAAAGATGGAGCGGCATAATATTCAATGGGTGACAGACCATCTTTTCTTTCAATTCCTCTCCCATGTCATCATCTCCCTCAAACCGGAATACAGCGCTATGGCCCTAAGTTCCTTTCAAACCCACCGTCGTAATCACTATTCGCAGGCAGGGAGATCTTGCGGACTCTGTAACTGCGCGGGACTAACACTATGAAATAGAAGAAATCAATAAGAAATTACTGGTCAAAAAGTGAAATAGTAGTGGAGCAGAAATGCAGAACATTCTCGTATTAGTTAGTTTCCTTTTCTTTTGAATATGGGCTAGTTCGTCAGTTTTGCCTCAACCTCTTACCAATATCTATCGGCGTCTCTCGTGGTATCTACCGTTTATCTTAGGGAATTTCTAGTGAAGAGCACCTTTGCGCTCCCCGACCAACGTATAGCCTTTGTCTGCCCTGTAATTAAACGTATTTCCCAATGGTATTCTTTGGCCCTATCTCGTTCGTCGTTCTCCTTTTGTTCTGGGTACATGGATGAAATTCCTCAATAGTACACACAGTTGCCAGTCAGTCCAAGAGTATATGGGAGAGTCAATGTGTAGGTGTAATACACGAAGGACTCGGTATGCCCCACATGCCATGAACACAGCTTAAAGCATTCATACTTCAACCCATATACTTAGCGGTCACGTAATTTGGGTCATCTGCTACAAACCTTTGTCTCACGAAGCTGAGTTACTTCGTCGTACTATTTGCTAAATTGTCGCAATTATGCAACATAATATTTGATAAAACTGATCATGTAATTAAAACTGATATTCTATTTCGTACACGACCTGTATTTTCCCTTTAATTTGCATTATGTACTTTGACACCAATAGTTTCCACAGCATCTAACTTATTTTAGCATCAATGTCTATAAACGCAGCGATTAATAATGAATATTTTTATCAAAGTTAACTAGCTAGAAACAATGGAGTACAATAGAAAATTTTCTGAATGTCTCGTTTAAGAAAATGGTTTAGTTTACGTTAATGTAATTGTTACATAGAAGAAAATGGGTTTTATAAAAATCACACATGTTTTTCACATTCTCTCATCTTTCTGTCCTCAAATAGGCGAATGGAAACTTTTATTTAAGAATATCGCAGAAACTTGAGTCCAATTCCATGAGTAAAATATGATGGAAAAATTTCAAGCTGTTTGTGAAAAAATGTCATTAAGCTTTTCCAAAAATCACAATTTTGAGCCCATTTTCTCGGAACGAGTTTTCAGAAAAAGTTTATCAGAAATAATTTGAAGCGCATCTCAACACAAACGCGACAATGCTTAAATAACGGCTGTAATATAAACATTAACTTGAGAGATATTAAAAAAATATACATTTGTGTAAATTTTGAAAAGTCAAAAGGTTAAAATGAAGTCATGTTATTCAGGATGTTTCGTAATATCCGTATAAAAAGTTTAAAGATAAAATTTGAATCTATTTTTAAGAAAATCTTGTTTTGAAGTTGACAATATTTTACTAAAAATTTCGAAACAATTACTAACATATTGTTTTTAACTCCACAACACTGATTAGACAACTAACTGTGGATAACAAATTTCATTTGAAGAAAAAAGTATATATTCAGTATTGTAGTTTTTATAGGTATTTTTTGTTTTATGTGAGAAAAAATGTAAAAAAGTAATTTGGATTCACTTTTGAAAAAATTGAAAAAAATCAAGGCTTTATGTAAAGTGCTTTCAAAAATCGAAATATTCATTTCAAATTTAAGGTTTTGCAATATCAGCCAGATGGATCAGGGAATATCAATTTTGGTAAAAATTGTGCTTACGATTTAGCCACTAGCATTGTTCATAGACGGATAAACATTCAGAGGAACGTAAAGACTTTTGTCTTAAACCAATTTTTCTGTATCAAGGTTTCACAAAACGGAGATTCCGACAACACAATATGTTAGAGTAAATAATTTATTACCAAAGGCTCATAAAATTGTTGGTATCATGCCCCCACAATAAATGTTTAACTTTGGAAAAATCGCCTTATTGTGCTTCAGCATTACTTAAAAAAACGTTTTCTATATTTTGTAAATAGTGTGCGAGAAATTAATAAGAGAGACGTCTTCGGAGAAATTGTTATTATATGCAGTATAACATCTCACGAAAGTTGGATAACTCGTACTGGGGTTCTGGAATTCCCTAATATTTTTCTCATATCGCTAATTAAAGAAAGTTTTCTTGAAAATATTATTTTTTGTTCCAAGATTTCCAGAAATGTACACTCTGAAAACTTTGGTCGAAAGAAATTTTATTTTTGTGGATTATTGACTGTTGGGAAATCTGTAAATTTCAAGTTTTGTTGCAAGCGTGCTGAATGTAAACATGAATGTGGTGGATATGCGTGAAGAATGTACTGGGGCACTTTAAAATTCATTAATTGTGTATTGTCTATTAACCTTCGACATACATGTCCTATTTTAGAATTCCTTAACCAAATATTTCTGTTTCACATCCCTACATACTTTGCGACTTGATTTTATCAATTTTAACTTTAGGTTTTAGAGAAAATATCACAAGAAACTAAAACTGTGAAAACTATCACAACCTGCAACTCCACGCTCTGAACTAACGGTTTGTGACATTAACAGCTGACGCTCGCCTCATCCACCTGCGAAAGAATACATTTCGCGGCGATACGCATCTGATCTAGAACCTAAGAAGGCAATTGTCTGAACCGAATAAAATGGGAATGTTTGAAAGTTTATTGGTCTCATAACTCTTCCATTGTTCAGGGACGGTTACCCTCAGTAATCACAGGACATCCACTTCCTTTATTTCCAACGCTCTTCCTTTATTTCCGTTTGCTCTCCATCACCTCTGCACACGTTTGACGATCTGTTCATCTCATAGCCAGCCAGCGTTGTAATGCGTTGCCAGCATTCGTGTCGAGAAGATGGGCAAATTATCTCTTCTTCAGTATATGGCTACAAGGAATTCCATGTGTTACTTAGTGCTTTTCCTGTCTTGTCTTCCTGCATTTTCATCAATAAGAATTCGACGATAAAACGCTAACTGAAAATGTATAGTTAGCTCTTTTTAAGGTCAAACGGTGTATTATGAAATACTTATATGCTAAGTGCGGCCCATGTCTAGGGAGTGCAACTTCCATGTTCTTCAGCAAACATCCCTAATCTAATAAAAGTATGTTAACTGAATACCTGCCGGCAAAACATAATCCTCAAAAGGAAAATTTAGCGACACACGACTTTCCTCTTCCATTATCACAACGTTTATGCAAACGTGCGACTGGTGGCAAAATTAAAAAAGAAGAAAAAAGTGCTTAATGTTCATGTTTACCAATACAGATTCCTACATGTCTCACTCAGTCCACATACGACCTTAATACAAGGAAGCCCAGCATTCCAGAGAAGGGAGGGTTACAACGTTTTTGTTGGCAGGTATTAAACGATGCACATGCTACAAAACCTGGGATGATTTTATGTGACTGGCAATGATTAAATAATTCGACATAGACATTTAATATTTTCTTATCTTGTATTGTTTATACCCTGTTTCTTGTCCACAGAAATATGTTTAAGTTATTATATCGTTTATAATATTTTAACATTCACAAATTAACTACCAACCGAATAAAGAAATACCGGTCAAGATACGAGAGTCGACTTCAGACGAGTTTCAACTTTTGACTGCTGACTTGAAACAGACATGTTCGTACAGCCAAAAATATATCTTAAAATGTCTAGAATGTGCGCCAAGATAATTTCGCAAACTCAGAAGCTGTGGAGTATATGCAAAAATATTTAGGAGCACCACGTTGCACAAATCAAATAACTAAATGACATAGACCTTTTAGTTCAAAGTCAATGAACTGGATATAATTAATGTGTCATCTACACATATCGCATAGAAATGGAACATACAAATTTCATTCAACACTGAAACAATGAGGTTTTAGAATTGTAGGTTTTAGAAATGTAGGAAGGAGGTAGAATTGAAATTTTTTATTGCATTCAATAAGTAAAGAAATATTATTAACCATTATTAAGCAAGTAAATCACATGCTATCATCTTTAAGGATAAATGTAGTACACAGCAGACAAGCAATTTTTTTTTCGCTCATACTGGCAGCGATTCAGAGAGTAAAAAATAAGTGGTGTCTACGATAATGAGATTGATAAAAAGCTCATAGTCAAG
This sequence comes from Acheta domesticus, assembly GCA_031308135.1. Taxonomy (NCBI): domain Eukaryota; kingdom Metazoa; phylum Arthropoda; class Insecta; order Orthoptera; family Gryllidae; genus Acheta; species Acheta domesticus. The sequence continues at coordinate 108,900,391 of JAHLJT010008756.1, forward strand.
GAAATTGCTAAGATTTTTTGATTAGAGAACGCTGGTCCACGTTCGTATTTCTAGGTATATGTTTTTAAGTAGCTATGTTACAGTTATTGCGAATAAAACTGAGTTTGAAAAGGATTGCTGATGAGGTGGGATGAATGCCTTCTTGAGGATTAGAGAAATTTTCTGAAGCAGAGTAAACGATCAGAATCCATGAAAATTTTACGCAAGTAATTTTTCTTTGACTAGACAATTCTTGTATATTTTCCAGGACTTAAAGCTATTGCTTGTAATTTCAAGGATGACCAATGAGCCAAAGAAAATTGCTAAGAACTTAGATTCGAGAGCAGGTAAGAAACAAATTCCTCATTGATAGCCATAGTTGGTAGTTTCAAATAACATATTTATTTTTGAATATTGTAGTTCAGAAAACGTTTTTTACCGAAATTTCCGCAGAGACTTTAAAAGAGACATTTCTCAATTAAGGTATACACAAAGGACTCGGTAAACTTAAAGTTGACTGAAATTTCACCTCAAACGTAACAGACACACTGATGTAAATATCAAGTAATGTGTATCATGTTTTGCAGACAAGAGCAGGTTTAAATAGAATCATTCTTTTACCTTTCACCTTTTGGGTCCGAACTTTTCGAAATCTGTGAATTGTTCGTGAAATCGATATTATTACAACAGAAAATAGCCAGACGATTATTATCGAAATAATCGTTTTACAAAGGATATTGGCAATGAAACCCTAAACCACAACAAATGTGTAATCCAAATAATTTATTACAAAAATCACTTATTTTTTACATTATGAGAATTTCCTTTTATTTAAAGATCGAGGGTTTTAAATTATGTAATTCACCGGGAGAGATGGCTCAGGACAACTGATGTCACTGCAGTTCCTCTGACCGGGAGGTTATAGGTTCGAGTCCCAACGGTGGTAGGATTTTCGACACTAGCTTTTCAGCTAGGTCGAATGAAGTCGCTATCTGGATTCTAGCGGTCGGCTGCTCTGATCGGTAGTTTTCTGTGGTGTCTTCGATCAACATCAGACGACTGCTTGAGCGGTACTCTAACAAACGGGCCACGGACCTTGCGCGATCTTTCCTACCTCTTCCTTGTCCTATCTTCACCCTTTACACACACACTAGCACGCACTACACTACCACATATACCTGAAGACCAGTCGGGAGCTTAGAGCTTGGTTGGGGGAAATCCCACTAGCCGACGGTAGGGAGGCACCGGATCTAGTCATTCAGCAGGGGAAAACCACAGCCACCTCCCGAGCAAACATGCACTACACTTACGGGAATAATGACCCTAGACGTTGGCGCGCCCGGATTCACTATCAGTCAATCAATGAATTATGTGAATCAGTCTGATAATTTCCATTTATTGAAATAACGCCCGTCTTCGGTCGCAAAAACAAAAGAAAAAACATTCTGTACAAATAAGTGGCAACTAAATAGTTCTTTTACCAGACCTCTTATTCATCCACCAACCCACCCTTAAATATTTGCCCTGAATGTTGCCGTAAAGCGATCCGAAAAAGATGTTTTCGATTCAGCAATTGCTACTTCACATTTTTAATGTTGAAATGTATACACCAGTTACTACTAATAACTTAGTGGTTGTAAGCGAGAGGAACTACATTAAAAGTAGGCCTTTAGTTTACAAACCATGTGTAAAGAAGTGTGGCATTTCTACTTATAACGAAAATGTTAACTGAGCACCAACTGGAATGTTATTTATAGAATATTAACTTTTAAATTCCCGTCTATTCTACGCTAATTACTTTTTAAACAATTTTAACATTCTTAAAATAATGCTTTGAAACATTCTCTGGAAAACGTATACTTTGAGGTTATTATTCTTCAAAGTAAATGAAGTTGCATGTCACTGTATGTAACGAGATTGAATTTAATTGCCATCAGTGTAATTACAATATTTCAAATATATTTTACATGGCTTCTGGACTATAAATTAGATCCTAGAATAATGCACTTTATATTCGATGTACGATGAGATATGTTTTAATGACTCAAAGATAAGATTAGTCACTGGCCGAGTTGCATGCTACTTTACGCTAATGTTGCAGTTCCTAAAGTGCATACTTAAAAACGCATTAACGTTCGTTAACTGTAATTGGAATCTGCACGAAAATGAAATCCACGGAAGGGCAACAGACGATATCTAATTAATTCAAACGAGTCACAATAAAATATACAATATCCGAGTTCGTGATTTTAATTCATTTTATGGAATGAAAGGGAAATAAAAAGGAAAGCAGCTTCTTAAACAGGGAGGATAATATAACATATATTTTGAGAGAATTTGGAGAAATGTGTAAAGGTAATTTACATTACAGTTCTTAAGGTAAGATATGGACATAAGGAAACCGGAACTAACTAAAACTACTGCACCTGCACCATTTGATAGCCAAAGAATACAACAAATAATTCAGCATATCTCATCTCACTAACAACCCTTTTTTAAAATTTTATCAACTATAAAATTGGTGGAAATATCCTTTTAGAAAACAAAAGTGCTGAATGATTTAGTTTATTGTCACAATTCGTGTCTATTTGCCCTTGAAGACTTGCTTTCTGATATTGAATTATCAATTAGTTATGCTAATTAAGCGTTTCTAGATAACTATTGGGAATTATTTGCATTTCAGAACTGGGTAAAACCTGTTCAAAGTAATCTATAATAAGAAAAATGCTTCCTTCAAGTTGCTTCTTTAAAACTTGGAGAAGATACAAAAGAGACAGAAATCGTGGATCGAAAAGGCGAAACAAGCACGTTTAGGATATATTAAAATAATCAATAATCACAGTATAATGCAAAATGATAAAATATTAAATTAGAAATCAAAATGATATCCAGAACTGTAAAGATGAAATGATAGGAAAAACGAAAAAACCGCATCACTCCTGTGATGACGTCATTTCGTTTAGCCTATCATTTCATGAAAATGAAATAAAGTATTTCATTCAAATTAAATTTTTAAAAAATTACTAATTCTCTAAATATAATCATTTTAATTGTGACATATTTTAGATTTTGCTTGTATTATCTAATATATTCCTAAGACAGATTACAAATGTTTGAGCCATGGACGAATATTTAATACCAGAGTTTCAGTAATTTTGTAAACAAATATATTTTATGCATTTAAATATATTTTATATATGTAAATATATTCTTATTTCAATCGCCCGGAAGCGGAATTCAGTAATTAACTAATGACAAAATGCGTTAACAAAACGTAATAAATCAGAAGCGACAATTTCCGTCCGACACCCATGCGAGACGGGTGGCGCCCGAGGGTCGAAACGCAGTGGCGGCGGAGGCGCCAACGGCGAGTGGGACAAAACACGGTCGCCCGCGGAGGCGATGGAGGCGGAAGCGCGGGAGATCGGACGCCGCCTCCGCCGCCTCCGCGCCGCCGCGCCGCCGCTCACCGGGTGAAAGGGGCGCCGCCGGGGGTATAACTGCCCAGCTGCCGGCATTCCCGACGCAGTCGCTGGCAGCTTCGTCGCTCGCTCGCTCTCTTCCAACCCCAGCGCAATGCAGTCCCAGGTACGTAGACACGGCGTCACCAATCGCACAAAACCGTTTATTTCACTTGTAGAAAACTTTAAGTACTCCGTTAAATATTTTATACAGTACTACCTAAATAAATTTTTTACAATATTTACTAGGTAAATATAACTAATTTACTTATTAAATACATAGTCATACACTGTGTTATATAAAAACGTAGTGAAAAAACCTTTTCAAATTTTAAAAGCTGAATCATGTTAATAAATCTAGAGGTGTCATTGAAAGTTCCTTGATATCTTTTTGTACAATAAATTAAACCATATAACCATCTAAATTTAGTTCAAAAAGAAAAAAAACACAACTTACCCAAACGTCACGTCTATTTTATTTTTAAATAAAAACAATATAAATTTAAAAAGTAATTCAAAATCTAATTTTAACCCGTTAAATATATCTTGCAACTGATATGTAGATATGAACCCTGTACAAGGATTTTGCATCGAATATATTAATTTTCATATAGTACAAGAGCAATTAAATTAAAAAGGGCGTATATACTGTTACGTAACGGTTTTCGGCATATATTTTAGCATATATATTTTTGTCATATTTCCAAATTTTTTCATATCAAATCCATGTATATTTTTATTAAAATTAAATATCTAGTATTTAGTTAACAATCTAGAGATAACTCTTCTTTTTTGTTCATTGCACAAGAGTTACCGTATTTTCAGTAATATTTTTAAAGCATAGATTTTCTCATGAGGTATTTTAAATGACTAAAATGAGTTAATAAAAACGTAGTTCCTCTTCTGGAAGCTATTAGAGTGATTTTATATTTAAATACACATTTCGGTTATATTTATTAATTTTCATTGACAAAACTTGAACTAAAAAGACATGAGGGTAAGGGTAGTATGAACAACGTATTAGTAAACTATAAAGTCATATATGCACCACGGGCGTTACTAGATGTTTTCGTCCCTCTGGCGACTTCCAACCCTCGGGCCAGAGGCCCTCAGGATTGGAAGACGCCCTCGAGGCACAACGTTAAGCAGAACTTAGCGTTGTTGTTTTTTTATGTTATGCCTTACACGTGCATATCTGAGACATGTAGTTCGGTGGCTTAGAAAACAATTTTTGTTTTCTTAACAGAATCGGTGAATTTTTCGACAGAAAAACTCTTATTTCTAGTCGTCCGTAATGAAAAAAGAGGATAAATCTTCCTGTATATATTAAATTACTCTCTCTAACACGTCTAGTCAAAACCCACGACCTTGGTTCCTTGATGCCGAAAAACTGTTTGACGGTAAAACATTTGTCCATCCCTCTATGGTCAACATTAGCACCTAAACTATTCAGCTGATTTCTCCAAAATTGATAGTCCCCAATACATTTAAAGGAATTGAAGTGTAACTGATATTAAAACAGGTATTTTGATTTTCCGAGATACGTAAAGCCTCAACATTTACGAAATTTTCTCAAATTTTTTCCAATTTTTTTAAATTAAATTTTGAACTTGGATAGCATAAAATAATGTCACAGGTCTCATCTTTGTTAAACTGAATTTTCGAAAATGGTAAAAGTTAAAAATAATTCCAGTAAGTATGTTACTGTTGTAGTTATTGTTTCTTTGTACCAAGAGTGTTAATACACTATGGTATTTCTGATATAAAAGTATGATTAAGCTTCAATTAAAGAAATAAATTCTAAGTACAGTTGTAAGTAGTTACTTGCTCCTTAAAATGCACATTATTCATTTTCGTAAAACAATGCACATAGACGTTTTTGCTATGGCAATAATGGAGGGTTATTTCAATCCATTCGCTGCATCGGTTTACGTTCTCCTTGCCATGTGCACTGCACGAGTGTTTTCGCTCGCAGCTGTTGGTAGCCCTGTGCGCGTGTGCGTGCGCGTGCGCGCTGGCGACGTCGCCCTCGTCGGCCGCCGGAGGGGAGTACGTGCTGGAGGCGGTGCGCGTGCGGCGGGGCGTGGAGCACGGCGGCGGCAGCGAGATCGTGGAGGACGGCGGCCACAGCCAGCCGCAGGTCATCCAGGTGCCCGTGGCCAGCCCCTACGCCGTGCCCGTGCACCACCCCATTCCGCAGTTCATCCAGAAGCCCTACCCGCTGCACGTGCGCATCCCGATGCCCATCCCGGTGCCCGTCGTCAAGACCGTCACGGTGAGACACGTCGCAACAAAAGTATCAAATGACCTCTGTAAATCAGGAGAATTAAGAATTATCAAACAAAGCTGTTGGTTCGAGGATGATTAACAATCGATATTTCAACAACATATATAACAAAAATATTTCAACATTTTAATAAAAACATTGAATTTTTGTTTAGCTTGTGGTAATCGGTACCAAAATGTTTATCACTTGCAACTACAAATCAATAACATTTTGCTTTTTAAGACGTCAGTAATTCAAAATAATGCTAATTGTTAGAGGGGTTTGCAGAAAAGTTCATGCACTAAAATTGCAAGTCATCCGTCTTGGAAGAAATGTTTAGAGTGGTCATAAGTTTAATTTGTGGCACCCACCTTGAAAAGTTCTTATGAGAAAATATGGAAAATTATTCTATTATTCATGACATGCAATGCAGTCTGAAGGTGGTCATTAGTTTTCCAGACGATTCCTCAGGAACAGAAATTTCGTTCTGGTTTTGTATCGAGCAAATACCCCATTAGTACAATAATGCTGTTTTCCCTGACGCTCTTTACTTTTAATTTTAATGTGAAGAGCGGTTGTTGTCCTGTTAGTTCTGCCAACTTGTTAACTTGTTTCGAACAAGACCAAACTAATTGGTACAAGGCAAGAAACACATTCATTAGGTAACGCCAACATGTGAATGAACAGTTGTTTGTTATTCTCCGATTAAACGATACAACACATTTATTGCAATGAGAAAACTTTGTTCGAAATCGTTAGTTAAATAGAACTTAACAATAAGAAAATTGAAAGTTATGGAGTCAATCACTAAAGCATTTTCTTAAATGTTTATTTTGGCGAAGGTTAAATAATCCCAGTGCTTTCGCACACTGGTCACATGGCTTTGATGTTTGGCCATATGACTTTGACGCACATGGCTTTGATGTTTCGAAATACAATTTTAACTTTAATTAATTTTACGAATTATTCAAAGAATTTGTTTAATGAGGTTTCTAAAAAAGGCAACAAAATTAATGAAGATAATGAGAGCTTCGACGTAACGGTTCTCTGTAATATCACTTAATTTTAAACGAAACGACTTATTCCCAAATCAACGCATTGCCTCCCCTTATTGACGGCATAACTGAAAATTGTCACTTGCATGTTGTGGTGTTGCTGTGCAGATCCACGTTGACAAGCCCGTGCCGGTGCATGTAGAGAAGCTGGTGCCGTACCCGGTGGAGAAGCACTACCCGGTGCCCGTGGAGAAGCACGTGCCCGTGCCCATCCCCAAGCACGTGCCCATCAAGGTGCCCGTCGTCAAGACCATCCACCACCACGTCAAGCACTGATTGGTGAGGAAATACATCCTCCTATAATTTCCCAACTTAATACTACTGCAGTTGCACATTGCATTATGTCTGTAAAATATATTGCAAAAGCGTTGACGTAAATCAAAAATTATTTTTCAATAATCTTAGTGGAAATGATGATGAAGATAATTTAATTCCGTTGTTTTAAAAATTTGTAGATCAACTACTTGGAGACTAAAAATCATGGAAATATTTTAATCTATGAGTACTTGATGTATGAGTACATAACGACCTCCGGAAATAAAATCGAATTGTGAAAGAAAGCAGTGATGAGGGTTACGGTTATTGGACATCCATTATAGGAATATTCGTCCTTATGGGAATATTCGTCGATAATGAAACATTCATGCGAAGTATATAACAATGTAACCCGGAAGAGAACGTTGGATTAATTCGAAGGTTTCCTCTCAGGATAGTCAATTTGCCGTATGAGTGCATTTACTGTGCTTTTATTTGATAGCCACCGTCATCTAAACGTCCCCACTGTATTTCTTTCTCAAGCAGGTCTGGCACGACTCACCAACCTGAATCTTAGACGATAAGTAGTTTACTGTATATCTTCATTCTTGCCGTAGCATACGATCTCAGATATTTCATCAACTGTTTGTCTTTATTATCGTCTGAAACTTGCTGGCGGAAACGTTGCTGACAGAACGCCTAAACATTTACATTATTTTTTCTCAGTTATCAGTCTCATTACGAGCGCTGCCTGTCCGAAGTCATTGCGAAGTTACTTCAGATACCTACAGCACTAATTGTAATTAATAGTGACGCCCTTATTACATAGTGTTTCTCGGAGAACTTAAAGTTAGTGCATCGACACCTTCTTTTCCTTTCGTTTCTTGAATGAACACCAGAGAAATACCGGAGCAATGCTCAAAGATACAGGTCATGAAACCACGCGCAACCTTTCCTTCCTCATCTAGGTCTCTTCCTTATACTCTCAACGTCTCACACATTTACATGAACTACAATTCTTTACATATCAGAAGGCCTGGCCCGGTTGGAGCGGTGTCCCGCTGAAAGAGATACATGGTGTGGGTAAATCGTGCCAGCCGACGTGTAGCACTACGCCGGATCTCATGTTCTATTTGGTGAGAACATCTCCACCCCTGATGTCACAATCACTACACTTACGGGACTAACGACTTCGGTAGTTGTCAATCCGGAATCAAGAAATACTTAAGTCACTGATCACCGAGCCGAGCTTCGTTCCGCAGCGTCGCGCCCACTCGCGTCCCTGAGCTGCGGGGAAGCGGTCGCCGCCCTCGGCCGCTGGAGGCGCTGCCCGCCCAGAGGCGGAGGCGGAGGCGCGGCGACGCCCTCGCGAGCTCTCAAGCGGACGCGCGCCGCTCGCGAATAATGAAACACTTCGTGACGAATTAATGCCGCCCGCCCCTTCCACTTACGGCGTTCCGGTCGCAGACACTGACGCCGACGCCGGCGCCAGCGCCGGGTGATTCGACCGCTTTTCTCTCGCACGACCGTCCGCGTCGAAAATTGTCCTTGCGGAATGAAAAGGTACCCCTCACAATTTCTGCAAACAACCAGTGAAACCCTTTTACAGAATGATTGTTGCCATTCAAAACATCGTATCGTAGTTACTTACGCAGTAATAAATAGTATTAATAAATACTCTTGGCCTGCTGCAGCAAAACTAAAGCAAACAAAATAGTTTTTTTCAGAAGAGGGTACACATTCTTTTAAAGAACAAATAAAATACTCTCGAATAACACTGTAATACATTCAATATTTTAACAAAAACACGAACACCTTCTCTAAAACAGTAATAACATGTAATGTGTATGAAGCATAACCGTTCTTTCTCAACGATAATCAAACCCTCATCTATCTTACGAAACAGTTCCAGATGGTTTTCTGTGAAACAGTTTTTTTCAGGGTGCAATTTTTCGAAGAAATTTCTCAAAGAAATTTCGATAGTTCTCGTTGATTATTTTAAATAAGCATCAAGAATGAACAATGTATTAAATTTATTAAAGATATTTTACGAAAATTTGTAGTAGAAAAAATAAATATGAAAAAATGCAATACATCTGTAAACTGTCAGCAAGAATAAAAAGCATGAAATAGTACTTCGGGAAAATCAACTAATGAAAATAAATTGAAACTTTGGCTGCATAATTCTTGAATAAATTAGCTCCATCACATACAAAAAATTCGTCTGCATAGTGCATGAAAAATTGTAGCACTAATATATGCATCGTTAAAAGTGAGACAATTTATGATTAAACAATATAGGCACACTTACTAGATAATAGCGAAATATGAGGCAACTCTCGGTCAATCTGCGCAGCTGTGTTCTGGTAGAAAATTGTCCTAAAAAGGTCCACTTTCTTTTAGAGTTCGCTTCCTGCCTTTCAGCGCGACAATTAATATCGCGGTGTCTGCAAATGTTCCACAGGCGACGCGGGAGGCATTTGTTATCGCGAGGAAAAGCCCTTAATTAAGACAGGAATCTACGCTCTGAGACGGGAGTTGTCAATTGTGGTCAACATTGCCTTCCCGGCAAATGACGTTGAAATATGATCGCGAGCGAGTTGTAATACGATCTTTCGTGTCATAAGTCGTTGTTTCCACAATTCAATCAACACAGGCGTTTATTACTACTCGAATGGTAAACATTGTTCATAATATATTCAATTACTTCCGTATTGTGTTTTGAAATGTATTATGAAAATTCTTGTATTTGTTCTTTGAAAACACGAATCAACAAAGAAATATTTTTGAACTGTGTATGATGATTAAATGTAGACAGTGTGTTGTAATACGCTTTTGGGTGTGTACCTTTTACGTTCCAACTTCTGAAAATCTTTTCAAAGTATCTTCGATGAAGACTTCATTTGTTTCAAATATTTCATTTTAAAATCTAAGCGGTTGAAATGAATTAATTAAATTGCATCTTGAGAAAAATATGGTCACAATATTCCTTGTTACACTGCTTTGGAAAAACTACACGAGCTATAGAAAAACACAACTTCACAGTAATAAGCACAACACTAGACAGACACTATATCCTGCTAACGCAGATATCCTGTAGTAACGGTAAACGGTTGTTTGGCTTTTGACTTTGGGCATTGATATTTTTATAGGCACTTACGGTGTCAAGGAAAAAATTAAATAACACGCACGAATGAAAACAATTTCCAGACACGGAAATTGCAAAAAAAATGCAATATATTAGGAATGAATTTTGCGATAATCCAATTGGCAATAAACTAGATATTGATATTGTAATGATATTGTCACACACGTTTAAAATATTTACTGCCAGTAGATCAGCGCGCTACACTGTCTGTAAACGGAATGGAATCTAAGCAAAATTCCTTGCACACAAAGTTCTAACAAGTCAGTAATTGTTGTATACGTGAATACATACTCTGAATGTTAACTTACCACAAATGAATCCAAAAATGAACGGCACTCACCTGAAAAAATAACCAAATGTTAGAGTACATTCTAGAAAGTTAGCGCTCTATTAGAAAATAAAAAAATACATGAGCATGAATTTCGGTAATACCAAATATTCCACTTTCACTTTTCGTCACTACAAGCCTCGCAATTCTATAAAAAGACAAGATCACAATAATTTATTGAAATAGAAAAAGTTCTCGTAAAGTATGAAATTCATTTTGGAAAGTTTAGTAGATATTATTTAACACGAAATCGTGTGCATGTTCATCTCAAAACGTACGTATTTCAGCAATTAGTATTTATATTTTATGATTTAATACGTTTATAAAATAAAATATTTGTTTCACTTGTTGCAGATTTAGCGGCCGACTTGCAAACTCTATACCCAGCCTGTGGCTGACACGACTGAACTCAACATCATCTTGTTGTTTCATCTTGTTGCATCTTCATGTTGACTAGTTTTATCTTCATTTGTTGCTTATTGCATCTCATCTGTTTTGTAATAAAATGTTGACTCTGAAACTACTCTTTTTATTTTCCTCACACCTTTTGATTTGTTCCTGTTTTCTGTCTTGTCAAGTATGATACCCGCTAATCTGGGGCACAAAGGTTGCGAATAGATCAAAGGAAGATAGTGAAATAGCAGCCCAATTCTATAGTAGGTGGTACAACCATCAGTCGAGATGTGCTACAAATGCAGTTTAGAATTTACGACTGACTGATAGCGTAAAGAGAACATTTAAAAGAAGAAGAAATGTATTTTAAGAAACATAGAATGAGTTGCAAATAGAGAATGTTTTACGATATTCCATAACGGTCGCCAGAAGAAAGTTTCCTCTATAATAAATTCCATTTTATCAACTAGCCTAAGAAATAACTTATACAATAAATAGAAAAGTATTTATGAATACAATTCAAATACTTTCTGTAATGAAATGAATATATTAGAAAAATGCTTTTTTGTCACAGATAAAGTGGACATATGTAACACAATATTCAAAGATACTTTGTATGTGCAAAGTGTTAGGCAAAGAGGTTTTAAAAAGTAAAAATCATTTAATTATTTTAAATGATTAAATGAGTGTTACGGTTATTACACTGCTTTGTATTTGATGTTACATTTTTATAGGAAGAGTTAAAATAGTTTAAAAATGCACACGTACGAGGATCAGCCCATAGCTCTTCCATGTATTAATTTATTTTTAAAATGATAAGAGTGATTCGACGGCTTGACATTACACTGTTGGCATGACGCCCTTATTCCTGAAATATTTAGATATTCGCTGCATTGATGTGTAAGAAATTAATGTAGTCACGTCAAAATGAAAAAAAAAATCACATCAAACTCACACTCAAAAATTATATTGATTGAACTGAAATTGTATTGAAGGAGTAACTACACTGTGCTAGTTTCTCCATTCTGAAATTTTAACAGGCTCAAATCATTCGTAATTGCAGTTTTTACAACATAAAATAAAAATAAAAACATTTCGAATATATTCAGTTTTCAGTAGTGGATTTATTGCATTTCCTGCCACAGCGGAGAAATAGGTTCTTAAGTAAGTGAAATTTGCCGTAAGTTAAACTTGTGTTGATAAACTTACTCACACTAATAACTATCTTTAAAATTGCAAACAGAGATCACGGGTATTAAGTTGGCTGTCCGGGTGACGCCGCGTCCATGGCAAAGATGCATTGGCATCTTTGCCATGGACGCGGCGTCACCCGGACAGCCAACTTAATATTGACTCCGGCCGCGGAAGCCTACGCTCTCAGAGATCACGGGGTTTGGTCAGAGTAAGTTGAAACTTTAAAACATTGAGTTTGCTGACGTTTCGGAATATTTTTATTCATATATTCAGTCTTCATTTATTTCATATTTATAACTTCGGCAAACTCTATGTTTTACTATTTAACTTATTCCGACCAAATCCTATGATCTCTATTTGCAATTCCTACTGCATGGTTGTGAATCTTCAATCGTTATATTTAAAATGAATAAATATAAACTATTATTCACTATAAAAATAATACGTGTGTGTAGGAGTAATATAAGTGAATCGATGTAGCCACAGCAATAGTTGACCACAGAATTAAAACTCAGTGTTTTGGTGTATCTTATTATTGTTCCTTAATGTAAATAAAACGAAAGAGTTCACATGTGATTGTAGGTAACAATTTACTCTTATTCGCGAAATTCTCCCAGACATGAATACCCAGAGAGAACACAAGTTTCTCTTTCTTTCCTTATTTCATTCTCTCCTTTTCCATTCGTTACATAAAAAACGGTGCTGGTATCTCGCATCAAGTGCATCCTTACTACACATATCTCCCTATAGGAGCCCTTGCGGCCAGATGTATAGTGGTCGAAAAGTCTCTTTTACTTTCTCGTATTTAAGAAGGAAGTTCTTAAGAAGAGAAAACTACGTAATGCGCGAAAAAACAGCGAACTTTCGGCAAAAAAGCTCTAATTACAGGACCTTCGTAACAAAAAAGTGGATAAATCGAGATGCTAAATACAGAAAAAACCTAACACGTGGTGTAGCTCGAATCCGTGTTTTGTGGGTACTTGATGCCGAAAAATCGATTCACGGCAAAACGTCTCCCGTCCGTCTGTCTGTGTGTGCGTCCGTCCGTCCGTCCGTCCGTCCGTCTGTCCGTCAACACCGCTAGCGGCTACATCGTTCATCCGATTTTATCCACAATTGATATACCCCAATCGATCTGACTGATGCCGTAGTGCCTTGAATTTGATCTCGATATTTTAATTTAGCTAAATTTTGTTCCTGGATAGTCTGAAAGTAGTTTAAGAGAATGGCACAGGCCTCATGTTGGTTAAAAACTCTGATTTTCCAAAAATTGAAATAATTCAAACTTTTTTCGGCGTCTTCCTACAACTACAATTATGAGGATACAATTTTTTACTTTCCTGTATACTTACGTATATACAGAGCAATATAAGTAGTAAAGGCAAAGATACGTAATGCTGCGGAAAATTGATTTCGAGATTTCAACTCAAATACACGTTTTGGGGGCCTCTGATACCGAAAAAGTGGTTATTTTCAAAACGTCCGTCCGTCCGTCTGTCTCTCCGCCCGTCTGTCAGTCTGTGAACAACACTAGCGCCTAAACCATAAATACGATTTCTTTCAAAATAAATATTCCCCGGTCAATCTGCATTCATTCGAGAAGCCAAGATTTTGAAAAACATTCTTCAAAATTTGGGAGTACTTTACATGAAGCACCCTGGACAGGGTTAACTCTGAATTTTCGAGAATTGCGATTTGAAATGTTTTCGGCGTCTTCCTACAACTACAAAATTGAAGATAAAGATTTCTTATCCAAATAAAATTTGTTCTCCATTATTGAGTTCTTTTATTAAAGTCATGTACTTTTTAAAAAAAAATTTAGTAGTTTTCCCGCAATCTTGCGCGAAATATTTGAAAATTTAAAAAATTACAAGAACAAGATTTTCTCAAAAACAGCTGCAAATTTTTTCTTTAAACTTTTGGTAGGGTTAGTGATAAATGTGCTTTATGACATGAAATAAACGTCATGTTGCTCTGTTCTTTTGTTGTTTCAAAAATAACAAAACTTTTTTGACTGGTCTTCCATGTCGTTAATAATTACATTAGCGGCGATTTGTTCACATTATTATATTAACGAGTACATGTGTTTTAAATGATGTCAAGTAAAGTTTCTCGAAAACACAACAGTTTTCTGTGAAAAGTAGCTCAAAATTTCATGTAGTTTCGGAGAGAAATTTTTGTATAAATAGCATTACCTAAGCATTACTAATGGCGCAAAAGTACGTGATGTTTTAGCTCCACTAGTTTTAAATTGATTTTTCTTCCGGAAGAGATGAACTTACAAAAAAAAAAGTAGGTACTTCTTCAAAGGATTACATGAGTATCGATACAACGAGGTGAGGTTTATGTGAAGAGAGGTGTTCCGCAGGGAGTGGCACCGGCTGGCCGCATGCAGTGCCACGTGCAGCCTGATGAGGCGAGGCGAGACGTGTTCCCACGTGCTGTCCCCTGGCGATGGCGCTGCGCGGGGGGAGGAGGGGGAGGGACACGCGGCTTAGCCACCTCGGGCCCAGCGCTAAGCCGCCGAATCCTCTCGCAACGTCGCGCTGGGGGCGGGGGCGGGGGCGGGGGCGAAGAGACGGCTGCAAACGCTCCGCGCGCAACCTCTCGGCCTAACGCGAAGCGACGCGAGATAAATGGGAACGTTAACGTGATAAAAAGTCGAAAGAGAGACTGTAGTTGTAAAAATGAGCTTAGAAAAATGTTATAAAAGAGCTATTAAATATATATTAAATTATTAGACTAATGAAGGGAAAAGAAGTCAAAGAGGTCGCAAGAAGGCTACTTGACAGATAAGAAGAAAAATAAGAGGAGACATGTTTTAAAATTGTACTAACTTCTAGTGATATTAATTTTTAGTTATATAATTTTTTTTAATATCAGATGATGGATGCAACGGTGACTGCTATATTTTCTGTTTTCATATTGGCAAGCCCAAATTGCCTTCAATTTGAAGTTTTGTACTTTCTGCGCATAAAAAATAGTGCCAGTGGGAGGTAAGGTATTCGCAGTTATTAATAAGTTAATTAATTAAAGTGAACGTACTTAATTAGAAACACAATCCAGCTAATGAAGAACAAATGCACACAATGGTCAAAGTTTGCAAGCACATTGCAAACCCCACTGGTTGTATAAAACTACTGAACTTATAGTGACAAAGCTTAGATGTGCTTACACCAAAAATGTTATAAAAGATCTATTAAATAGATATTAAATTATTAAACTAATGAAGCGAATTCGAGCGCGCACCATCGGCATCGAGCGCGTAAGTTTCGATTCATACAGTACAGCATAAAGCGCCACGTTTGGCATCATTGTCACCATAAGAGACCGTACTTGATTCTTAACATCGAACGCGCCGTAGTCACGATTGACCGCCATGGAGTTATACCTCCACAATATGGTTTGTGATAGGCGGGTTTCCACTCTTTTTACGATGTAAATTGCTCCCTAAACTTCCATATTTCATTTTCCCAGAGTAAGTGTTGTAATCACCTATCAAAACATTCTAGAACATTGCAATTATAACATTTTAGATAATATCAAAATCTCTTATGCTATTGCAAAATACTTTATCAACTATAATAATGGGTACAATGTCATCATCCATCACCAATATCGTTATTGTCACCATCATTCATTGTACTGATGAGTGCCACACTAATTATATCCGAAGCAACGGAGATGATTTCTACACTTTCCTATCTGGGCATGTAACAACTACAGTGACTTCCACAGTGTGTGGGATAATGAGGGTAACACGAAATGCAAATGCTAATGCTTAATTTATTATCATGGACAAGATCATTGTTTAAGTCAGTTACGTGGTGCTATTTGAAACAAGAACATCGCTTCCCCTTGGTGAAAACACCCGTGCCAGACATGGGGCTGCAAGTCGCTGTCTCCGGTTTGACGTACGCTTGTCTTCGATTTGACCGAACCTAGCCGTTCCGTTTTAACACCACTGCCATCATCACCACCACAATCTCATCCACCACCACTACCTTGAATATTACCACCAACACGCCACCAACAACCCCGCACCACCTTTCCCACCAGCACCACTTTACAATCAACATTGCATATTTCCAATGCGAACAGAATTGAAAGAAAACTATGCAGCCATCGATCGACAGGATGCAATTTTTTTTGTCAAATACACAAGAACTCGGGAAAAATCCAAAATCATCTATATTGCTGATTTCCAATGCGCTCACAAATTGAAAAAAAAACTATGCAGCCACCAATTATATGGCGGGCGTCATCTGATTTTGTTAAATTCCTAAGAACTTGTGGAAAATCCAAAAACATCTATATCGCTAATTTCAAGTGCGTTCAGGAATTGAAAGAAAACAATGCATCCTTCTGCCATGTAAGGGAAGTCTTTAGTTTTGTTAGTTACCCCGGAATTCCTTCGTTACCCAGGAGGAAAATCCACAAACAAACATTTCGATTTTGACTGAAAAATGCTAACATTTCGTGGTGTTATTCCGCCTATTCTTATTCTGCGTACCGCTTGAAATCTTCACACAGTGCGTCACCAATTAGGTCCTCTACGACCCCTGATACGCCTGAGATGTGACTGACTTTCACCGCCAAATGTCGGTCACAGTTAACTATATCCGAACTATCTGTTTGGGAGTAAATGAAATCTCGTTAGGGCAGGATATTGTCAGAGGGAGTTCATTTTGTCGGACATCTGCCGGGGTTGTCACAAGAGTGACATGGCTACTGTGGATTTTCCGCCTTTCGGGAATCCACGCGCCTCGGCCGGGATCAAATCCGAGCACTTGGGATTCAGAGGCCCGTAACCTAACCCTTCACCAATCTAAGTGCGGTAAAGTAGAGGCAGACTACCGTTAAATATTTGCAATTCACATTTTGCGTTTTGAAAGAGCAATTTTTGTTCAAATTAATGGTATGCAAAGAACTGTATGAATGTTATACACTGTAATATTCGGGAAAACTTTTTTTCATTATTTAATTTATTGCAATGTTATACTAGAGTATCTTATTTGTTGCTTTTCATCAGAGAGCATTCTCTTTTCTGGAAAACCATTTCTTACGGATGTGAATAGCAGCATGTTTCCTACTGCAGTTCCCTAGTCATTCCCTAGGAGTGATCACCGCCCCTGCCCTTGCGAGAAGGGCGTGGAGTGGGACGTCGCCGAGTGTTGGCGTCCTCGTTGGCGCCGCCTATCTAAATCACCGCCACCCGCTCCACACTGGGAAAGGCGGGGAGCGGGTGGGTTGGAGCCGAGAGGGGTGGGGGCGGGGAGGGCATATTTAAACTCGCAATAAGCGAGATAGCGGCTCCCTGTAGCGCCGCCGCATTAACGCTAATGAGCAGAGGCAAGACAAACGCGCCGCGTCATATCTTGGTGCGCCGTCCCCGCCGCGCCCCGCCCCCCCCCGCTCCGCCTCGCGCTCCTCGCCTGCGCCTGGCCTACGTCGCCAGCCCCGCCCCCACCCCCGCTCCTTCGCTCCCCTCGCCTTGAGGCGTCTCGCCGGCCACCGGCTTCACCTCACACACGCCTCTTCTGCCCTTCCGCAACCTCTCTCCAGCCGTGTGGCCTCCTCAACTTAGCTCAGATCCAGCATTGCCACTGTTTATGCAGCAGCTCCGATCGGGAGGACGGGATGGATCGGGAGGAATTAGGTTTGGGCGCCGACGGAGGCGGATTTTCGACACTTTTCATGGAGGATTTTCATTCTTTCAGCACAACATTCGTTGATACATTCCCTTCCCTTGCACTCCCGTGCGCTTCTCCGTCGCTCCTTAGGTATTTCTACTCCTCCAGCGTCGCCTCCCCGTGACGCACACTCCCTCTCATTTGCGATGACCTCGGCGCAGCTTGCCCCTCCTATCATCTCCAACAGCGCCCCCTTCCAGCTGCCTTCGCTACACAAGAGCCGTGTCATCTTTCTCGTACTTCATCACCCTGGGAGGTTCGTCCTTCCTTCCATGAAGAAAAGGCTCTTCTTGCGACTAATTTTTCTTAGCCTTTTTTCTTCATTATTATCTTCGGGTAAAGTGCAACCCGAACATGATACCTCTCATCTTGCTTCTTTTTTATTTTAATTACTAGTGTATTTTTAAGACCCCACGGGTAGCTCACTGGACCGCGTGCTCGCTTCCGGTGACATGATGCCTGGTTCGATTCTCGGTCCCGGTAGAGTGCGTTTCTGTTTGCGCTTGTCTTACAATATCCCAGTATCTGTTGCGGTACGACGCACAGTGGGAGTGGGGCAAGAGACAGTAAAACGTGAGAAAACTTCAAAAATCAAAAGTCGGTCGATTCATGTTTACTGATTGTTGCTGCGTATAAGGAAGAGTGCTTTATATGAACCAGTTTTACCTGATTGCTAAACGAATTTCCCAAGTGAATAAACGAACAGTAGCGTAAAATGGGTGACTTAGTGCCAAGGTGGAGACTGATGCCACTCACGTTTTTGTATACAATTGTGAGTTCTAATTGTCACGTGGTTTGCAGTAACGTCAGATGTTATCAGTTACTTATCAGAACGGATTGTTGGGTGCTTGGTATTTTGAGGGTTTTCGTGTCGTCAATATTTGGTATTTTTTTCATATATTCACCAGTTTAATAGAGAAAAGGTAAGTTAATATCCCTGTTCCATTATTATTGAAGATAGGTTGCAACAAAGCAATTTTCGAATCACTATGATGTTAGTTGACAAGTGGTAAGACAAATAAAAAAAGAGATTTTAATTGAGACTTGAAGTTACTTCATCTCATAATTTTAAGATAATTAATCAACCTAACGAATTTATCATTAAAAAAACGAATTATAATATTCAACAAAAGAATGAAGAAAATATCTGTAGAAACAGTCTTTACAGTTATTGTACTGTTCTCCTCTACCTGAATTTTATGTGAACATATAATTTTCGGGTAAAGAAAGAAAGTGTTCTATATAGTCCATGAGTTTATTACTAGAGATATGCTTAACATGTGACCATTCACAAAGGGGAAGTTCTACATGATAAACTGTTTATTCACGTCAAAATTTAAACTCTCTGCATATTCACGTGATTAATATTGATTTATTTCGAAAAAATAATAATCATTTAGGAAATAATTATATTGCAACTAGCTTAAGAAACCGGCAATTTAATTTTCACAATCGATTGTTACGTAGCTGGGCTCAATATCCTCGCCCACGTTTTGCATATCTACCAGAACTATCTCTTCGTATTTAAGAAAAAAACTAGTGGTGCTACAGAATGGCACAGACTTTTCCGTATTAGAACCCGTAAAGTAAAACATCGTCCTAAATGGCAATTTTCTTTGTAAAAATTGAAACCGCTTTTAGGAAAATGGCGTTTAAGACCGACTGTAAATTCGAAATTTGAAGCTCTTTTTCACAGATAATTTTTGAGTTTTGGAAAAACTTAATTTAAAGTAAGGATAAAGCATATTAACTCAACTAGTAATGCTACAGAATGGCACAGACTTTCCCGTATTAGTTTTCAATTTTCCTCGGTCTCGGCTATTTATTCGGAATTGCCACATACTCGTGCCAGCTGCCATTTATCGCCGCCCATACTACAGGTTTTTGACATTTTCTTAATTTTTGGGTTTCCTAATGGTAGAACGGAAATATTAGCTTTAAAATATTAAAGAACACAAAAACCTCGTTCCATATGGCAATTTTACTTTAAAAAATTATAACCACTTTTAAGAAAATGGCGTTTTAGCGCTACTAAACATGGGAAATTTGAAGCTCATTTTCACAGAAACGTTTTGAGTTTTCAAAAAACTTCATTGGAACACATTTGAAGCAAATTAACCCACAAATGTAATAGTGTTTACAAATTACTGGTATTGTGCATATTAGAGATATTAGGAATCATTAAAAAAATTATATTTGTATAATTTGTGGAAAACAAAAAATACCCCCAAGTGAACTTTACGTAATATTAAAGAGTGCAATTAGCACTATCCATTCCAAAAATTTGAAGAAACAATTTGGAGCCATTTATCAACTATTGGTGCTACAAAATGGCACAGACTTTCCCGTATTAGTTTTCTATTTCCTTGGGTCTTCGCTAGCTATTCCGAATTGCCACATACACTTTTCTTGCCAGCTACCATCTATCACCGCCAAAAGTACATTTTTTGTCATTTTCTTAATTTTTCGGTTTCCTCTTGGTAGCACAAAAACATAATTTTAGAATATTAAAGAACACAAAAACCTAACCCTAAATGGCAATTTTCTTTTAAAAACTATGTGCCGTTTTAAAGAAAATTGCGTTTTAGCGATACTAAAAATGCGAAATTTGAAGTTCATTTATACAGAAAATGTTTGAGCTTTCAAAATACTTTATTTGAAGTTATTTGAAGCACTTACACTCCCAAATATAATAATGTTTACAAATTGCTGGTAATGTAAATATTAAAGATGTGAGAGATCCTTTAAAAAATTACATATGTGTAATTTTTGAAAAAACAAAAAAAATCCTTGTAGTAAACTTTACGTCATATTAAAGAGTGCAGTTAGCACTATCCGTTCGAAAAGTTTGAAGAGAAAATTTGTAGCCATTTATGAGAAAATGGCGTTTGAGCGTTTCTGAAAATGTGGAAATTTGAGCTAGTTTTCACAGAATACAGTTCTGTTTTCGATAAACTTTACTTGACATTATTGAAAGCACATGTACTAAAAAATATAATAATGTGAACAATTCGTCGCTGGAGTAAATATTAACGACGTGAGAGACGAGACAAAAAAGTACATTTTTGCAATTTTTGAAACAACAAAAGAATACAGCAATATGGCGATTATGTCATATCATAGGGTACATTTAGCACTACCTCTACCAAAAGTTTAAAGAAAACATTTGGAGCCATTTTTGAGAAAATCTTGTTTTTGTATTTTTTTTAAATTGTACATATTGTACTCAATATTGCGCGAAAACTACTAAAATTTTCAAAATAATGTACGTGACCGTAAAAAAGAAACTAATTTTGGAGAACAAATTTCATTTGAAGGAAAAATCTCTGTCTTCAATTTTGTTCTTGTAGGAAGACGCCGAAAAAAATTCAAACTTTTGCAATTTTCAAAACTTCATATGTATTCGTAAAAATTGCACCTATGCCACCTTAAGAAGTGTATTTTACTCTATTCTTACAAGAAATTTAAAGAAAAAATTTCGGGCCGTTTTTGAGAAAATTTTGAAAATGTCCGGGGGGCTTCATGTAAAATACCCCCAAATCTTATAGAATATTTTTCAAAATCTGAATGCTTCAACTGGATCGACTCGATCGACCGGGAAATATCCATTTTGGAAGAAATCGTATTGTTTAGGTGGTAGCAGTGTTCACAGATGGACGGACGGAGAGACGGACGCTTTCCTTTCAATTGATTTTTCGGTATAAAGGACCCACAAAAGAGGGGTTCTGGCTACATGACGTGTTAGGCGATTTTTTTTCTTAATTTAGCAACTGGATTTAACCACTTTTTCGTTGTCACGGCCCGGCAATGAATTTTTTTCTGGTGAAAATTGGCCATTTTTTCGCGCAGCATTACGTAACGTTTCCTATACTACGTATATCACTCCGTGTATACGTACGTATACGGGAAAGTAAAAGTAGAATTGTGTTTACAAATTGCCAGAAATGTGCAAATTAACGGTCAGGCAGATCTTTAAAACAAAATTATAATTGTGTAATTTTTGAAAAAACAAAAGAATACAGCAAAATTAATTCTACGTCACCTTCAACAGTGCAATAACCACTATCCGTACGAAAAGTTTAAAGAAAAAATTTGGAGCCATTTATACCAAAATGACGTTTGAACGTTTCTGAAAATGCGGAATTTTGAGCTAGCTTTTTCAGAAAACGGTTGAGTGAATAATGTGAACAAATCGTCGCTAATGTAAATATTAATGACGCGAGAGCCAGCCCCTGTCCATCTGGCCTGAGGCGAAGCTCTGCGATTTTGAAAAACATTTATTAAAGTTTGGGGGTACGATGTTTTAAAGACGACGCTGAGACCTGAGACTGATTCTCATGCATGCCAGCTGAGAGGGCAAACTCAACTTACCGTCGCAGCCAATGAAAACAAATTAAAGCTATTATCACTCCTCTGTAAAAGATAACGGTTGCTTGCTCTCATGTTTATTTAAAATTGTAATTATTGAAACCATTTTTGTAGAAAGTAATCCAGAAATACACAAGTTTCATATCTTTTAAATTGTTCTTTGACTGGAAAATGAAACTATTTTTAAGTTAAACTGACTGTTGTCTACAAAAGTATTTATTTCATATTTTCCTGAAATTGATTGTTTTATGTCAGAAAATGCAATTACTCGACATGACAACAATTTAAATATGATTAATTTAAATAGTAGAAGAGGTGTCTTTGTGCCACGTTCACTGCCTTGTAAACGTAGGAAGAGACAGTGGC
This sequence comes from Acheta domesticus, assembly GCA_031308135.1. Classification (NCBI taxonomy): domain Eukaryota; kingdom Metazoa; phylum Arthropoda; class Insecta; order Orthoptera; family Gryllidae; genus Acheta; species Acheta domesticus. The sequence goes on from JAHLJT010008756.1 coordinate 108,922,897, forward strand.
ACCAAGTAACCACCCCGTGTGTAGTAATTTAGTGCCTTTTTGGAAAATTTCACTTCCTCCACATGATTATAGAAAATTATGTGACCCATCAATTGGTGAGAACTATTATCAAAAGGCAAAGAAAAAATCAGGATCATCATACGCATAATGGAAGAGGGTTCAATACACAAAAACAAGGTTCTTTGGTATGGAGTCATCTCATTTTATGGTTTGTTCTAAAGTGCTCGCTACTTACATTTACTGAATTAGAAACCAAGTACATTATTTTTATGAGTATGCATGCAATAAAGTAAGTATGAAATTGGTTCAGTGCTTCAGAGACACGTTTTAATTCCGCGAGTTGAAACAACTAATTTAAATTATTGGTTATACAGTGAGGAATATGAATCTCACTGATACACATTTATCCAGTTGTGATTTACCTTACGATCTAAAGGCGAGCGAACAATACCACACATTTAATTAAATGTGCGAATGGCAGTATCCTGTTTTATGCCTCTTCACAATTGAGGCTTCATAATCCTCTACATGAAAGCTAATTCCAGAAACCATATACTAAATTTCGATACATACTGCTCGCGCAAAAATTTAAATCACAAATATCAAGAATTAAAGTGAACAGAACACAACCATAATGGTAAATGTGTATTACTGCAAGCGGTTGTTTAGTTTTCGGTAATTGACGTTGATATCACTAGATCAATACGATACGAATTTGCTTGGCATTTGCACCTGAGTTAATGAGGGAATGTATTTAAACAGCAGGATTAAATCATTGTAAATATTTTATTTGCATAAAATGTAAATAAGTTCGATTTGAGATCTCTTTCTCTAAATGAAAAGTGTGTAGAGTGTACTGAAGATTGGAGAAACGCAAAGACATTTCAAGATTTCAAACGTCGAAAAATGAGAATCTCTTCCTTTTTCGCTTGTTTTGACAGCTTTCTTGTTTCTCCCTATGTGTGTCACTTCTTTTTCAATTCTTTTTGTTATATATTTGTCCCAAAAATATTTCGGCCTTTCTCTGGTGCTCTATATCTCATCCTCTCTGGCATTCTAATTCTCTCCAGTTGTCGTTGCCTCTTGTTTCTCCTCATCCTACACTCTCTCTCGTTCTCTCTCTCTCTCTTTCTGGCTATGGACCTCTCTCTCACTCGCCCTCTTTACAAGGAACATCTCCTCATTCCCAGCATTCCATCTCATTTCGTCACGAAACCGTTTCCAGTGTGGCGCGTGCGAAGGGGGATGGAAGCGGGGAGCGCCCACCGCAGAGCGAATGGAGCAGGCGAGGCCGCTCTGGAGAATGGCGGAGCGCGGAGACGGCACCAGATGGCATCCTCATCGTTGACCCTCGCTAACAGCACGGGGCCCTCGTAACGCTCAGCAGCCAAATTGGCGCCGAGACGTCGCACCGCAGCGCACCGCAGCGCCGCGGCGCGGGCCAAGGGTCGCACGGATGCAGAGACAGTGACGAGGGGCGCCATGACGACTTTAAATTCACCGTGGAGCACACGCACGCCTAGAGCGTACGAGTGAGATCCAGACTAAGTCTTGTAGGCTGAAAGAAAGCTAATTTGAAGAAACGAATGCATCTACGATTTAGATAAGACGATAAGTCAAAATTTTGATAAAAATGACGAAATTTGATTAAATTTTCAGACAAGAGGTAAATTGTATAAATTTGTTATCAAATTGCTTAGCCTTAAGAAGATAAAGAGGCGTACTCTGGCAACTCACGCTATAGCAATGGTTTGAGGTGACTTCCAAACATTATGTAACAAAATATGTAATTTGGTAAAGGCTGGCCAGAGTATTGCACCAAAGAACAAAATGACTCAAAAAGTTTGATTAACGTCAAATAAACTAAGCTGTTTGATCATTCTCGTTAGAAGATTAGTTCACGCAATAACAGAATAAGAAGATGCGTTACTCCCCTGTAAGGAAGTTGTGGAACAATACTGAAAAGAAAGCGATAATAGGTTGGTTTAATACCAAAGATATCTCCTAATTGTTAGAAAGCTTAGAAATGTGGCGTGGAAGAGGAATAGCAGAAGTTATCTGCGAGAATTTATATGTTGAAATAGATTATTCTAATGGGAAGAAGGTGGATTGGGGGTAAGGAAGAACTGCGAGACAGAGAAATGAGTTGGGGAGAAGTCTGATAGGTGAATGAAATAATTTCAAGGACAGCAATGCACTGAAGCAGTAAGATAGAGGTGAGGCCGAACATTACTAGCTAAAGGGCTTTCAGTAGATTGTTGGTCACGTGACAATGGGAACGTATGGGGTTCATGCTATATTTGCTCAATGCTTGGCAGACCCACGAGCTGTGCACGATGGAATCACCAAGTGGAATGTACCGATGGAAACACGCAGCAAACGCCGAGGGAACAGCAAGTGAAAACACATCGAACGCCGAATGAATGTCGAGGGCACACCAAGTGAACAGAGACTGAACAACACGTGAACACAGATTGAATGCCGGGAAACAGCTGCAGGACGCGAGAGTGAACACCGCTGGAACACAGCGGGAGCGCGGCGGAACAGCGACGGTTCCGCAGAGGGGCAATACAGTGCGACGCGGAGTGGCAGACCGAACACGGTCGTAGGGCAGGGCAGGAAGGTAGGGCGGGCCGGAGAAGCGAGACTGCGGCGCGGTGGCGGCCCTTGAGTGGCACGGGCCGGCGCTCGCAAGAGCGCAGGGAGCGCTGCGGCGAAGCGAAGCAGGCGCCGCGCGGCGCGGCGCGACGCGGCGCGGCGCCAGGAGGCGAACAGGCGGAATGCGCGCTCGCAGCGAGGAGCGCGCGCGCAAATTAGCCCCCGCCGCCGCAGCGCGTGCGGTCGCCGCTGCGGCACTTCACTTGCGCCGCGCCCCGCCCCGCCCTCTCTCGCCCTTCCCCGCCCTCCCCCGCCCAGCCTCGCCTCGCCGCGCCTCGCCCCGCCCTCTCTCGCCCTTCCCCGCACCGCACCGCCCCGCCCCGCCCAGCTCCGCCTCGCCCCGCCCCGCCCCGCCCCGCCCCGCTTCGCCCCGCCCTGCCCCGCCCCGCTCCGCCCCACCCCGCCTCGCCTCGCCACGACCCGCCTCGTCCTGCCCCGCCTCGCCTCGCCCTGCCCCACCCCGCTCCGCCCCGCCCCGCCACACCCAGCTCCGCTCCGCCTCGCCTCGCCCCGCCCCGCCCCGCCCCGCCTCGCCTCGCAGGCCGTCGCTGCTGTTCATCGTCTCCGTGCGCAGGCTCAAGCTGGATCATCCGCGAGCATCAGCTGCTAAAGGCATTAAGCCCGCAAGTGTAGTGCGTATTTTTACTGCCGGAGATGATCTTCGCCTGTTGCATGGTGAGATCCGGCGCCGACGGATTGCGGGTTTTTCCCTAATCAAGTATCTCCTCACAGTGGGACAAGCTGAAAGCTTCCGACAGGTCTCCCGGCAAATGTAGTAGTATAGTGTGTAAGTAAAGGGTGAGGATACGTCCAAGAAGAGGAAGTTAAGATCACGCGACTCCAGTGACCAGTTTGTTTAGGTACTGTTCCAGCATACGCGTGGTGTTCAACAGAGAAACCGCGGAAAGCAACCGATCAGAGCAACTGGCCACTACAATTCTCCTCCAGATAGTGACTGAATGCCATCCAGCAATCTAGCAAGAGTCGAAAATTCTTCCACCGTCGAGACTGGAATCCTACGACCTCAAGGAGAGAGGCACTGCAGCGACATCATTTGATGCCATGGCCACCTAAGATCTCAGCGGACGTAACCAACTACCCGTATTACGCGCACTCGTTTTCTAAGAGAGAATTCCCACACGCCTAATACGTTCATCTTCAGTTCATCTTTCCTTTTTATTTCTCTCCTTCATTTCTTGTCCTTTTTCTTCTGACGTTTCAGTAGTGGAGTTGCCTGTTCATGTTTCATTTCATCTACATCGTTGTCTTTCAGACTGTCTTGCGGTTACTGGAAACCATTTTCAGTTGCTTCCAGTTACCGATACTGAAGACATATTTATTTTTTTATCATTACGTCATAGCCTAGGAGAGTGCTATCTTTACTGCTGTAAGAAGATTAATATTTCAAAAATACCTCTTCCTGTAGAGTATTTATGAAATGTTTCCATGGAATGAAATAAGTTTTGTAAGTTGTCACTTTTCACACTTTTACTTTGCCTGCTTCCTGTCTTCTCATAGAGTTAGATATGGTCTTCAAATAAACATTTGTATTTAAAATACTTTTCTGACAAAGTTAAACAACCAACTAATGGTGCTACAACAGGACGCTCACATTCGCATTCTTTCTAACTTTTGCAATTTTCTAAATTCAGAGTTCAACGAAAATCTCATTTTTATCATAATACAGTAGTACGTGATCTTTTAAGCATCGTTTGCCCTATCCTAGAAAAAATAAATTTAAAAAATTGGAACCGTTTTGAGAAAACGTTTTTACTTCCTCGCCTTTGAGAAGGTATTTCTTAGGAAGAGAGACTCACGTAAAGCTGCGGAGAAAAGCGGCGAATTTTCGGCAGAAAAACTCTTATTTCCGGGCCCTGGTAACGAAAAAGTAGATAACATCAGTTGCTAATTTAGAAAAAAATCCAAGTTTTGTGGGTCCTTGATATCGAAAAATCTATTGACAGCAAAACATCCGTCCGTCCGTGTCCGTCCGTCTGTGAACAACGCAAGCAGCTAAACCATCCAGTCGATTTTCTCCAAAATTGATATTCCACAATCGATCTGGCTGAGGTGGCGGCCTGTGGAATATTTTAATTTTGGGAAGTACAGTACGTGAAGTCCCTGGGACGTTTTCAAAATTTAAAAAAAATGGCGTCAATGTTTTTTATTAAATTATGTTGTTTAATAGTGTAAAATACATTTAAGCGAATGGTGCAGATCTCATTTTCGTTGCAAATCCTGATTTTTCGAAAATTCCAAACATTTCATTTTTTCTGCGTCTTTCTACAACTACAGTTGTGAAGATACATTTTTTCCTTAATGAAATGAGTTCATCAAAACAGATCATCAAACGAGGTCATGTTCAATTTTTCGAAAATGAGTATTTTGTGTAATTTGGCTTCAAAACCAGTCGCCTGCTTCGAATTTTCTCTGCTTCCAAGAAGTAATGATTGCCATCTTTAGAAAATTTTAACATTTCAAAACGCGCAGTGTAAAAATCCCAACCTCACGAAATAAACTACTGGTGCTACAAAATGGCTTAGACTTTCTCGTAGTAGTTTTCTAATTTCTTTGGTCTAGACTAGCTGTTCAGTCCTGCCACATACTTTTGCCAGCTGCCATCTATCGCTGTCTAAACTACATTTTTAAACAAATTCTCAATTTTTCGGTTTACTAATAGTAAAAACGAAATGTTACTTTAAGAGTATTAAAAAAGTGTAAAACCTCGTCCTAAATGACAATTTTCATTGAAAAAATTCTAGCTGTTTTTAAGAAAATGGCGTTTAAGCTTTACTGTAAATGCGAAACTTGAAGATCTTTATTTACAGAAACCTTTTGAGTTTTCCATACAAAATCAATCAAGAGTATCTAAATACTCAAATAAATTTGCTTCAATAAGTAAAATACATTTGAATTTCAACTTCAGTTTAATTCGTATATTTTTCGTATTCGTTGGGATCTTCATTTATCCAAATCTGCGAACTTCTTAACAAATTATTTCTGTCTGCCCAATTCCACTTCTAACATTGTCCTGCTATTCGCACACTTGATTGGCGCGTTCTCGAACATACTTTACAGTTATTAAATTTATGTTCTCTCGAGAACAACCACTTGGCACTTTGATATCGCCGCGCCCTCCTCTGGACCACACGCAGCCGCATGGGAGACGGCGCCTCGCACATCGACCTGTTTGTATCGCGTCGCGGGGAGATACTCTGGCGCCGCCGCCGGCGAAAGTGGCCTGCGAACTTGGGCGCGCTCTTCGCTCCGCCCCCTCCACCCCCTCCCACCAGGCCCTTCGCCCGCCCCGCCCGCCCCGCCCGCCACACCCGCCCGGCCCGGCCCGGCCCGGCCCGCGGGCGGAGCAGATAGGCCGCGGTTCCGCCGCTCAACTATGGAGCAGCGCGCCCGCAACGCCGCCTTCCCCGCCCCGCCCCGCCAGCCCAGCTCCCTTTGCCTAGCCGCTCCTCTGCCCCCGCTGACGTTCCCCCCCGCCGCAGCCCGCCTTCAACGGCACCTCCTCGCCAACCAACCTCCACCCCTACCGTGCGCCCCATTCACGCCGCCCCCGCTGCTTGCGCCGACTTTGTCTCCGATACCACCCTCCAACTCGCCCTACTTCTACAACTCTGCTCCCTTTGCCCTCACTTCCGTTGCGTGCTCTGTCCTAACACCGCCTCCGCCCAGCCATCTCCCTTTGCCTACCAGCTCCTTCTGCTCCCGAGGGAGATCTTTTCTTTCTCTTTCTTGTCCGTCTTCACTCGTTACCTGCACACACGTGCACACACATGCACTACACTATCACACTTGTCGGGAAACCAGGGAGATTAAAGCTCACCCCGGCCGGGGTCGTGTCACGCTAGTGGGAGACAGCTGGTTGGAGAAAGTCCCCACAAGCCGACATAGTTCGACGTAGTAGCTGGAAAAGATAAGCCATCTCCGCTGTTCCCGGCGCTACGGCATCACCGCAACGGTCAACGCCGTCATGCATATCAACCGGGCCATTTTTAACAAAGGCGCCATAGTACTGAAGCATCTGCGTTCTCCTTCATTTTACCCTTTTCCAAAAATCGCGCCACCGCCGGCTTTTTATGGTCTGATTTTTTTGTGGCCTCATGTTTTAGAAAACTTGACGTCTGATCGCCACACGTCTGATCTGGTAACCAGATATTCTTATTCAATATAACTTACATTAAACTGAATCCGGAAAAGTATGAAAATTTTGAAAAAGGCTCCCTTTTTGAATTAAAAAAAGCCAAAGGGCTGCCCCGAGTGTGACTACTCACATGCTGCAAAGGCACCCACCACTTTACAATGATTGGAAGCGTAGGCTTTTCTGCTTCACTATAAAATTTTCTTGCCGACAGCCTATCATGAGGTGGAATTAATCCTGAACAAAAAAAAACTTTCGTGTATCTTCCCTTCCAGGTGTGGCACTATCCCAGCCTGGACCAATTTTAAGCATCTGACTGGTTTCTCGCCTTACGCCCTGGGTGATAGTGCATGTATGTGCAACGGTGTGCGCTGTAGGGAAGAAGTGGGCACGAGGAAGACGGAGGAAAGATCGCGCGTTGTTCATGCCCCGTTTGTAAGGGAACTGCTACAGCATTTGACTTGTGTAGAGCGAAATCCGATCGTTTGGTGTTGATCAGATAAGGCAAGGAAAACTACCAATCAGAGCAGTCGGTGGGTGAAATTATCCTGTAGGTATGGGATGAACTCGGCCTAGTAGCTGTAACTGGGTGAAAATTCTGATAGCGTCCGGGTTCTAACCCTAGGCCCTCCCAGTCAGAGTTGCTCCAGAGGTAGACCTGCTGTCAGCTGGTCAGTGCCCCCTCTGTCTCAACGTCACTTCTTTGCCTTCACTTCAGCATCACCGGCTTATCAGTTTTGCTATCTCCTCAACGTGGCTGACCCTTTATTCTGGCCGCTACCTCGGCTTGGCAGCAAATTCAGCCTGACCTTTACTCAGTCTGACCACTATCTCAGCTTTACCGCATATTCAGGGTGATCCTCACACTCATCCAGCCACCACCTTCAGCTTACTATTAGCGTCCCCTCATTCTATTTCCGTCGCATCGTTCTAATCGTCATCTTCATCACAGTTTCTTGATCTCAACCTAATCGTCCTCTGCATCTCAATACAACTATCACCATCATCTCAACCAGTCAACTTCTTCTCAGCCTAACAGTCGTCGTTGACTCAACCTGTCATATTCATCTCAGCTTAGCCGTCCTCTGCATCTCAATATGCACCATAATCCTCACCTTCACCTGAATCCGTCAATTTCTCAACAGCCTTCCGGCATTTGACTAGTGTAAGTCGTGCGGTATCGATTGGATCGTGTGGCATTGATCGGATAAACCAAGGAAAACAATCAATAGAGCTGTCGGCCACTGAATTTATCCTCCAGACAGGAGATGAACTCGGCGTAGTTATTTTAGCTATCGTCAACTCATCCCTTCCCACATGCTTCATGGTCTTCATCTCGATTAAATGTCATCTGCTCTTGCTGCTGCCGCCCGCGCCTGTCGCCTGCACCGCCCGCGCCACCCCCGCTGCTGGTCTCGGCCGCCCCCGCCCCACCGGCAAGTGGCCTGTCTTATCGGAGCGACGGCGGGCGTCCCAAGCGCAACCCGCGACCGAGTTCCGCCTTGTTCAGTGGCGAGGCTGCGCCCCTCCCCCTCCCCCGCTGTGTCAACAGAAGGCGCGGCGTCGGCGCGGGGGGGGGGGGGAGCGGGCCTCGGGGTGCGGCTGGCGGCTGCGGGAAACAAGCGCGGACGGAAGAAGGATCTTCGGCGGCGCCTCTAGTTCGGAAGAGCGCCAACTTCCGGCCTCGCGAAAGTTTTCGGTCTGGAGATTAGAATCGCACTGCGCCAAGTTTGCGAAACGTTGTATGTTCTTCATGAGAACGCGATACAATTAGGACAATGTTATGGGATTCATGAGGCAACGTGGGTAACGTAAACTGCCAAAACTGTGTTTGAAAGATTAAACGCAGGGAAATGACATCACCATAATCATTTCATTCTGCATAATGAAATTCACTTTTTGAGTAGTTTTTCTCGCAATCTCTGAGTACTCATTGTGCAAAATTGTTTGTTAAAGATTCAATATCAAGTTGTTGAAGAAAAATTTGACAAAATATTGATTTTAATTAAAATGACCCTTTTTACTTTACGTATACACACATAATACAGGTAACTAGCTGAATGTGGCGTCGTCGACGCTTTAAACATTCTTGGTTGTTTGATTTTTCTTTTTTCTGCTTTCTTCGTTTCAGAGTTCTTTTTATTCAGTTTAAATGTTTTATCTGCGTTGCGAACCAAACACTTAAATTTTGCAATTATTTTGTGACATTGAATACGATTTCTACCTTTCGCTTTCCTGAACTTTGTTCAGTAATGGTTTCATAAAATTAACTTTGTCAAGAAGTATTTCGGAATGTTTTTCTTTCAATTTGTAGTAGTATATATTTTAAAAATCAATTTGAAAACCACATGACGCTGACCGCAAACACGCATTTATTTGTTGCACCTCCAGGGCACTTGCAGGGCCGATTCATCAGCATTGTGGGCCCTTAGGCCTAGGTTAATTGGGGGGGGGGCTATTCTTACTTTCACCGATCTCTCTCCCCCCAAATTCGATGCTGAAATATACAGAAAATTATATCAATTCATATTGTATTTTAATATTCTGAAAGTATTCCTCAGTGCTTCATTTTAACATTATTCAAACAAAAAGTTTTAATTTATATTTATAATTACATTTTTATTTTACATTTTTACATTTTACATTTTTATTGAATTATACAATTTAAAATTGAAACGAATCAACTAGCAACTTCACATATAAATATTATCCAATGATGCGCGACACAGCACTTCATTATGCCAATTTTTGCGCATATTTTAATCATACAATAAATGTTTTACAAATTTTTAATTTAATTTTTGAAAAAAAAATAGTATTTGATTTTTTTCATAACGTTGGGAGCTCTGGTACCAGACCCTACGGGCCCGTGCGTTAACACGACCCTGCTCACTTGGCTTATCTTGATTTCTCATACAATATTACCGTCATCTTGATATTCTTTGAAGACATAACACTGATACCCGCAGCCCAGACGCAGCGACCGGGTCGATGACACAGCTATGCTCGTCTCGGAGATGTGAAAACCTACCGCCGCAGGGCGAGTCTTCGTCTTTGTCTTCTTTTTCGTCGTCGTCTTCTATTTCGTCGTCTTCTTCGTCTTCTTCACCTTCGTCTTATTCTCCTTCGTCTTCTCCTTTTTCGTCCTCTCCTTTTTCGTCTTCTTCTCCTTCGTCTTCTTCTCCGTCTTCTTTGTCTTCGTCTCTGTCTTCATCTTCTTCGTCTTCTTCTACGTCTTCTCCTCTCCTTCTTCTTCTTCATCTTCCTCTTCGTGTTTCTCTTAGTCTTTCTCTTCGTCTCCTTATCGTGTTCCTCTCCGTCTGCTTCTATGTCTTCCTCTACGTCTTTACCTATATTTTCCTTTATGCCTTTCTCTTAGACTTTCTTTTTATCTTCACGTACGTCTTCTTTTCATTTTCATCTATGTCTTTCTCTTCGTCTTCATCCACGTCAGAATTGGTAAGGGAGTTTAATCAACGCCACCTTCATTGATCTATTTAGGTAGCGTTGGTTTAGTTCCCGGCATAGTTCCCAAGATGGCAGCGCCAAAACACGAAAAAACACGTTTTTGAAACTTTTTTGAGAATATAATGGCCAAATCTGAAAACAAATTATTATTTCCCCTTCAGGAGACCGAATGACACCTCGTATGTCTCGATTGGTGCACGGGAAGTGGTCTAACCGTGAGGCGCGGAACCCTATTTTCTCCACGCACGCACACGAGGAGTTTACTCAAATACTATGTAGGGATATACGAGGTATAGGGAAATTTATGTAATGCTGCACGAAAAAACGACGGATTTTCGGCGGAAAAAAATTCATTGCCGGGCCCTGATAACGAAAAAGTGGATAAAACCAGTTGCTAAATTAAGAAAAAAAAATCCTCGAACACGTGGTGTAGCCAGAATCCTTGTTTTGTGGGTCCTTGAAACCGAAAAACCAATTGAGAGCAAAACGCCCGTCTGTCCGTCCATCCTGTCAGGTCTGTCAGCTGTACTTTATGAACAACACTAGCCCATAAACCATACGTGGGATTATTTCCTGGTTTTCAAGAAACCCTGGATTTCAAATCTCTGGCCTGAGTCGAAGCTCTGAGATTTTGAAAAACATTCATTCATTTTTGGCACTTTGTTTGTATTTTTGGTACTGGCATATTGTTGATTTTACGGTTAACTCTGAATTTTCAAAAATTGCAAAAGTTTGAATTTTTCGGCCTCTTCCTACAATTACAAAATTGAAGATAGAGATTTTTCTTTCAAATATAATTTAATCTCCATAGAGGGTTCTTTCCTACGATCACATACTAATGCATGCAATATGTGCAATTTTAAAAAATTACAAAAACAGGATTTTCACAAGAACGTTTGGTAGGGATAGTGCTAAATGTACTCCATGAGATGACATAATCGCTCAACTAATCTATTCTTTTGTTTTTTCAAAAATTACAAAAATTGTTTTTTACTTTTCTCTCACATCGTGAATATTTAAATTAGGGGTGATTTGTTCTTCTTATTTTATTTATAAGTACATATGCTTTAAATAATGCCACATAAAGTTTCTCGAAAACTCAACAGTTTTCTATGAAAAGGAACTCAAAATTCCGCATTTTCAGAAACGCTCAATCGCCATTTTCTCATATATGGCTCTAAAATTTCCTTCAAACTTTTCGTACCGATAGTACTAGTTGCACTCTTTAAAATGACGACAAGTTCATTTTGGAGTATTTGTTTGTTTTTTTCGAAAATTACACAAATATAATTTTTTTGAAAGATCTTCAAATTACTTCGAATGAAATTTTTTGAAATCTCAAACATTATCTGTGAAAATGAGCTTTAAATTTCGAATTTACAGTAGCGCTTAAACGCTGTTTTATTAAAAACGGCTTCAATATTTCAAAGAAAATTGCCATTTAGGACGAGGTTTTACTGTTCTTTAATATTCTTAAAATGATATTTCCGTTCTACTATTACGATACCCGTAATTTAAGAAAATTGTCAAAAAAATGTACATTGGGTGGCGATACATGGCAGCTGGCAAGAATATGTAGCAAGTCCGAATAGCAAGCCGAGACCAAAGGAAATAGAAAATTAATACGGGAATATATGTGCCACTCTGTATCACCACTGTATCTGTATCTGTATTGGATAAATTTCCTGTAACAACACCTATTCTTATTTCCTTACAGTTTTTCAATGTAGTGAATAAGGTTTCAAATCTCTACTATGCCTACTTAGATCATTCATTGTGAAGAACAAGCTTGGAGGAAATAATAAACAGAAATTAACGAACAAACCAGAAAACAGAAATGACCAAAGGGAATGGAAGTTATCAGTGTAATGCAGGCCTTTATCACCTCATTATATGAAATATATCAGACTGAGATGTTCTTTCGGCAGCGTTAATTGAGGGGGTAGAAAAGAAAACTATTATTCTAGTGTTTGTTTTTATTGGTATGTACTTACAACGAAATTCAAGAGAATGTGTTAGGTAATGCCTGTAGTAAGTTATATCTCGATGATTTGCAAAACGTTTTTGTATTCTATTGTGAAATGAAAATGTCGAAAAAGTAAAAATGTGGAGCAATGGATACATGCACTCCCAACCGCTTTTTAAATTCATTCCGCATTTTCTCCTTTTTTACACAATATACTTACTACTTTCTCTTATCAAAGAGTGAAAGGTTTTTTAATTAGCTTCTCACATGCATACTCCGATTCAACGAGTGAACCGAAAACGCGGAATTCATAAGGGAGTAATAGCGCTATTGTGACATGCCTCTCACTGCAGGAATATTTCCTTTTAATACGCAATAGCTCAGTTATTAAGCATTCCTTTCATGATGCTGAAAAATAGCCTGTCACTACGTATTTCAACATCTTCACACGTGTTCTTTATTTGTTTAACAGCAGAGAGAAAGAGGAAAACAAAATATAGAATTGACGATTTAAACAACTCACTGGGAATGTCATAAAATTCTTTCACTGTTCTCACAATATGATGGGGGAGTTGAATTAAAATGTTTTGATGAGATCCAGTTGCGTGACAGATTATTGCTTAAACCAAGAGATTAAGAGACATTTCATTTTTACCATTCTAATGAAGTGAATAATGAATATGTTCTAAGCATCGTATTGTAAAAAAGTCTTACATATTTGCGTTACGTTGTAAGAAGAGATTTTTAAAAAAATGTGTTATTTGATTGATTGTATACATAGATCAGTTTATTTAACTATACATATGTATTGGTGGCTTAATTACTAAAACGTAACCTAACTTAATACTAATACAAAGGTTGAGGAAACCATGATGGCACCTCGTAGGATTTATTACAGGTCTGAAAACATTTTGCAAAACATGTGGAATGGATATATATTTTTGATGCGAGTAGGATGAGTGGGGATTTTTACAGAGGTTAAATGAATTTAAGGTTTGGATATGGTGAATATTAGAGAAGAAGTTATGTGATAGGTAAGGAGTGTGGTGAATGATGGGATCGAGGTTGAATTCCTTATGTAATTGGTGATTTGATATGAACCAGGGTGCATTAGTGATGGTACGAAGAAATTGGTTTTTTACTACGTATTTGAATTTTGTTGATGTTTGTTTTTGCAGCATTAATCCATATTGGACAGGCGTAGATAAGAGTCGGTTTAATGATTGTTTTGTATAGTATTATTGCTGTTTTGTATGGGAAGTATTTACTTCTATTAATTAGTGTTTTTAGTTGATGCAGTTTATGTTTAGTTTGTATTATTTTGGTGTCTATGTGTTGTTTCCAATTCAGTTTGGTATCCATGTGCAATCCTAAATATTTGATGGGTTTATTTGGGGGGTACCATGGGATGGGCTCATTGTTTAATGTTAATGGGATTGGTGGGGTGTATGGCCTTAAAGAAAAAAAATTGCTGCAGTTTTGTTTGGGTTTAATTTTATTTTTAAGAAGAGAATGTATACTAATGCTGCGCCGGAAATTCGCAGTAATAAGTAAGTAACATATCTTGAAAATATTACTATTTAGCTGAGTTAGACACGATTTTTCTAAAATGTTCCAATATTGGAACACCAGGCACGAACGGTACCATGCATTATTATTTCACAAATTATCTAATTTATCTTCGTTTCTCTCAGATTATTAACAACAGAACAAATAATTGCAATTCTGGAGGAGGATAATGATTACTCCAGTGCATCGATCTTCATTATGCCTCCAGAAGATGGATGTATCAGTGCCGAAGACAGCGGCGATGAAGACTCTGGTGGCACACTGAATAATCTATCTGGAAGCCAACTTAGATCAGAAGGTGAGGCACTAATTACGCGATTCAGTGAGACTGAAAGACTTACGTCTGTGACTGAACTAGAGAGTAATATTGGCTCTGAACATCGTGATGAGTGCATTCAGGAGAATACTTTCTCTACGCGCGTCTGTTCCCAACGTAAGAAAGAGCAAAGAAAGTGGGAAAAAATTGACATAAATCCTGAATTTAGAAATTTCAATATTACAAGTGATATAAGTGCAGTGCCAAATGACCCGGTGTCATGTTTTGAACTATTTTTTGATGACGAGATTAGGGACTTTCTTACAAAAATGTTCGTGTTGTACGCTCAGCAGAAAGGTGATTACACATTTACACTTTCTTCTGAGGAAGTAAAAAGTTTTGTTGGAGTTCTGATTTTATCAGGATACAATATTGTACCAAGATGGAGAATGTTTTGGGAAACAGACTCAGAGACTTATAATGAAGCTGTCAGTTCGGCAATGAGAAGAAACAGGTTTGAGTTGATAAAAAAATATGCTCATTGTGCTGACAATAATGACTTAAAACAAATGACAGATTTGCAAAACTAACACCTCTCATTTCCTTACTGAACAAACGATACGCAAAATATTGCATTTACGAAGAACACTTGGCTGTAGATGAGAGCATGGTGCCGTATTATGGAAGGCATGGAGCCAAGCAGTTCATTCGCGGCAAACCGATTAGATATGGCTACAAAATGTGGTGTTTGTGCGACCGTTTGGGGTATCTAATTAATTTCAATCCGTACTCTGGTAAAGATGAAAGCCGACCAAAAGAAATGAGTCTCGGAGAACATGTTGTGCTTCAGTTGATCCACTGTTTACCAAAAGGTAATTCATTCAAGATATATGGTGACAGGTTGTTCTCTAGCTTATCGTTGGCAAGTAACCTGGCAAATTTGGGTTTCGGCTACACTGGTACAATAAACAAAAATCGAACTGAAAAATGTCCACTTGAAGAAACTAAAATATTAGAAAAAAAGGTAGAGGCACTTTCGATTACAGAGCTGATAAAAATACTAACTGTCTGATTTTGGAATGGCACGACAATCGCATTGTACACATGATAAGTACTTGCGACTCAGTTCATCCTCTAAAAACTGCTAATAGATGGGTTTCAAGTGAGAAAAAGAAAGTCCCCATAGTGCAACCTAACACAGTAGGACAATATAATAAATTCATGGGAGGAGTTGATAGAATGGACGAAAATTTGGAGTGCTATAGAATTGGAATTAGATCGAAAAAGTGGTGGTGGCCTGTATTTATGTTCTGCATTGATACCGCCATTCACAATGGCTGGCAGATATTTAGAAAGACAGAGCATGGTCAAAAGGTAGATCACCTTTCTTTCAGAAGATCCATTGTGCAAAATTATCTTCAAAAGTATAAAACTTTGCCCTCATCAGGTGGAAGACCTAAAAGTAGCAAATCACTGATATCTCGCACAATAGCTTCTGTCAGATTTGATGGTTCAGGACATTGGATGTCACCAGCCACAAAGCAAGGAAGATGTGCTATGTGTAAAAAGAATACAACCAAACAATGTGAAAAATGTCACATAAAGTTGCATGAAAACTGTTTCAAACTGTTTCATACTCCAAATTAATTATTTAGCATCTATTTTGATTTATCAAATAACTAAATTGTAGCCTCTTTTGAAAGTTTAAATAATAAAAACATATTATTCATGTGGCCTTACTTGTAAAAAGAACCTGGACCCGTTCGTGCCTGGTGTTCCAATATTGGAACAGCCCTTATCTTGAATATGATAACAGAAAAAATGATAATTTTCATTTTGAACATAACTATACATCACATATGTTATCATTTATTGGCTAAAAGTATAATTATATTAAATAAAATAACTCGGGCAAAAACGGGTTAAACCAAAATTTCTGACCAGTTTTTTATCTCCAAAATTTCTGATTTTTTCTGAAAATTTCAAAGTTCGAACATTTTGCGACGATTTTCCACAAAATCAATATTGCAAATTGAAATTTTTTGGGTTGGAGTTGTTCGGCTGCTATTGGCTGCAACTGACAGATGTAATTGTGAATTCTTTACAAGTAAAAGCGTTTAAACTACATACATTTTTTTTTAATTTTAGAAGACTCACGTCTCTTAGCTTGAAAACTTCTCTAACCTGAATACCAACTACGATGGTTTATCCGCAATCAGATGGCACATTACTGGACTCTCATCTCCTCCTGGCCATCTTCCTTATTCTTCACAATCTTTCACAAAACATGTGGTGCCAAACTTGAGTTTCATTCCAACGCTCACGAAAGGGGCATCAGTGGCTGCATGAGACTGCGCGAGTCCTACCATCGCGGCACCTCCGGGTGTCCCTGCCGCCGGCAACTGCACCAAAAGTTTATTATTCTCGCACAGCCTACTACTTCTCGGCGATCAATAGCCCGACGGCCCGGCGCGGCGCGGCGCGGCGGCTGCGGCGACGGCATTTCGAAGTCAACCCGGCGCGACGCCCTGTTTTTCTTTCCCAGGAGGCAGCTCATGCGGAGAAGTTTTTCTTTGTTCTCCACCGGAGAGGGTCCTCAACGGAGGGCAGGGCGCGCGGGCTGCGAGGACGGACGAGCGGGGAAGCGAGTGGAGGTGCGAGGATGTGAGAGGATACAACGCTCGATGGCACAAGTACAGGCGGTTGAGACAGACAGACAATTTCGTGTTTCCGGGCGCGTCTAATACTCCCGTTAGTGTAGTGCATGTTTTATCACTGGATGTAGCGGTGTTCTTACAAGCTGACTGGCGAGATTCGGCACCGTTCTACACGTCGGCTTGTAGTGATTCCCAGTCCAGACTTCTTCCACCAATGTGGACCCGTCCGCTCCACACGGGACAATCTCTAAGCCCCCGACTGGTTTCAACACATGTGTGATAGTGCATGAAAGTGTAAGGAAGGGAAAGATAGGACAAGGGAGAGAAAGGAAAGACCACGCGTGGACCATGGCCCGGTTGTTTCAGTACTGATTCGGCATTCGCCTAGTGTTGATCGGAGAAACTTTGGAAAACTACCTAACAGAGCAACCGGCAACCAGAATTCTCCCCCATAATTCTTCCCCAGTGGCTGAATTCGACAAAGCTAGAGTCGAAAATTCTGATACCGTCGCGACTCAAACGCTAGCACCCCCGTGAAGAGATCTAGCACTTGATACCCTGTGAACCCCCTTCCTCCCTACCGTTAAAGGCAGTAGGAGGAGAGCGGTGGAGAGAGCAAAAGCTACTCGTAAAGTGGATAGCTGTAAAAGGAGATTTGACGTATTCGTGAAGGTAACTAGAATAAAACAACTGGGAGGGATAGTAAAGGATGATAAACAGAGAATTAGAAAAAACTGAGAACGCGTAAGAGTGCGAAAATGGTGCATGGAGGTGAAGGCGGAGTGACTGGCTTACGGAAAAATTTAGTGCCAAGGCGGCTGAGCGGTGGGTATCGATAACTGAAAGGTCTTGCAAGTGATGAGAAGAACGAAAGCCGTAAGGTCGGTCAGCGGATGCTTGCCACTTGGACAGATAAGTGTGTAGAGCGAGCGAGTACCTTCGTTTGAGAGAGTTCGGAGTCCGTGGAGTGAAGATGCAAGGTACGATGAGATGACGAGGTCGAGGATGGCTAATATGCAAGCTTAGCAATTATGTACGTATTCGCAAATGGCGGCATAATTCATAAACGGTGGCAAACGGGGTTGTCACAAAATATGAGACTAGAATGGTATTGTCGACTGGGATTATCGTCGGGGTGCCGCCACCGGGGTTTATTAATTTAATGGAGGTACTTTAATTTTCGGGGGTACATTAATTTTTGGGGGGTACTTTACATGAAGCCGCCCGGACACTTTCAAAATTTTCTCAAAAATGGCTCCAATTTTTTTTTTCAATTTCTTCTAAGGATAAATCTGGTTTTTTCAACGGTTAACTCAGAATTTTTGAAAATTGAGAAAGTCTGATTTTTTTTGGCATCTTACTCCAACTACAAAATTGAAAATAGAAATTTTTCTTTCAAATTAAATTTGTTCTCCATAGTGAGTTCTTTATTTAAGCTAGCTTTATTTTATTTAAACTTAATAAACTGCCAAAAACTATCATCTTTCCTTTTAGAATGATGTTCTCATACAAAGGATTAGAAAGCTTTAAAAAATGATAATTTGTAAGTACATTCCAAAGTCAAAACATTATTTGGTCTTACAACAATGTATACAAATGTATAATAAACTTTAAAATAAATGTACAGAACTATTGCAGTCATTTTCAAAGTATATTGAAATTCCAGGTGATTTAAAGGCGGGAAATGGTTTTTATATTTTTAACAGCAGCCCAGCAATCGAAAAATCTGAAAAAAATCCACAACAATTTGTGTTTTAAGAGGAACCTTTAGCATTTTTTTCAAGCCTGTTTCAGGCTTCTAAGACACAGTAAAAAATATTTCTTGTTATTATTTTTCAAAGTATTTTTTGTGTTTGAATTTGGGCCTGAGAAAATGTTGAAAAATATTTTTCTGATAGAACAAATTGTGTTCTTATTTATCATATTTTTTCAGTCAGAAAAATACTGTTAAGTTGACGTAAAAAATTGAAATTTAAAAAACACGTTTTTGGCTGTAGAGGGGTGTGAGTGGTGGGACGGGGGCTAAGAAACCTTTCAAAAATATTATTTTTATGATAGAATTATAGTGTAGCTACTAATATGTAATTTGGTTGAGGGGAACTTTTACCATCTTATCCGGGGGTGCCCTTTAGTTGTTTTTTTAATTGATTCGCATAGTATTGTAGACTAGCGCGTTTTGATTTTTGTTTTCCATTTATTTCGAGCTATTTTACTTAGCTACTTTAAAAAGTTTGTTCTTTGTGTTGTGTCATAGCACAAGTTTTCCCCCACTACCTTTGCGTACCCGTGCAAGAACTCTTGCATGTCAGACACCACACTCATCCCTATCCTTCTATTTTCATTCTAAGAGGGAAAGTAATTAACGAAACGTGTTTATATGTTTAAAAATCTATAAATGTAATTTGCAATATACTAACACAATAACAAATAAAAATAAAAAACAATGTAATTGATCTGTAAAAGAAATTTCAATAAATATTTATTGAATATCATGGAGAATTTTCTTGGAATGTTACCAACACTTCCTTAAAGACATTTGAAGTAATTCTTTGTCAGGTTTTAGATTTTCGTGGTAGTCACAAAAATATTAGCTTTTTACTTTTGAGAAAGCTACGTGTCTGAACCCGCTGACTTGAAAATTTCATCGAATGATTTTTTCGAATGATAACGAAAATATTGGTACAGGTAAAACACAAACACAAGTCTTCACTCTTCGCTGTTCACCCACATCCCTCCACAATTAAGTACACAGCACTTACAGACCATGACAAAACGTAAATTGAATAGTTTCACATATCAAGCAATCACGTATCACATAGGTATCAAGCAGCTATAATAGTACTTCTAGTTGTTTCTGGAGCAAATCTTGAATTAATGATTACGCAAATAAACCTAACCAGACTGCGCAAACCATGACTGTAATGGGACGGTCGCGCACGTAAGGATTCCAGCGTGCGCGTAAATAATATTTTATTTAACATTGCGAGTGCTAGAAAGTTTCAGGCCTGGAACGGTGCACTTTTCGCTACCTGGGGCCGCAACCGGACGCAGCTGCCTATTGTCAGGAGACCGTTTCGGCTCGTGGAAAATCCCGATCCCGCGTCAGGGGAGTGTCAGCACCCATGCCGGCGTCTACCGAGAATTGACGTGACGTACTTCGTCACTTAAACTTAGATTCCCAACCGACTCTACCGCGACCGCATTGGCCAGCACGCATCGCGCAATTCGGGTGCGCCATTAGTGAAAAACTAGGCGGGGGAGAGACACGTGATCTTGCGATCGAGGAAGGTAGATGTGAGGGTGAGATTCGGTCATTCCGATGGGAGAGACGCCAGCGACCACTCTCAGAGTCTAATGAGAGCGCGGTCAGCAGCTACTTCAGTAACGGGGCGCCGATCATGCAAAGTTTGCACTGCGACGCGGGAGACCGTCATTAAGGGACTGTGATGAGGTTCATGGGGGACGTGCGGGCACGTTTGATGCCGCTGCACCAGTAGAGGCCATGCCATTGCCGCGAGACGCCAGATCGCCGCGGGCAACGCATCGCCGCCACTTCGCCACTCGCTCAAGTGTCTCCTGAAGGGAGCCGAACGCTGTACATGTGTGGGGGTCGAACGGACGAAGGAGTGCCCGGACTTGGCCTGAGAGCTGGCCGTTGATAAAGGACGCGGTCGTTGTCGCCGCATCAGGGCAGCACAACCTCGCCGCCGCCGGCATCTCCGCCGCAGCCCGTCTCCAGCCGCTCGTCCGACCCGGTGAACGGGGAACACCAGCCGCGCGCCAGCCACCGCGCACCACCTACATCACCGCTGCTGCCGCCGACCCGCCTTACGGGCCGATGCCGCGCCTGGAGTGGCGAAACGCCCGGACAATGACCCAGAAGGGTCGACTCACTAAGCTAAGTTCACCTCATAATTATTTGCCTTAATTAAACTCAATGATTAAGAACGAGTCTTTCAATGTCTAATGCATGAAAATTATCCAGTCACGCATGCGTCCTGCCCGACTTTCAGCCGAGCGTATGAGGCAACGTGTCGCCGACGGTAATCGGAAGGTAAGTCGGGCCACCTCTGAGATCCATCCCGTCGAGCTCGATGAGAGAGTGTGTGGGGTGTTACAATACAGAAAGCGTAAATATAGGAGTGAGGAATCTAAGCCTTCTAAGCGCGTCGTCACAAAAATGGCTACCATTAAGGGCTGAAATATTGAGGTGGCCATAATAGTATTGAAGCGCGGAACCGAAACTTTGAGGCCTGTGGCCTCAAAATTTTAGTTTTTAAGGCCCTAAAACGCTTGGTTTAGGAGTTATTTGACGAAAACTTTGGCAATTGTTGCGGGTGGCATTTGACTTGAATATTTAGACGCGTTATTTTAAATAAATTCTCCATATTTATATTCAAAGGGCAATTCGTCACGTCTCCGTGAAATTCTCTTTCTTTAGAGACCTCATTTATAAAGATTGGTTGCGTGTGAGACCCGAAACGGAAACGTATACTACTGAAATAATACAGGAGACGATGTGAGAATTAACTTAATTTTTGGAAACACCTTTTTTGTGACGTCACGCGTATTTGACACGCGAAAATGTGTGGTATGCAGAAATCGGTGGTCAACTGTTCGGTTTCTTGCTAGCTCACCACGATTCTCTATAATTGTCTAAATGTATGACAACGCAATTATTCATGCTGTAAGTGGCAACTACGTTAGAATCTGCGCCATAAGACGTCATTTCAGGAATTATTTCTTGTAAAGAAAAAGGTAGTTTATAGTTCTGGAAAACAAAAAAAAATGAAATTAGAAAAAAAACTAGCCTCGGTTACTTCTTCTTCTGTCTTTTCCCGTTATACGGGGTCGGCGTTAATGGATGTGTGCTCATTTTTTATTAATTTTTGTTTCATCTATTTTTACATACGGATTTGGCAAATGTTTTAGGGACGGATGCCCTTCCTGATGCCAACTACAAGGGACTCACAAGCACATTACACACACTCACAAAACAAGCACAACACACACTCACGAAACACACACAACCATGCCGGAGGCGGGATTCAAACCTACGATCCCTCGGCCCAAGATCGCCACGGCACTACTGCTTTAGCGATCTCGGCCACCGGTTCGGCAGCCTAGGTTACTTTCGGGACATAAAGAAGCAATTCTGACTTTACCCTGTCGTGAACAGTAAAGCATCTTGATGGCTGGGAGGAAGTGAAAAACTGCTTGTGTTTACACACACGTTCATACAAGTATTACCCCTTGTATAAGTCCTTGACATGAAATCGTGCTACAGGTTTCGTCGTTTTGCCAGCTAATTAACGGCAGCCACAAATCTGTTCCCTTAAAGTTTCAAGAGCATCCCTCATTTCCATATATATTTCTAGAATGCGTTCTAAGAATTTCTAGACGGATATTGTTTACGAAAAACGAGATTTGCTATAATATCATTTGAACTCGTCATTTTCACTTAAGAATACATGGGAATACGGTAAAAGGAAATCCTCTAGATGGTAAGGTATATCATATTCTATGCTAAATAAGAACAAATACACATTAAAATTTATTGTGCGTATTTTACTGATAACTCATTGTTAATATTAATTGTAATTTCTCAGAAGATATGTAAAAAATTTTACGGCAATCATTTCAGATGTAATCATTTTGATACCAAAACAATACAATGTTTGAGAAATGTTCAATACATGGCAATAAAGTTTAGAAAAAAAACATAACCAGTGCACGTCTAATGGGAAATTTCATATAACGGAGGTATGTGGACATACACATGTGACATTTGCCCCGTATTGCTAGGTAATCCTGTATGCACAGATACCTCCTTGATGACGGAACTTGATTCGCCGAAGATCCTGCCGGACGGAGGAACCCGGGATAAAACGTCACACGTGTATCTTCTTTATATAAAACTAGGAAACCCCGGCAGACGTTGTTCTGCCCTTCATCTCCCTTTTTCCCCTCCCATCTCCCTTTTTCACTCTGTCCCTCCCTCCCTTCCTCCTTCACCGTGTCCCTGTGTGTCTCTATGTCTGCCTATCTCTGTCCTTCTCATTCACATTTACTTGCGAATTCTGCGCGTCTCTGAGCAATGTAATAGATAACAAAAATGTAATAGAATGTTCGAGGAGAGCTCATTCGGTAGATTACAATGTAAGAAATGTTTCTTTGATATCTCAAAAGTTTAGTTTTTAAGGCCCTAGATTGCCTCGTTTTGGAGTTATTTAATGATATAGGTTCAAAATGCTGCCGATTGGGTTGTGGGTTGCATTCGACGTGAATTTTTAGTTTTGTTCTAGAGCGCCATGTTTTGGAGTTACAACAGAATTAATAGCACATAAACCTTCAGGATGAAAAAATCATGTAGAAGTGCTAACTTTCATGGAGATCGGTCCAACGGTGTCGGAGTTTAGCTCTTTATATATATTCGAGAGAGAGAGAGAGAGTGATTTTCCGCTACAAAATCGTTGACAAAAAGTGGTCACTTTGGACACTGCGGAACCAAGGAGAGTAATATTTATTTTGAGACATATTGAATAATCTGTAAATATCATTTTTGGGATATAACGACCATTCGCTAGTGAAAGGCGGAGGAGAGCCACTGAGAAAGTAATGAACGGTTGAAGCGAAAATGAAATGAAGTGGTTGGCGAAATGCTATAATAAAGGATTCTAACGGATTTTTCACTCGCAGCATCCTGTTCCAAATCCCCTTTACGAACAGAGAGCGGTCGCTTCACGAAATCGATGTATGCCATTCCCATTCACAATCTTTCCACTTGGAAAGATTTCAATAGATTCTGAAGCCTTCCAGCCATTTTATTGTTAACGAGAATTTGAACAGATCAAAAGATATAGAGATTTTGGAAGTCGGTATACTTACTTTTCGAAACCATCAGATTATTCATAACGCAGATATTTGCGGTCTACAGTTTCAAGTAAAAATTGATTATAACGAGTTATGCGACTCATCTTTGCATGATGTATCCTTATATCTCAATATTTGCTGCATATCATTCCAAAGAGGTAATGTATTACAATATTTGTTTTAATTTTCATGAAGACGATACAAGGTTGTTTTGAAGCAATCTTTTAAGTACCTTCTATTTCATTTCATGAATTTTGCAATTCTTGGATTTATAAAGCCTTATGTATCATTAAAATGTCTTATAATTGTTGATAGTTGTGAGCACGATTGCTGATTAATCAATAAGATATTTAAATATCTTAACTATTTTCTAATATGACTAAATGTTTCACTTTATCATCACATGATAGTAACATGACATTGTGAGATATTCTAGTTCATTAATTTTATTTGATTATTTTATGAAGAAGTAAAACATTTATTTAAATAAAATAATCTTTGCAAAATTGCATTCAATACGTACTAATAATTCAACTCCGTAATTCCAACATAATTTCAAATCTTTTAAATGTCACAACGAGCAACCCCCTTTACTAATGATGGCAATTCGAACATTCTATGATTAATTTAGAAACAATTTGAAATCATGGCGTAGGATCCACCTCTTCGTCATTGTTCTCGTGAAGAATAATATCACTAAAGTATGAACAGTGAGTTTGTTGAAAACAAACTCACTTTGTTTTCATGCTTTCAACAAAATGTTCTAATGTTCTATTTATCACATTTCTTTAAAAAATGTAGGAATTTATTAAGTTAGTAACGTTATTGGTTCTTTATAGAGCAAATAACTGACTCGGAAAAAGTTTGTAAACTGTGGCGATAGGCAAGGTGTATAAACAATTAATTAGGTTGTGATAACGACCGTGTGTAGTTCCGTTCTTCGCAAAATAACAGTTTCTTATCAGAAAAAATCGTAAAAATAATTAATATATTTTCTTTGAATAGGAATACTCATTGCATTATTTACTTTCAACCATTTTGTTTAGATTGTTCACAATGGTCGGCGGACTGCTGAAATCCTTAAAGCCCGCCGGCCGTTAGCGTGTGGGTTTTCGCACCCCTTTTGGTTGCGTTATGTCGATATTACGAGAAAAAATAAACAAATTCTGATACAAAAGAAGACATTACTTGGCAACGGTATCAAAATAAAACGTTTGAAAAAAACTCCGACTACTTCAAAACTATTTTTCGAATTTTTCAATACTATATTACCTCAATATTTTAAACCATTTTTTTCAAACTCGCATATAACACGTATGACACCAGGTCAGTTAAAACGGATTATTTATTTTCATCATTTTGCAAACAAACGTATCAAAACACTGACGAGCGTCAACCGCAGCGTTTTACTCCCTCCCGCAGCGGAGGGCGGGTGTGGCAGATGCGCTGCAGTGACAGATTTACCTGTGGGGGGCTGACACCGCAGGGGGCGACTCGATTCAGAAAAATCCGCTGCGGGCGGTCGTGACGCGACACGCTGGCCCGTGAGCGGCGGCGCCGTAAACAAGATGCGGCGCTGCCCAGGGCGCACGTTTCGGAGAAAGGGCTCACTCAAGAATGTCAGACGAGTGCAAGTCGGAAAGTGGGGGCTTCCTTTTTTGGGAGAACGTGTTCAAGATCGACCAAAAAAGAGTATAATCATTGTCATTCCGTAGGACTTTAGATGTTTCGGCCAACATTTTAGTACTATTTATGTTGTTGGTAGCTCTCGACATTTCGATTGGTTTGAATATTCTGTAGGGCAGTGTGACAATACGACGTACGAATATATTGAATCACAAAGGTTAGGGTATAAGATTATTGCATGAAATCAATCTGAAATGACTAGACGCATACATTTATTAATTTAGTGCTAATTAAAATTCACAGTGGTTGCAGAACAAACATACTAAGCTACATTCTGGTTAACGACGTGATACCTAACTCCCAGTGGCGTAGGCTCAATGTATGCGAGTGATGTGTTACATCCCCTAGTTTTCCATCACTTAAAAATATTTTCAGTAAAGTACTATATTTTCTTCTGTTAAGTATCTCTCTCTGTTTCTCTATTCCCTCCCGCCATTTACGTGCGCTGTCCAATAGGCGTTAGTCCCCTCGCTGGATGTGACGGGCCGAGAAACATCCCTCGTACGACCTCCCTTCGTTGGCGAGGTTATTGAACTCATGGCCATGCACTGTGTGCAAGCTGCGTGGTTTCGACTGCCGGAGATGTGACATAGCTTCTCACATCAAAGGCTTCTCATTGGCGTTCGTGTATCCCCTTCCATACCCCCTCCTCTGATGCCCTCCTATCTCTCATAATTCGGCAGCACGCCTGGGAATCACAGAATCCACGTGCCACTATTGTGACCCGAAGCGGGAAGCGGGGAGAAGACGGCATGATTGTCTTTCTTCCCAAGTCAAGCAAGTCTCCCAACTATGCTTAAGCACATTTCAACCTGATTCAGTACAACTGGGTAACTCGCTCGATGTGTGTTAGCAGGCCTGACAAAACAAGATCACTCCTATCATATAAGGAAATGGTTTGACAGAGACAGGACAGAGACAATCAGTGAACTCGAAACGATGTGCGCGATGCTATTTCGTTCGTTATGTATGTCCAGCGTTCTAGCGTAAATGCTGTTTACTACTGAATGTGCGTTAAATAGACTACTTTTCCTAGTTGGTGATATGTTAAAGAGAATCGTGAATTCAAAATTGTAACGCGAAAGAATAAAACTTGCGTATGTATGAGCGTGTGCGACATCGCGAGCTCATCCAGTTCATTTGTGGTAGTGGGTCAGTTATTTGTGGTAGGGAACAGTAGTGAAACATTTCATTGTGTCATAGACAGGATTCGTGAAATTCCGTTCAGTTCTTTCTCGTACTCCGAAAAACGTAAGGTAGATAGTGATGGACAACCAAGACAACGCGAATAGATCTCGAGTTCAAAAATTAGGTATGTACTTTTTTGTGGTTATTTTTTTGTTTTATTATTTTGTTTATGTAAGTTAGTGCATACAATGAGAAAATGATGATTTTCAAGGAAGATTCAGAATGTGTCTAATTTGTAACATACACTTCTAAAATACTTCAGAGTAAAGTAGAATGACGCAGTCTTTAAATATTTGGAATTATGCGTTCAATCTGTAATATCATGATCGCATCCCCACATCTACTAGCCAGGAGACGCCATTGGGCTAGACAGAAGAGGAAGATAAATACCGAATTATATTTGTTTATAATGTTAGAAGGCATTTAGGCAACGAAACTTTCCCTGGGGTCTCTTTTCTCCCGAGGACCAGTTACGTTCGTATGCAAGATGCTACCTCTCCCGTGTTAATAATCACATTTTGTGAAAATTCACATCATGTTTATCTGTTTTACGTTTTTTATACTTTGGACTTCAAAATTGCTTCCCCTACTAAAATTATCACCGCATGCCACTGCTGACTCCCAAAACTGAGTACATGAGATAATTAACAACTAGTGGTGCTACAGAATGGCACAGACTTTCCCGTTTTAGTTTTCAGTTTCGTTTGGTCTCGGCTAGCTATTCGGACTTGCCAATACTCTTGACAGGTGCCATCTATCGCCGCCCAAACTACAATTTTTTGACATTTCATTAATTTTTCGGTTTCCCAATCGTACAACAAAACTATTATTTTAAGAATATTAAAAAAAATAAACCTTGCCCTAAATGACAATTTTTGTTGAAAAATTTGAAACAGTTTTCAAGAAAATGGCGTTTAGCGCTGCTGTAAATGCGAAATTTGAAGCACTTTTTTACAGAAAATTTTTAAGTTTTCGATAAACTTCATTGAAAGTCATTTGAAGCACTTACACTCACAAATTCAATAGTGTTTAAAAATTGCTGGAAATGTGCATTTTAACCGTATGAGAGACCTTTCAAAAAAATTACATTTTTGTAGTTTTTGAAAAAAACAAAAAAACAAATTAACTTTACGCCATATTAAAGAGTGCAATTAGCACTATCCGTTCCAAAACTTTGAAGAAAAAAATTTCAAGCCATTTATGAGAAAATAGCGTTTGATCTTTTCTGAAAATGCAGAATTTTGAGCTAGAAAACTATTCAATTTTTGAGGAACTTTATTCGACATTATTTAAAGCACATGTATAAAAGTAATAGAGCAGAAAAATCACCGATAATGTAAATATTAATGACGTGAAATACATGTCAAAAAATTACATTTTTGTAATTTTTCAAAAATCAAAAGAATAGAGAGAAATGAATTTTATGTCATCTCATAGGGTACATTTAGCACTATCCTTACCAAAAGTTGAAAGAAAAACTTTGGAGCCGTTTTTTGAAAATTTCCGGGGGGCTTCATGTAAAGTACCCTCCAATTTTAAGTAAGTTTTTCAAAATCGAGGCACCACGACTGGAAGCAGATCGACCGGGGAATATCCATTTTGGAAAAAAAACACAGGTATGGTTTACACGCTAGTGTTGTTTACAGATGGTCAGACGGAGAGACAGACGGACGGACGTTTTGAAAACTTTTGATACCACTTTTTTGGTATCAGGGGCTCCCAAAAGGTGTATTTCCGTGGAAATCTAGAAATCGATTTTCCGCAGCACCTTTCTCTATACTACGTATATTACTCCGTATATACGTACGTATACGGAAAAGTAAAAATTACCTTTGAAAAAGCCTTAGCGCCAAGCACCATTGTGGGGAGAGGGAGTGTTGTGACTTTAAAAAGTTAGTAGAGTGTGTTTTGTTGATTGATTATGTCTTATTTCCAAGCGCGTCATTTTCTGTCGTCATTAGACCTGTCAGAGTACTGAATGTTTTTATCACGGGAGATGGCAATAATCTCCCGCTGGATGGTGAGATCCGACGCAGATCTACACGTCGGGTTGCAGTTTTTCCCTCAAACAGGGATCTCCCATCAACGGGGCATCGCCCAAGCCGCCCGAGCAGGTCCGACTGGTCATCCGTGTGGACGTGTAGAGCACGTAAGTGCAAGAAAAAAGTGATGATAGAACATAGTAGAGCTGGGAGTGATCACGCGCTGCCATGGCCCTTTTGTTAGGGAACTGCTCGGGCATTAGCCTGGCGTTATTCGGGAAAACCATCGAAAACAACCGATCATAACAGCTGGCCGGGAGGTCCTGGTTTTGAGTCTCGACGGCGACAGGATTTTCGACACAAGCTTGTCAGCTAGGACGAATTCAGTCGCTGTCTGGAGAAGAATTCCAGCGGCCTGCTGCTCTGTTTTCCGTGGTTTCTCCGATCCACACCAGGCGAATTGCGGAGCAGTACCCTAACCAATGGGCGAAGGATCGTGCGCGATCTTTCCGTTCTCATCCTTGCACTTTCCTCTCCTCTTACACACACACTTACACTAACATGCACTACACTACCACCCCTGCCGGGAGACCTGTCGGAAGCTTAGAACTTGTCCCGGCTAGGGGCGGTGCCCCATTAGTGGGAGATACCTGGTTGAGGGGAAAATCCCGCTAGTCGACGGTAGGCCAGCGCAGGATCTCGCCATCCAGCGGGGAAAAGATCACCGCCACATCCCGAGGAAAAACACACTCTACACTTACGGGACTAATGACCTCCGTAGTTGACGCGCCTGGAATCACGAACAATCCATCTTGCCAGCGTCGGCAGTCGAACTCCAGGACCTCCCGGTTAGAGGCACTGCAGTGACATCAGTTGATGCCCTTTGGCGGTCCACAGAATGTTTACCTTGGTGAATAAGCTAAACACAGTATGTTTATCTAGTGAAATTCAATAGTAAAAGCTTGTAATAATTAATGTAACAGTAATTTAATAGTAAATCAAATATATTGCTTGAAGGTACGGTGGAATTATTAATGAAATTCTTTGAATTTCTGCTTGTTTTTGTAATACCCATTTGTCATTGTGTGATACTATTTTTGTCAGAACTGTATTCCGCAATTTGGTTTTGTAATTGATTTTTAATTTAAAAAGTTGTGTATTTCTTACTTTTATTTTTATTGTCATTCGACTAGTTCAATAATTAGTTTTACTTTTCTATGAAAACAGGTAACTTTAATTTTAAGATATTACATTTTTTTCCGAGAAGAGAATTACCTGCCTATTTATTGATCCTATGTTTATGTGAAAGACTAAGTCTGAAACTGATGGATGATGGGGGGGATTTCTGGTAAAGATATGCGAAAAAAACAAATAGGATTTTATTTTGTTATAATTTCTTTTTCAATCCAATTGCGAAATTTATTTAAGCATTTATCATAACGTAAAATTAGGTTTTTCATGTCCAGAGCAATATTAGATTGTAAATATGTTAACTGGTTGCCATGGAAAGTACGATAGTAATACAGTTTTTTTCAAACGATGAATTAAAAATACAATGGGAAAAACATGATCGTGTATAACGCGTTGAATGTGCAAACAAAAATTAGTCCCTAGGTACATATTAACCAGTAGTAATGACGTTAATCTGTTTATGAGAGAACCAAACGTTGTCGCATCCCCATGCGCACATTTCTCTCATTCCGGGAAATGATCCCCTCGTTCGTGGATCAGCAAAACCGGGATGTACAATACGCTCAATCGGAGCGACGGAAACCAACCACAACGGTCACATAACGCGCAGGATATCGGGAAGCGTTTCGAGCCAATTTTAAATTAATTCCATTTCATACTAGTATCACACTAATACCGCTATTTGCGTCGTGTCGTAGTTTAATTATATTTGTTTCGACAGCTTGTGCATCGACGCACTCAAGCGATAGAGAGTTAAACTACAAGTTTGAGGTACCAAAGAGACGAGAAAAACTGCGTTTTCCACCTGCAGTAGCCTTCCTCCACCTGCGACAAAATCTCCTGCAGTACCATATGGTGTACCATTTGAGAATAATGTCTGAAAAATTTCAATAGGAAAGTGTTTAAAACTATTTAGAGAATCTAACTAGATATTTTATATGTTGATACCCAATGTTGAAGAGGAACTAAAAGTTTACTCGCATGTCAGAAAAAAATGAAAGAATGTTGCATGAATAACAATATGAAGACGAAAATGGTCATAATTAATAAAATTAAATCAAAGATCAGTGTTATTGTGAAATAAAGCAGCATTATATTCACGAGTAGCCTACATAAAAAAATGATGTAAGTATTTAAATTTTAAAAACACCAAATGCCTTAAACAGTTTTTAAATTGGTATCAGCAAAGAAAGAGGAGGAAGGCCCCCAATTCAGCAGAAGCCTTTCTGTCTGCATTAATAGTTACTGAAAAGTTACCCATCTTTAAAACAAATATATTCCCAAAATCCTTAAGAGTCACACGTCAATCCTGCAACAAAATCTCCAATATTGAATGGCTAAAAGGATTCAAGAACAATTCTACCATATCAAATCTGCTGGAATAACTATTATTGATGTTTGATTTCCATCTCAACTTAAAATTCCAGAGGGCATAACAGGGGAAAATTCTACAACATTAATAGACTTACCGAAGAAGAAGTGCATACTACCTTATATAATTTGAGAGAAATATAAAATACATGAAACAAAAATGGAACAGCACATGGAACGAACGCAAAGCAAGTCAACTGCACAGCCAAATTAATAACTTTTACCCAATTAAAACTTCTAAGAAGCTCAACCAAAGAGAACAAGTCGCACCATCCAGAATAAGATTAGGCCACACAAAATTAACCCATCTCTACCTAATTACCAAAGCATCCCCTTCACTTTGTGATACTTGTAACACCAGTTTAACGATATACAAGCATATTAAGCGAGAAATAAAAAAAGAGTCGAATGTCGAATTGTGTAAATTGGATGCTTTTTTTATTTGTAGCGTAATTTTTCTTTCTGCACAAATATATTCTTTTGTAAATAATAAACAATTTACATGATTCTGGAGTGTTTCCATGCTGCTATAATGCAAATTTTTTACTAAAAACCAATTTTTCAAACCAACTTTGAGTGCTTATTGCGGCTCAACCATTCGGAATATCCACGTTATTAGACAAAATATGCTTAGAATTGTCTTAAGAGCTTATTTTCAAAGTTTCGGCGTTTCCTCCCCGGACACCCTGTATATCTATATCTATACTAATATATAAAGACAGACGTGCCTTGACTTACAGAGCGATAATCTCTGAATCTACTGAACCAATACTGACCAATACTTTTGTGCTAGCTTCCTTTAAAGGTCTGGAGTCCTGTAGACTATGATTTACAACGATACAACGTAACATATTCACAAAATAATTACTTTTCTGGACATTTTTCGGCTAGCATTGCATTGTAGATTCAAGAGTGCATCAATGCCAATAGTTTAGCTGCACGCCACCAGAAGACGACGTCTGAAATCTACCACTTTTTTCATCGATGTACAGAATTGCGTACTTAAGAGGACCGTTTGTTTATTTTTTACAGTTAGTTGTCTAACCCGAAATAATTCTGAGTTTTCCCCCTTTATTTATAAAAGTAACTTGAATATTGATTTTAATTGCGTGTAGGCGTGGGTGCATTAAGTGTTCAAGAGACTAAATGTTTGGAAGAGATAATTTTCTGATGGATGTGATTAACATTGCCATAAGTTATGAATACACAAAGGTTTATTTGTAGTAAATTAAGCATAATTATTGAATATTTGTAGTTTGGACGAGCGACAGTGCGATTTACATATTATTCTAACTCTGACGGAGGGATGCATGTTTTAGAGAAGTGTTTTAATATAGTACAAAGTGGGATAGTAGAGAGTACATTTGGGTGTTGAAGGAATGAACGTTTGAGGACCAAGTCCTCAAACGTAATTGCAGAATTAGTAATAAATCTATTCCAATCTAAAATGTCATGTTTGCTAATGTTATGATGAAGTCATGGGTGTATAATCACTTGTAATAAATAATGTAGTCGCTAATAACCTTAGCAGGTTGATGCGACTAAAAATAAAGAATTTAAAAAAAGAGGAGGAAGGCAATGCTATGATTAAGATTCTACTTGACTATTGGAGTTAGAAAGGCAGTGGGAGTTAACAATTACATACAATACTAACAGAAGGATTATTTAAAATTTATGTAAGTATTTACGGATTAGCTACCCTTGGCTTCCTAGACTTGACACCCACTATCGCGTCAGAGATGTTAGGGCAAGATTTGCAGACTGTTGCAATATACTTTAAACATGTTTGCGAACGTCGAAAAATGCAAATGTTTAATAAATGTTGAGATTAGACACATTATATAAGGTGACGACCATTGTGACTTTTCATGTCTTTATTTGCAACTGTAGGCTGGCCAAGTATTAATTCCCAAAAATCCAGAAATATTTTGCTTACGTTGAACTAAATTGGAAGATTGCTTCTTTCCCCATTTTGAAGGGAAAATTGAAATGAGATTGACCCTAAATTTGAAGGGTCAACGACCAGATTACTGAGATATATCTTATGATCACTTAATTAGATCTTCAGAAGACTTTCATATAACCGTTGAATTTTACAGTCAGCAATAAAGCAGCTTTACAGCGTAGTTAATATTAAATTACCCTCAAGAGGTGCCAAAAGCTACCCATGGGATACGCGAATGTGATATGCGAATCCTCGACCGCAAACTCCCAAACCAGGAGTTCATTAATTTGCACTGGCAGTAACAGTGACAGTAGCAGTAGCAGTAGTAGAAGCAGCAGCGGTAGCATTAGTTCCGAGTTTATTCATTATTTTAATTACTCTGAATTAATATAGCTCCGAACTTTCAAATTCAAGTAGATTTCCGCCTTCTATGGTTCGCAGAACGGTTTTGGCTAGTCACACAAACAGCATCATCGGTAAGATCATTTACAACTGCGAATATTTTGTAAACATTCACAATAATATTCAATGTCAGCAATGTCAGGTTTTCTACAGAGTTTGAACAGATTCTAGAGGAAATGAATTTCGTTCACGAAAAATCATGAAAACTGGAGCCTTGTAAAACTAGTGGTGTTAAAACAGCACTGTTTTTCGGCACCTCATTACAGGGCTCTGGTAACGAAAAAGTGGATAAATCCAGTTACCAAATTTAGAAAAAATTCCTCTACCACGTAGTGCAGCCAGAATCCACATTTTATAGCTCCATCATACTGAAAAATTGATTGACGGCAAAACGCCTGTCGTCTGTCTGTGAACAACGCTAGCGACTAAACAACTGAGCCAATTGTCTCCAAAATTCGCATTCCCCGATAGATCTGGCTGATGTCGACGACCCTGGAATTTAAAATCGATATTTTAACTTTGGGGAGTACCCCTGGGAAATTTAACGAAAACGAAAAGTGTTCATAAAAACAGATCTTCAAATAATACTCATGTTCAATTTTTCAAAAACAAAAGTATTTTTTGCGATTTTGTCAAACATTGGCAATTTTAATTTTCTTGAAACCATTTTTTCTTAAAAAACCGCACAACACTTTTTTATTTAATTGGGAGCCTGGATAGCATAAAGGAAACTTAAGCTATTCATTCATAAAATATTATATTTCCGTTCTACTACTTGGAAACCGAAGAATTAAGAAAATATCAAAGAAATGTACTTTGGACGGCGACAGCAGCTAGCAAGAGAACAGCTAGCTACGACCAAAGAAAATAGAAAATTAATACGGGAAAGTTGGTGCCATTCTGTGGCACCACTAGTTGATTTATCAATTCCATTTTTATGCAATGTAAGACGTCCGGCGTTACCAAACAACTCAACTGTTTCTTTGTTGATGCCTAGAGAATTAAATTAGATGTAGCGCCTGAAATGAGTCAGTCCAACAATTAAATTTGCATCTGAAGTCTCATTCTTGTAAATTCAGATGTAAGAATCTCCAATGTCCCTTCTTATTCTTTCAATACACTCTTCATTCAGAATGTTGAGACACTTTTTTCCTAATAGTCACATTTGACGGAATATATTTGCATTCCAGTCCTTCTCAAAATGACTTGAATATTGAATTTTCCATCGCGTTAAAGATAATTATTAAATATCTTCCGTCAGAATACGAGTAGCCTCATAGCGAAGAACTGATTTTCTTTCGAGTCAGAGTTGAACTGCGACAATAATACTTGTTTTGACTGAGACAATAACGCTTGCACGATTGTTTCATTTAATATGTGTATGGGGAAGGGATGGGCAGGATTAAATGGCATTTTTCTGGTATTAAACCTGGTGGCAAAGAGAAGTCTCGAGAATTGTCATAATTCGTACCATAGGTTCAAATCGGTGTTTTTGGCATGTGTTACATATTGCTAAATTTTATGATATAATGCCTTCTTGTCTCTTTCGAGTACAGCTGACAAAATTGTCTTCATCAGTTGAAAAGCAATCGAATTCGCTACACTGCTGTCGATGTAGAGCATTTCTATTGTTTTTAGTTTGGGGCATCTTAGAATGTGAAGTAATTCACAGAGTGAGAGAACTGAATTGACAGAACGATGAAACGCCCAAAATGAGAGTATTTCTGCGAAGTAAACCTAGACGACCAATTGTAATCGCTAACAATAAGAGGCCCGGACACTGTTTGAAATAATGTTCAGAGCGCTAAGGAACATCATTGTCTTCAGTTCCGTCCCTCACGTTTTGATTACAATACTACTTGTAAATAGGGAAGATAACTGAAAAAATCCGAAAATTATGACTCATAGTTTAACAGACATTTCTAGATTCCATAAATTTGGTACATGAGCTCATCATAGTTTAATAGAAAATAATTGTAGACAAACCACACAAGGATTATTATTACCAATCATCCCAGGAATTTATAGTTACCACAGTTAAGTCAAGTAATGTGTTAATGTAATGTGTTAATGTTAGTGTAAGTAATGTGTAATGAATTAAGAGTGTCTTCGTCGAAAGATTCAAACAGGCTCTTGCCTAAAAATCCGATGTCTAACGATTACCGTATATAATGCGGGGATGTTCTACAACTGTCGCCGTTTATCCATCTGAGTCTCCACGCACCTCTATTTGTCCATAAATAATCTTGTATTTCTCTTGCCCTCATAGCCTCTCGCACATCCTGCTGCTATGTAAGTCTAGATCCTTCCTCGTGTCTTTCTGCCGACAGCCATTGCAGGACTCAGTTTCCTTTACATATTTTCTTTCATATTTCATCATTCCTGATCCTGTCACGTCTACTCTAACAGCAATTTTAACTTCGGTAGATCATTTTGAGGGCAGCAGCTGCCCTCTTGTTCTTTCTTCAACCCCCCAGACTTCTAAAACGTACGTTGTAACACTCTTGATTAGTGTTGTTTAAAGACAGCTTGAGTAGTGCTAGTGATGATTTTGTTCCATAAGACAAAGTTTATACTTCTTTTCAAGTTTCTCCATTAGCTCATTCGTCTCTTAAGTTCTTCTTGGCTCTTACACTTTTTTGTTAAAATTTACATCTAAATATTATTTTATGTGTTTACTTTCTTTATTATGCCTCCACTTTTCATAAAACTGAAACTTTCTACTTCATTGTTACCAATTGCCAGGTATTGAGATTTGTCTATGTTAATGGTAAGTCCTACTTTTAAAAAGTATTCATTGAGTTAATGGATCATAAAACTGAAATCGTCAGCATCTTCCGGCTACCTAGACATTGGCAAAATATAAAGTATATAACTTATCCTCCCTGATCGTCATTTCCATTATTCTACATTGTTTTACCCACTACTGTGAAATTTGATGTCAATATTAAAATATACTTATTTAAACTAGAGAGTGTTTGGGGAAGACACTAATCCTGTCGAAGACTAACTTTCTAAAATTCTCTTTTCAACCTTTGACAAGGAAGAGTATATTAAAATTTCTTCAGAAGACATTCCGTATTCTTTGTTATTAGAAAGAGCGCACTTTTCCAATAAAAATAACAATATATGTATTGTTCCTTTCCTAATAAAAAAAATTAAAATTGCAGTTTAAAAATATGTGTTTAGAGTTACAGGTAATTTCATCCGTCATTTGGTTGTGATATCCATTATTTTTAGTTTCAAAAGATGTAACTCCTGGGGAAAAAGACACAGATTTTGTTTTGTATTCTCTTTCTTCCTCCTCAACATTACAACAGAGGACAATAATAGTTCTCATTCAATCTCTAGATGGACACAGCACAACCAATAGAAGTGTCAATGTAATCATAATTAACGTAATAGAAATGTAAAATGTTATTTTTAATTTAAGTCAAGAGCCCCAGAAAGGAAACAAAAATCTTGATCTCATCTAAAAAGGCACATATTAGGAGCTGTAGAAAGGAAAAACGAAAAGTATATATGATTTTACGTTGGTCTTTCTTCGAGAAAAGTTATATGTCAGCATTTGAAGAAGGATCAAGCAGAAAGCAGATAATAAAACAACCATAAATAATACAATAAAAGCTGCGAACAAAAAGTTCATCACACAATCGCCAGGTGGACCTAGAAAGCACAAATCAATCAGGGCATGTTTTGCCGCTGCAAATATTCAGCGAAGTCCACTCTCTACAAGGCGGTCAGGCGGGTCGAGCAAGAAGGGGCAGGCGGACGGACGGAGAGGAACGTTGAAGCACCGTCCTTGGCGCGCTCTCGGAAGATTCCTTTCTCCTCCGCTAGGTCGTTGCTTTTTCTGCGTTTTCTCCTCGCCGCTATTAGACGGATTAAATCCTTCTCCGTCCGCTCGCCGGATGCAAGTGGGATCGTCGAGTGTCCTCTCCGCAAGGGGCGCCGCGCCGCCGCGCTTGGCTGAGGACGTTCACACTGCGAGGGGGCTGGCGCTTCCTCCCACGGAGCTCTGCACGTCGATTGTTGTTCGTTGCGCTCTCACCTAGAAGAAAGGTGTGGCGGGTGAATGGAGGGATGGCTTGCCAACATTCCCTTTTCCTCTTCACAACGTTTTAGATTTCACTGGACACTCTTTCGTTTTGTCTTGTTTTTTGAATGCAATTGGAAGTAAAATTGATTTTGTACAGTTAAAATGAAATTGCAAAAGGTTTCTTCTAAAGAAACGTTGCATTTTAAGGCTTTTTTTAGTGAATTAATGTGTGATTTCAATGACGAGGCAATCAGACTTCATTTCGCGATTCACGGTGGCATTTTCATCCAGCTATTGTTTATTGTGCTATCACTGAAACACAGGATGTAATTGATGAATGGAGTGAGAGCTTTCTAAACATTCTTTCTTTTTTATTTTGTTCTTTCTTTGGATTTTTTCTTCGAGACAGATATCTGAGTAAATAACATGATTATAATACAAAAACCCCGACTCAATATTGC
Source organism: Acheta domesticus (assembly GCA_031308135.1). NCBI lineage: Eukaryota > Metazoa > Arthropoda > Insecta > Orthoptera > Gryllidae > Acheta > Acheta domesticus. The sequence continues at coordinate 108,960,762 of JAHLJT010008756.1, forward strand.
AAGTTAGGATACTCTCTGGAAGAATAAATGGGGTCAAATTTAGGCTTCTATACATAATATTTGATCTAAGATAGCTTATCATACTACTCATTGAGAGTAGTTAATTATGAAAATTAAAATAAACATTTGTAAATTTACTGTCAACTTGTATTTCCATGGAGCACAGATAACTAATATCGTTCATAAGGATGAGATATGACAAGAGAGAGCTAGGAATGATCGCGGGAGTCCTTGACCCATTTGTTAGGGTACCGCTCCGGCATTCGCCTGGTATTGATCGGAGAAATCACGGAACACTAACGATGAGAGCAGCCGGCCGCTAGAATGCTCCTCCAGACAGCAGCTGAACTCGACACAGCTACCTAGCCACTGTCAAAGATACCGCCACCGTCGGGATTGGAACCGTAGTACATCCTGGTCAGAGACTGCAGTAACATCAGTTGGTGTTCCATTGATCCACCTGAGCAAAGACTAAACCACGCAAACGTCCTATAAGACACATATACTACAGCACCCTGAAGAACCCTACGAAACTCACGCCCATAATTTCCATGAGTAACAAGTGTGCCTTTCTCCACGGAAATGGCTTCCTAGAAGACGAAGCCAAACCTCTCGGATGGCAGCTGTGGGTTGCGCCGCCGCCTCCGGAGGGCGGCGACCGCACACGCGGTTGCGCGGGCGAAAGCCTCCAGAGCGGCTCCGATTACATTCTATTTACTCGGCGCTCGCGGCCGCCATCTGCGCCGAGGGAGAGCATCATTTGCGCTAAGTGGCGGGTGCGCGCTGATCTAATCGCCGCGGAGGTGCAGCGAAGAGGCGCGGTCAAGGGCGCCGGCGATCGGACGGCGCGGCGCGGCGCGGCGGCCACTGCCACGGCCATTGCCGCCTCGCCAAGGCGCTTTCCAACGGGGCGTTGGCGGAAACGGAGGCGTTGCCTGCCGTCGTTGCGAGGGAGGATGGATGAGACGGTGTGGCGATGCACGCTCAGACTAAGAAACATCGTGTCAGGGTTAATTATCTTCGTAATGAGAATTGCGTCAGGTCAACACTGTGTAACTGATTGGCAATGGCTAATACGAGGGTTGTACCAAAAGTAAGGTTCCCATATTTTTTACAAATAGAAAACATTATTTATTGTTATTAATGTATACATCGTTGAAAAGCTTACACTGTTGTCTATTTTTTAATATAGTCTCCATTTTTTTTGACACGCTTTTGAAGATGGTGCTCCAGCTTTTGTATTCATAAGTCGAGTATTCATAAGTCTCCCGCCAATCCGTTGAGGAAGCGTGTGACCTCTGCTCGGACTTCATCGTCGCTCTTGAAGTGTTCGCCACCTAAGTGTTCCTTTAGCTTGGGGAAGAGGTCATAATCGCTGGGGGCTAAGTCCGGACTGTACGGGGGATGGAGCATAAAGGTCCACCCAAATTTCTTCGGAAGATCCTGTGTTGGACGAGCGACGTGGGGTCGAGCGTTATCGTGAAGAAGCTCTACTCCCTCCGTCAGTCGTCCTCTCCGGCGATTCTGGATTGCTCCTTCTGGATTGCGGTAACTTCCTTGCATGGAGAAACCGGATTGCTGCTCGAACCTCGTATTTGGTGGGAGCGGCGATCAACACTTCCATCTTTGACGGCTCACTGAGCGAAGTAGCGAACCACGCACGGGCGAGCTCGAGAGTGGGGGAACCACTGCGAATGGCACTGTTGTTGGATTTAGCCTAGCACCTTTCCTCGAGACTGTAGCTCATTTTAAAACTTACTTTTGGTCCAATCCTCGTATAAATGGCTGAATTTTAATGCTACACTCTTTCCGCAACAAAACATTTCTCAAATCTTTGTTTCATATGTGTGTACACGAAGAAATGGAATTGTTCCGATATCACGCATGATGATCGACATACTGCCATTACCTGACCCTGAGGGTGGGGCGGGAACCGAATGGGAAGAAGGATGCTCGAGGCCTGAAATATACTAAAGAAAACCATGCAAACTACTTTGAACACTCTAATTCACAACCAAAGACATCATCTGACACACATGCTACTTAGCTATTAAGATTATTATGGTGTCCTATGACGCTTTTTGGACAACTGTTCTCTAAGATGTCAAAAGAAGAGTTGATGAATTATTAGTATGCGAAGGGTGTGTCCCTGGAAAATATGATCGTTGATCTTTTACAGTCGACGCAAGTGCCTCTGTCATGGGCATGGTGTAAGGGAGCTCTCTAATAATGCATACACGGAACTGAATTTGTTTTTGGACAGGTTCCTTGTCTTTGTAAATAGGAATAAACGAGTCAATGTGATGACTCAGAAAATTTAAGCTCAGCCTCAGAAGATTTTTGGTAATGAAGACAGCGAGAATTGCTTGAAACGTAATGACTAGATGTTGAATAGCTGAAGCAAGCTTCACTCGGTGATGACTTGCTTTACTGGGTGAAACCAATTCTATTATTATTATTATTATTATTATTATTAATATTATTATTTTAATTCGATTATTTGTACTTGGAGAACTATCACTGACCTATATCATTGGATTGATAAATAAAACATTACCCGATCCCATGAATTAAAAATGAAACTACATGAGGAGTAATTGCCTTGGTTAAGGTTATAGTTCAGGCTGCTGATAAAATATACATTACAATCGAATTTAAAAAAACATCCAAATTACCAATCAGAACAGCTAGCCACAACAAAACAATTTAGCAACCTTTTTTGTTGCAATAAAATGAGCTATGATGCAGCAGGTAAGTGGAGCTGTGGATGTCATTGATCCAAGCCACCAACACTGCTATGGTCATTGCCATTCTAAGCGGTGTTCGCTAACAGCGTTTACGGAACCGGACGTGTTTTCTGACGGTTCGCTGTGACGATTAGAAAGCAACGAACTCAAATGCAAAAGGAACTTGAAAATACAAACTCTGCCTCAATAATCATGGAAATTTCTTTTCTAGGTAATTTTAAAATGTGCTATTGGAAGGAAGATCACGAAATACGATAATGTGTCATGAATAAATTTTCAAGAAAATAGAAATCTTTAGTCTCGTAGAGAAAAGGCAAAATAAGTAACATCGTTCTCTCAACCTCACAATGATATCTGATCTCACTCGTGCTACAGTTAATAAAGCAAATGCGCGTAATGGGTTTGCAATGGCAAATTTTAATACATAAGTTCTATATCACAATAAAAAATGTTCCACGAAAGGAGTAGATGTTCAAGTTTCACAATGTGAGAAAGTTCAAGAGATGTTGTAGGCATTATCATTGGATAAATAATTAATATTGTATCCAAGTTGCCAGCCTGGAGAGCCAAGGTCGCTAACGCTGCTGGGCCGTAGCTGGCTCGTGTATGAAGTGTCACGGGCTCGAATCCTGCTTGAGGCTTGGATGTTTGTGTGTGTATGCGAGTTTCTTTAACGTTGTTCCAAAGCTATTAAACCAGTGTTAATTACAATTTTCGCTATAAGACCTTGGCAGTTAAAAAGCGACCATAAATACGAAAAAAATTCAAGTTGACAAAGATGAAGACCATTATTTTGTCTATGAAGACGGAAGTTTGTTACTTCCATGTTACAATAACAGGAATAAACACATTTGTTTTATCTTTTTATATCTCATTATATATCCTCACCAAAGTCTGTGGGCTCTTAAAAATTAATTCATTAAATGTTAATATATATGTATATAGAATTTTTAAGTAGTACATATTTTAAAATGTTTCGCCTGACGCGGATAACCACGGAAAAGTACATGCATTTACGTTCGACTTAACTTGTGTGTTTTGAAGGTTACACTCTCTTTGGATCCCGACGTTTAAGTTCGCTATTCTCATCAATGAATACAGTTTTTATTTGATCCCCACCTGTAGCCACTGCCTCCACACCGAGCTACTACGTTACTTTCTAATGGTGTTTGCGGAACCAGTGCGTTTTTGTTTATAAGACTGTTGTTGTCGTAGGGGAAAGGGAGAGATCGGAAACTGGAAAAAATCCAGAGCGATGGTGGCGATGAAACCTTGTAAACAAGATCAGATTTAAGGTGATTGAATGCGATAGCTGTCATCGACTTACTGCGAGAAGGTAATGGGATAGTCTGAAACGAGGTGAAGACCAAAATTAATTTAAAAAAGAGACCGCAAGAATCAACCTGCATAAAACCAATTGCTGCCTTCGCTCAAAACATCTCTGTCAAGATGTTTCTACACGATGTCATTAATCATGGATAAAACGCTGTTAATTGTGATTTATTTGTGGTAAATTTATATGCCCCTGTATATTTATGCAACGAACCGATCACCTGCACAATTTGTAATTGTATGCTTTCGTGGTTTGAGTCCGTGATTTCCCATCTGAGACCTGACACGTTGATCTTCATCATGAACCACAAACACAATTCAAGAAGTGAATGACAAATATATATTTTATCGTCTACTGCAATAGAGACTCATTCTGATTTAGAGTAAGAGGTCAACATTTTTTTGAGAAAGGGAAGGGAGAAAGGGAAACGTACTTATAGGGAGAAAGAGAAAACCAAACATTTATACACGTTTTCAATGGAAATATACGGAACAAAACAGATCAATATGCGATGAAATTATGAAAATTTGAATTTTCATGAACAGCGGGATATTTCACTGGGAAATTACCATACACATAATGTTCCGCAAAATTTCTGTTATAATGAATCCATACAAATGAGAATGGAATAAAGTTCAGGGACTTGATAAGAACAATATAACGCTGTAAACTAAGAGATGCCAATTAGAATTTAAGAATTAACATCAGGGACTCATTACGAATTGAGGTAAGGATGAATGAATGAATGAATATATAAATAAACAGCATTTATTATTTTTTTCACCTATTTAGCTAGTCTTGTATATCAATTGTATATTATGAAGAAAATAGGGTTCATAGATACATATTTACAGACAGGATTTATAGGCAGGCACAAAGACCTCACAAAACAAATAATAGAATGTTGATATAATAGAATTTGAATTAGAGCAATGTCTGGAGATGGATAATGTTTGCCTGATGATGGGTAAAACAATTTTTGGAATTGTTGAGGAATAAATGTCATGAAAAAAATTATAATTCCAAGATTTTCTCTGTATATAAATACGTATGTATCTATGGACACTAATTTCTTCAGTGTTTACATTTGAGTTAAGAATCAGATCAGCTATTAAGTATTCCTGAAACTAAATACATTTTCATTTGTACATGATTCGAATTTGATTTTTTCTTATTTAGTATTTAGTTTGTATACCATTTTTACTTTCTCGCTCCCGCTTACGCGTACAGAGAAAGTTATGTAATGCTGTGCGAAAAAAGGCGAGTTTTTGGCAGAAAACTATTATTACAGGGCCCTGGTAACGAGAAAGGAGATAAATCTAGTTGCTAAATTTATAAAAAAATCATTCTCTAACGTGTGGTGTAGCCACAATCCATGTTTTGTGAGTCCTTGATGCCGAAAAATGAATGAAGGCAAAACGTTTTAAGTTTGGGGAATACATTACATGAAGCCCCTGGATCATTTCCAAATTTTAAAAAAATGGCTCCTCATTTTGGATTTTTTTTTGGATATTGTAAAGGACTTTTATGAGAGTGGTGAAGGTTTCATGTTCGTTCAAAATCCTGATCTTTTGAAAATTGCAAAAGTCAAAATGTTTTCGGAGTCTTCTTACAACTAAAATATTAAAAATATAATTTTTTTCTTTAATGAAATCTGTTCCTTAAAGTTAGATTTTAAAATACGTTCACGTACAATTTTCCAAAATTTGAGTACTTTTCGAGTAATTGTGTGTCAAATTACGGGCGAGAAAGTATGTGCTGTTTGAGCACCACTAGTTCCACGCCAAACGTTTTTGCTATAAATGCCCCCAAGATCTGATTTATTACTTGTACAGTACAAGAATATTTGTCTGTTAAAACTTCTAACCTGAACTTAGGATGTTTATGATATATCAATCATAAGTAAACAATATTACAAATCAAGATACTTTTCCATTTTTTAAATTTTACTTTCAATTAAGAATTTGAAATCTGACTAATGTATTATTTTATTTTAACGAATTATTTCTTTTCTTTAAAGAAAAAATGGAAATTAATGTAGCTAAATTTGTGACAATAAGTGTCAAGTAACTTCTTCCACAGACTGTCATGGGCCAGGTATTCAGTGGACATATCGCCACTTCTTAGCCAGTTTTACAACCCTTACTTTTAAATCTCTCTCCATTTTCTCTCGGTGGAATGCTCGTGAGCTCTAGCTAGTAAGCTTTTTACCTTGTCCTCGACCTTGATATGCGTGCGTAAGGCTTTTCATGTCGTGTATGGAGACCGAATTATTACAAGTGGTTTATGACCTGCACGCTCTCCTGTTAGGACTCCGGGCGATTTTTTCTTTGGGGGCTCTTGAAAGATTGCGTATATGCGACAAATATTCACTTGGAAGAAGAATTAAGGCACGATAAACAGGAACAGAACTCTGCAATAGCACGGGACATCCTTTGTTGAGTGAACCAGAACTTGTTTAGGAGATGTCAAGAATGCTTCAGACCTGACGGGAAGCAGGTCCAGCATCTACTATAACGTGAATTTTAACTATACAATTTAAACTCTCCGATAGCAAAAAGCCACCTTCCTTCTTCGACAATTCCACCGACCTTACCTCAATTTCCGAGGCATCCCTATCCACATTTACCGAGGCAAAATTCCAGCGCGATCGGCCCATTCATAAAATGGGCGCACTTTATCAATTGAATCACAAGTACTCATAGAAAGTAAGAATATTTTCACAATTTTCAAATCTCCTAAATCCAAAAAGTATTGTACATAAAGAGAGTTCAAGATTTAATGTTCAACTATATTTTGCATCTTAAAATTTCGAAAAACATTTGAAGTTTTCCAATAGAAGAACTTCTCAAATTTCTCAGATGAACTATGCATTCATAAGCACAAGAAGATACCATCAAGTTGCAAAAATAAAATTATATGTATTTTACATACTGCATTGTTATTCTTGCAAACAATGAAAACAATTGAGCCTTCAACAAACAGTTTACCAAAGAGTTTTTGATATTTGTTAATGTCATTTTTTATCTACTTGTTGTAGCGACTGTTTTTTGTTTTTTTTACATTGGGTTAACTGTAGGGGGGACTCGACACGTAAGGACAACACAAGCACAAACAAACATCCATGCCCGAGCAACTACGGCCCTACAGCCTTAGCTGCCTCAGTTATTCAGGCCGACCAAAGTGTGTTCATAGATTAACTTAATCTGCAAAAATAACAATGAAAATACTGGTTAGAACTTCTGGAAGTTAAATCACACACACCGCTGTTATTTTTTACTTATCCATGACACGCTGTGTGGAAATACTTTGGTTCTTCCAGAATCTTTGTTCTTCCCTATTTTTCTTTACTCGTTTTCTTGGGGACTAATGCACTTTAAGCCAAGTCGTTATGCATAACCCTTCAAATTTTTGAAATTCCAGACGGACTGACACTCAAACACACTGAGCGTAAAACACTTTTAGTAGGAAGGACTAACAAAACGTGAACTCATAGGGGACAAAACTACTCAAATGAGAAAGTAATTTGCTGCGTGTATGAGCAAGAAAATTAAACTGTTCCGGTACCTAGGGCCCACAAATCCTGTTTTTCAGTCGAGAAATAGGTAATTGTTTCTGCCACACAGGTAAACTTTCTGTTATTTCTCAGTAGAAACGAGAAAGTAAAAATTAAAACGGGGAACAGAATGCTCTGCAAGAAAAATAAGTTAAATCTTTGTTTTGGACTTCATTTTTGTCTCCAAGTAAACCTGTTCAATAACTACAATTTCATCTATTTCAAAAACTAAGTTTTATAAGAAATATTTCATGATTTGACGGGCATATTTCCAAAAAGGCTTTTCTTCGAAGGGATAAATACAAAAATGTGTTACTAGCTATTTGAATTAGGAAGGACGAGTACGTAATAAACCACGAACGTATACATAATATTTCGGCATGGAAAATTATTTTGCACTAATAATTGGGAAAAGTTACGTACACTAAGTTTATTATAATCATTTTCCAATCTTGAAGCACTCTACTCCGAGAGAACCGGACAACTTGATCGGGGTTAATGATCTAGTTAGCGCTTCGGGTTTCATTACACGAGCAATGGAAGCATTTCTCAACATCCACAGCATCCGTCACTGCCACGGTCATTGCCTCCGCAGGGTGCACGCCGTGCTTTCGAATCGGGCTCGCGGAACCTGAGGTTTTGCTCGGGGACGGCAACCGGCCCGCCCTCTGCGGCCCAGGGCGCCGAACTCGCCGCCGCTCAGGTTTCTTTGGCCGCGCGGACCACGGAGCTGCGCCTGCACATGGCACTTTCGAAGCACAATGGCAACTCCATTTCTTGCAAAGTATCAACAATTTTTAGAGATTTTGACTAACAATTGGACTAATGCTGCTTTTATCTTTTAAGCTCTGTCTTATTATTCCTAAGCAAACGTATGTAGCAGAATATCACAGAGTCAGAAAATGTCTTAAGTGAGGTAAAGGAAAAGACAGAGATAAATTGATTTGTTTGCTCTCAAAAATCATTATTGATTAAAGATAAATTTTGCGTTTTTCTCTATATTTAGAGGCTTCTCCAAAAAATTGCTAAGAGATGTACTTGTAGTTCAGATTCAATTTATTACCACACAGTGCAAGAAATTATTCCATTTGTATCAAATAGCGTCAAATCTCTGGTAAAATTGCTTTGAATAAAATGAGCTGGTACTGATAGGAAAAGCATCAATTGGGGATTATAAAGTACGGGGACGCAGGGTACGTCAATCAGCACGGTCAGTAGTTCTATTAGTGTAGTGGATATTTTATTTCCGGAGGCGAGAGTTTTTCTCCCTCATACAAGATTATTAAATGGGCTACAACGAACACCCAATCTGTTAGAGAAACTCGAACCATCGATAAGCAAAGCAGAATACAAACACCTCTTTCGTTTTTGTCTCAAGGATCTCACTTTTAAACGACATTTTCACTTGTGATAGTGAGCTAAACTGCAGCATATGATGAATTACGTTCAAACGGACGACGATACTGATACACATTTACGGACTGGAGCCCAATAGCGCAACAATAAATCGTAAGCAGTCATTGCTAATGGTAGCATTAATAGATTTACAACGCACATTAGTTAATGCTTCATCTTATTTACTTTTATGTGTGCCATCGCAATGATTACAGGTATCAATCACTGTACGGTCATCATTCTCACGGCGCACATTGATGCGTTTAAAACGATTTCACAACTCTTACCAGTTGCATTTTAATTACATGCATCACAGAAAGAAGAGAAGTTACTTTTTATTTTCTCGGATCTGAAACTTAAAGATGGCCGATTAATACTAGTGTGTTACTGAAATATCGATTAACTGATCGATCGATTGATTGATTGATGGTTTTGTGTACGTCAATCAGCACGGTCAATAGTTCTATTAGTGTAGTGGATATTTTATTTCCGGAGGCGAGAGTTTTTCTCCCTCATTAGATGCAGTGATCCAGCGTCCACCCACAAACCGGCTTGCAGAAGATTTCCCTCTCCAGGTGTCTCCCCTAGCAGTTCACCACCTCAGAATTAATAATCTCTAAGTTCCCGAATGGTCTCCCGACATGGGTAATAATATAGTATATGGAAGAGTAAGTGAAAGTAAGAAATATGTGAGGATATGACAAGGAAGAGGATAGAAAGATCGCGCGGCATACGTACCCGTTTGTTAGGATACAGATTCGATATTTGCCTGAAATTGATCAAAGAAACAATGGGAAAACTATTGACCAGAGCAACCGGCTGCTAGAATAGTTCTCCGGAATTCGACACAGGTATGTAGTATATAAAACCTGCCACGGTTCGGACTCGAGCCCTAGGATCTCCAGATTCGAGTCAGTGCAGAGTCAGCGGAAACGCTTGGGATAACTAATAATCCGGAACCGATATGGTACTAGCATTGTGGACCATATTTTAGTAACTGTCTAATTTATGAAATTTCCATTCCTGCCACTGTAATGCTATAATATAATGATGAGGACCTAAGGAGTAGTCCTTGTAATATAAATTATGTAAAAATGACGTACTTAAAGAAATATTGTGCTTGCTCTAAACTATGACATGTTGTAAGTAAATTAACTCGTGTTGTTGCATTAGTACATACGTTCTCGCATAATTTCTAAATATTAATATTCAAACATGCGGAGTTAAATCAAAACAAGTCCTTCCTTTAAGCGTCCTTTCTTTTGTCCGTGGAAAAATTTGAAGAAAAAATTTGGTGCGCTTTTTGAGGAATGCTTTTTTATAAATTACATGAATTTCAAGCACAAATTACGTGAAAACTACTTTTTTTTAAAAAAAGTACATGACCTTTTTAAAATATCCGATTCAAAAACATGGTACACTACGTTTTACAAGAAGTAATGTACTATATATAGCACCAGTATTTATCCACTTTTTCTTTGCCGGGCCCTGGCAACAAGAGGTTTTTTTTTCTAAAAAATCACTTTTCCGTCGCACTTTCACTTAACATTTTCATCTCAAAACGTAAGTGCGAGAAACTAAAAGTGAGTAAAATTAGAATGATAGCAACTGCTAATCGCAAACTAAACAAGAGATTTTGTTTGTTATTTAAATGAGAAAAAAGGGAAGGTCTGGCACTGAAATGAAGAATTTTTCAGAAGTCGAGTGATTCAATTAAACGAATGACCCAATTCTAATAATCAACAATGCTGTTTAGATCAAAAGGAACAGGTCTTCTGGTGAGGTGGTTCTGGTATTGCATTAGTAAAGCTATCATTGGTGCTTTGACTACAGAGGCCCCAAGGTGACTTGAGGACCCAAAGACTTGCGTAAAGTATAAAACTACGAGGGGGACTCATTGTTTGATGGTATTTCTTGCTGTTAGTGTACTGGATGTTTTATACCGGGAGGAGTGTGTATTTATTTCCCGCTGGATGGTGACATCTGGAGCCGATCTATAGGTTGGTTTGCGAGCGTTTTCCCCTCCAGATATCTCCACTGGCGGGAGACCGCACCAGCGGGAGCAAGCGCTAAGCTCTTCCCTTATCTCCAGAAATGCGAAGTTCGTATAAGTGTGCGTGAGTTGGACTCGGAAAACTATTGGTCAGAGCAGCCGGCCGCTAGAAGAGCAGAAGCTGAAGCGTCAAGGTCTTCAGGTCACTACAGGTCTATGGTATCATCCCGCTGAGTTCGTATTTTACCATGGATGGAAGGGGTCACTTGTGGTGGCTACGTGAATACAGCTTACATCCACACACACACACACACACACACACACACACACACACACACACATACCGCGTACACATGTTCACGCGGGAAAGAAAAGGAAGTCACGTGCAGGACAACTGTGACTAAGATCACCGACTTCACGCCGTAGCCATTGGTCCCGCCTTCTCCTCTGTGACGTCACCGCAACCACCGCTTGCTCTGTCTCAGGTGAAGGGCCCGGACAGCGGCCCGCTCCCGATCAAAGAAGAAAGTGAAATGATTCGCTCGCTCTCCCATCGCCTCGGACACTCTTTGTCTCGCGAAGAAAGGCGCGGCGGAGGAGGCGGAGACAGTGACGGATGTAGCGCAACGACGCAGCGGCGGCGACAGCGGCAGCGTCCGTGGCGATGGAGAGGCGATCATGGAGTTGGAAGTGGACGCAATGGAAGTGGAGTCAGCGGTGACGACAAAAAATGCAATAATAGTCCCTTGGGTAGCTCATGGCTGAGAGCTAGCAATCTGTGAGACGGTCCCGGATTTGATTCCCAGCCGGTGCAGAAATGAATCTAAAACTTTCTAATTCAAATCGCCTCAGTTCCTATAGCTACGCGATGAAAGAATGCTCAGGCAGGCGAAATAAGCTAAATACGATGATGTCTCATACCTCTTGATGTCCACTTCTCCTTTACCCTGGATAACCACCAACATGTGATAACTCTTAAACCAAACTTGTCAACTAAATTTAGTTCAATGCCATCCTTTAAGTAGAACTGTTTAAAACTAGATACTATCACTCGCGGATAGTGCTATGTTCTTGTCACAATACTACAAGTTCAAATGGTTTGGTCCTCATTGGTCTTCGGAATAGTTGTGTATTTTCAAGAAGTTGGAGACGTTTTACATTTTCATTTAGGTGAAGCCTCTTTTCATGATTCTTCCTGAACATTTTAATTTAATTTTATGTTGTTGGAATGGTAAGATCTCTGTCGATGTTAATGTTTTCGGTAGGCTAAGGCATATTCAGTATTTGACGCAGAACCTTTCTTAAATACAAAACCGAAGCTTCATCTGCTCTTTTTTTTCGGCTGCGTGACTACTATTGTTTTCGATTCCTATTAACCCCTAAACCGACCAGGTCACCTAATCCTCGATGATGTAGTGGTTGCGACGACAGAAGATGGATTGATTGATTGACTCCTTAATGATTCCAGGCCCGTCAACCACTAAGGTCATTTGTTCCGTAGTGCATGTTTTATTGCGGGAGGTGGCGGCGATCATCCCTGCTGGATGGCGAGATTCGGAGCCGACCTAACCGTCGAATTGCAAGGTTTTCCCTAACCAGGTGACTCCCCCCTGCGAGGCGCCGCCTCAACCAGGAGACGCCCTAAGCCCCCTTCTGATCTCCCAGCATGTGTGGTGCTTTAGTACATGTAAGTGTAACTGTGCGTATGGGATGAGGATAGCGCAAGAAAGACGAAGAAAAGATCGCGCGCGGTTCCAAATGTGCATATCACTGGCTGCGATGTGAGAGAGAGGTGGCCGAAGAAGTAGAGGGTCCGGCGGAGTGAATGACTGCCAGTGCAATGAGAGCGGTGATCGCTGGAGAAAGCGCTTAGCTGTGGTGTGCAAACGACGCTTTCTATAGCCGAAGGTCACCCAATGTGTAGGGTTATCGCTAGTATATTGTTGAGAACGAAAATGAATACGGAACAATGTAAGCTACGAGAAAGGTTGCAACTTGAAAGTCAATAGTTACTTTTAATTTTCAAACCATAGGGAAAGGAGGTTCTGGAGTTAAAGCTTGCAGAAAATAATACATCACGTGTTACAACACACCTTGATGAACACAGTTATAACAATGAAAGATCACATGATTGTCATTTAATGTAAGATTACCTCAATGAATTAGAAGGAAATTATTTTGTTGGTTGTACTGTAATACAAGTATACCGGAAGAGAAATCATTAATGCCAACATTTAATGCAAGTGACATTTCAAAAAATAATTTAAAAATATAAAAACACCATAAATAAGACGTAATATTTTAAACGAGTTTCTGTAATTACTAGGACTTACGATTAATTTGCGATTACTTTCCAATTTGGACATTCGTACTTTCAATTCAATCAACTTGTGAATTTATTTTTTCCTTAAATCGTTGAAAACTTTCAATAACATTAAAAATAGGAAAACATAAATTGTTAAATTGTAAATGTATCGATTCAAATAAATATTAGATAATCACAATTCGTTATAGAAAATTGTATTCCTTTTTCTCATTGTTTCGTTCACACGATAATACAATAAATATTTGATTCCCTCAATGATTTCAAAAAACCGGACGAGCGGAAGAATAACAATCTTTTCCGTGAAGAGAACTGCAACAGCGCACAAATCGTGACCAAAGACAGCGAATTTAAGAGATCGTGAAGCATCGCGGCTCCGCTTTCTCTCTCGACTGAACATCACAGAAAGGCGATGAGCACGCTCATGAAGGTCGCTGGAAGTCGTGTAAGCGGAGGCAAAATAAGAAGGGCCCGAAAGACGGCGTACGCGATAGATCTCCATTTCCAAAGGTAGCCCTCACACCCGTGTTGTCAAGTGGGACCAGATCAACCGGGGAATTTTCGGAAGAAATCGTACATATGGTTCAGGTGCTAGTGGTGTTCACAGACTGGCGGTCAGACGGACAGACACAAAGACAGATGGACGAACGTTGGAAAAAAACAACACTTTTTCGATATCAGGGTACCCCAAAAAGTATATTTCCGTTGAAATATCAAAATCGATTTTCCGCATCATTACATAACATTCCCTATACTATGTATAATACTCCATATATAGATATGTAAATGGGAAAGTAAAAAGGGACCATTTATTTATTATTGTTGGTATATTGAAAACAAAATTTTCATACGTGATTAATTCGTTAGCCGTGTATAATTAAAAGGTCACTATTTCGCCAAGCAAAAACCCCTACCCCTGTGAGCATTGACCTGTGTTCAACCTTGTTTACATTCAAGTTGAAATGATCATCAAATTTCTCCAACTAAATTACTTTAGTGGCGGAGAAAGTTTAACTTTGGAATAACTTCATTAACGTAACCTTCACACCGACATAAATGACGCTCGACTTCTCGAAATCGAAAGTGCACCTCGCATCCGACGGAAGTTGTGTGAGTCAGCGCATGTGCGCATCTGAAGGACCTAGGTCTTTTCCGAGCGTGACGCGGCTAAAAGAACAGGAAATGGCCCTCAGTCTCATTTATTTTGCCTCTGAACCGCCAGTCATGGTCCAATTTTCAGGTCAGCACAACACCGTTTTTCATGTAGGAATGATGAGGTTGAAGGACTTTGTTATTACAGAAGGAATTTTATCTTGTTGCTTTGCGAGTACACCTTCGAGTCCGCTAATGAAACTTCGTATCCCGAATTCTGATTCCAAATGTGTGCGAGAGAGCGAGGTTATTAATTCCGGGTACGTAAACTACAGAGTTCTTCAGTCCCAAAAGTGTTGTGAAATTGTCATCTCAGGAAGAAGAGGAGTTCCTCACTTTCTGGAATGTGAAATCCGGTGCTGACATACGCGCCTGATTGATTCATTCATGTTTCACGACCTACTCGACAGCTTGGTTTTCGACCTCTAGGTATCTCATCCAAGAAAGCACGCCCAGACAAGAGAAACACTAAACTTCTCACCGCACTTCAAACATGTTCAGTAGCGTAGCAGTACGTATGTGTGTGTAATAGGAGAGTTGAGGACAAACAAGAAAAGTTTGAATGTGGTCAGTGGCACGTAAGAAGAGAAAGTTATGTAATCGCACGCAGGAAAAAGACGAATTTTCATCAGAAAAAACTTTTTGCCAGGCCCTGGTCACGAAAAAATGGATAAATCCTGTTCCTATATTATAGAGTAAATTACTTCCTCTAACACGTGGTGCAGCCAGAAACTTTTTCGTGGGTTATTTATATCGAGCAGTCGATTGATTGCGAAACGTTTGCTCTTCCGTCCGCCCGTCCGTCCGAAATTTGAGATAGTACTTTTTGCCATAAACTACTCTGTTTCAAATCATCAGCTCTATAAAAAAAGATCATCTACAATTTTTTGAAAGAATGAGTTGATTCCGAGTAATTTTTGTCTGAAATTTGTCCAATTTTTAAACAAAATTATTTTCCCAGAAACCACACCATTTTTTCTTAAAACTTTTGCACGTATGTAACAACAGCCAGTAAAAAATATGGTGTTAGTCACATTTTCATGTTAAGATAGACAAATCCCTCACCATTTAAATAATCAATACAAAATTGCTTAATGTCATGGCAAATGAAACACGTGTTGCATTTAAAGAAATAAGGTTTATTGAGCGGGAAAGAACCGGTCCGGTAGCATTTCTCTGATAAAATATCAACGGGAGTCGAACTGCAGTTCTATCGAGAGAAAGCGTTTCGCAGCCTTTCCTAAACCAAAGTAATCAATCATTATAAGATCGCAGTTACGGTTTCAAATACCATTTACAGCAAAGGAGAGAAATCTGCATTCCAAACAGAGGAACAACAAAACATGAACTGATCTTCAAAACAAACGACGATTATCAATCGTTCCGTATCACGCAATCATGCTTCTCCTATCGGCAAAGCGAGGGCTGTTAAGGTTCTCAATGCTCCAATTAAATTCTATGACTGTTCGTGCAGTGGACATGATTCGGTAGGAAAGAAGAACATCAATCGAAATGACTGCAAAAACTAGTCAACACAGGGCCATCCTTTCAAGTGCATCAATTCATTAGAGATCTCAAACGAGTGGGAACGGCTAGAAGGTTCTATTACGTCCGTGCGTTTTTCCTTCTAGTTCATGTTGAGCTAGAGCATCGAATGGCGGTGTGTACATCACTAGTCAATGTAACGAAAACTGAAACGCAGATTTGCTTTCTCTTGAACTAGCAACTGTTTAATGCAACCAGTGGTAACACCAGAGCAATATATGAGAAGTTAACGTATTAGCTTTTATTAAATCTAGGACTCATCAACAGAAACACAAATTTTGTAGTTCTTTCGCATAAAACAAACATTGCTTACTATTTTAAATTCCCTCCTTTAAAAATATCTTCTGAAACTTTAAATAGCTTAATACAAATTCTCCGCATTTTTCTGGACAATAAATAAGAAATATTGACATTTTAGAAAGTGTTAACAGTAAAAATTTCGGGTTGAAACTACTATAATACGTGTGGAGAGCCGACCCGGGTAACTGATAAGGCAGAAATATCATAGAGGCTCGGTTGAAAGAGAATGAAAGGGTATGGTACTCACTTTCACAATGGGTAGAGATCACATAAACAGTTGCACGTGTACTCGAAAACTGCAATTCCAGATTAACAAAGAATCATTGTTCAACACCTGTCTTTGAAGGTAAATTACGTATAAGTGTGACCTATGCCCTAACCGTTCACTTGATCCCCAGCTGTTGCAATATTTATATTTAAATTCGGTAATTTTATATCTAATTATTTAAAAACAACAGAAATAAATGAGTAACATCACCATTCTTTTAAAAAAAGTTCTTAAAAATAATTAAAAGCACTGGCGTCTTTCTAGTTGAATGAGTGCTTCACTGATTCACCTCAAATTTCTGCTCTAGTAAATATTGTTTTTGTAAAGAGAATATTGTTTCTGCTCAAATTAAATTATTTGTCGTAAAATTGCAAAATTGTCAGACAAAATTAGTGTTCAAAATTTAACATATCGTGCAAAATTGAATGCATTGTGCGGAAGTCAATATAAAATATGTTTTGTTTTCCATTAGAACGAATTTGGGGTGTGATTATGAAGTATAGACATTTGGAATGCGACCAAGAAATACTCATCTTAATTTCACTAAGGATAATATTTAAACGTAATCAGTATTTCTTTCTTTCAATTTGTCCTCCATACATTGATTTAATTTTCCAAAATGGAAGGAGATATTTTTTCATAATTACTTTACTTTTAACTTGCGAGTCGCCACAGATCCAAAGCAAGTTTAATGTGGAATATTAAATGTTATCAAAACGAAAACAAGCTTCATTTATGTCTCTTCGTCGAAAGAGAGGTGAAGCCATTTCAAAAACGAAAGTTTAAAAAAATTGTTTTCTGGGAGTTTTTCAATTATTTCTCATGATCTTCAACTACTGCAATAATTTGATTAATAAAAATTAGTTCTTCCAATGATTTTATCTTGAACCCTCCTATGTCAGCATTTTTCTTTCTTTTTAACCTTTTCACTGTTCGCGCTTGCCATGAAGATCTATGCGATGCGAAATAATGCCATTATAATGCTGACGTTCTTTCTCATCAAGAGGGTTTCTACAAAACAGAACTGAAACAAAGAGGAAGATAAAAGTTATGATCTGCCTAACACGTGGAAACGAAAGCATATTATGACGTCGTGGGAATACTGGAGTAATCACAGACTTGAGCTTTTGCTATGCTTATTGTACAGTTATTTATACATACACACTTCTCACTGCTCTGGAAGACCCCTTTTTCCCTGATAGCAGAAGGCGATTCTTAGCCGATTGAAGATCGGCCTCAGTCGTAGAACTCACTACTCCTCAACGAGTGCCCGCACACAGCGTAACACCCCGTGACCGCAGTCACACGTGGAGTAACTCTTCCACGACGGCTTTCCAGCACATGGATTGCCCTCACGAGCCTCACTCGTCTTCGCACCACCCTGGGCGCAAGTTTGGTGCATCCGCACCTCGAATCGACTCTCAAACGAATGCCAGGCCGTTTCCTTCGCTGGCCTCTTTTGCGAGAGATCACATGACCGACCTCCCACACAGGCGACCCGCGGCCCGCGCCTTCTCATTACGAAGTTGCGGACCCGGGCGCAGCTGTCCTCAAACATCATCGCCCTCTGCGCCCTGTTCCGCCCTGGGAGCGTCCCTTCCCAGGAGCGAGACTCATGGCTATTTTGTCCAAGTTTCAATTAGAAATGTTCTATTTAAGAGATGTTCTTACTACCGTACACCTATAATTTTAAGGAATTCAATGATTAAGAAGAACTGTCACTTTCAAGTCTAATACAATTTCTTTAATAATATGAAGGTGATTGTCTGACTACGCTCACGTTGCAAAGACTTTTGAATCTACACTTGCAAAACGATATTGGCCATTCACCCTATTTTGATCGTGGATCATTATTAACGTTCATTTTAGATCCATGAGGCCTTGGTTCTCACCATAGCTGCATTGAATCTCTGTAACAATTTGTGGTTAGTCGCTAAGACTGAAGAGCTGTCGCTGCCTCGTGTGTAAAGGATCGCAGATTCGAATCCCGTCCGGGCAATAGAGCAGCATCACTAGATTTCTAGGTAGTGTTGGCTTCAGTTTGTTGGTATACAGTTACCGTTAGCCCCCTATGTTACTAACTGTGGTGGTTACTTGACCTTAGCAGTTGAAAAGCGCCTTTAAATAAGTAAAAAAGATGCCTGTGGTTACAAACTATGAGAAAATAAGAAAGGTCCGTTGAAATGAAACCATGATTGTGGATAGTAATGACCAAAAACAACCACCCGTGGGCAATAAACCAGATGACATTTCGCCACCCGACCGAGATAGTTGGGGAGCTTCTCGTATTCGTTAGGCTATTAACCAAATAAATTTAAAATGGAGGTTGCTAATTTTTATGATGTCACGGCCACCCATCTACTCTACGAAAAAGTTTGGATTGACATTTTGAAAAGGTACAATTTGAAACAAGTTATTTAAAATCTGATAAATCTTTTCAACAATTTATTATAAGCTTTGATTCATTTGATGATCCTCAAAGAGAATGGAGTTGTTATTCTATTTTTAATTCGCAACCGGACTGAGACTTTAGTTTCCAGCAAACCCAAACTCTATTCTCTGCAACCACCAGTACCTCTGCAAGTTGGATGGGCTTCCTCAACTATTCTAATTATTAACGCATGCTCTCGCAGCACACCGAACGAGGAAAAGGTGTTCTCTCCAGGAGGCACGAGAAAGTGTTAGAAATTCCTGGAAAACAATCGCCGCTCGGCGACCTGCTGCGGAGCGCGACTACCGACAAGGAAAGGTCCATTAACTTTACAGCAACAATAAAGCCTTTCTCCAAAGAGTAAACAAATGGGTCGGAGCTGCAAGGGGAGGCCGAGGCCTGTGAAGGCCAGAGAAGGGTGGATGGGGAAGAGGAGGGGCCGGGAGGGCGAGGGCGGCGGCGAAAGACGCGTGGTCACGCCGTTGGCGACTGAGCCCAGCGGCCAGAGGCAGTCGCCTGCTAAAAATCACAGAGCTTCTTCTGGTTCTCTCTTGCTGCGACGGAGGGAAAGTGAGAAATCGATCTGTTGGCGGAAATATGTTTTGGGAGGCAAACAGAAAGAACTGAAGATCAAAATACAGGAAGAAAAAATGCATGGAAGAAATGATATTCTATCTTTATCCCTCCTCCTCTTCTTACTCTTGTCCTTAGTCATCGTCTTCGTTTTCGGCGATATCTGTACAAACGCCGATGAAATACTGTTAGGTATACTCACTTTACATCACAATTATTAGCATTATGACCCTGAAGATATAACCATCTTCTTTCAGGCCATGTATATTTCTGCAAATTAGTGACTGAATCGCATTGGTGTCATCAGGACGCAAACGAAGATATTATAACATTTGCGTTAGTAGATCAGAGGCGTCATTGAGGTTTAGATTCTTTTAACGCTTGTAAGGCTGCGCCAAGCCACAAATATCATTACTTCCCTCCCGTAGAAACGAAAACACGAAACCTCCATAGCATCGACGCGTTGTTTCTTGCCTCACAAATCCAACATGATTAGTAATTTATTCTCCTAAAGGGTGTCATCCTCACATTTACGATTTTATTACATATTAAATTATGTAGTGCATTACGTTCTTGGAGAAAAATCGATTTCGATAAATTTTCGAATTCGAGGAATATCGATTTTGAGATTTCCACAAAATTACACATGTGAGTTCGCTGATACCGAACAATATATTTTCTTCTGTCTTTTCGGAAATGTGTCTGCGCCTAAATCGTCAGCATGATTTTTCCCGAAATGGATATTTTCCGACCAATCTGATCGAATGCCATGCGAGTATTCGAAAACAACATTTTAATTTTTGGAAGTAGTATTAGAGGCTTGGCTGAAAAACAGAAACATAGACAATATACCCTCCACCATTTGGCCATACTCAGAATGTATTGTGAGGATTATGATCAATTATCAGACATGTAAACCTGTGCCAGTTTTATAGAAATGTTAAGTTTCCTTTTCTGTTTTTGTTTTTCTATATGTAATCTTTTCATTTTTATGGCATTTTTTCTTGCAATAAAAATAATGTAAATATTACATTGTAGCTGAGGAAAAACGATGACAAGGTCGAAACGTCGGAATTGTGAACACATCTTTTGAAGGACATCAACTCAGGATTAGTTTTGAAATTCAATCTTACACTTAATTTTCTTTTTTCATTCAAAGACTTATAATTCCTCCCCTCCCCCTGAAATTCTTTATAGGTCCGCCCCTGCTCTCCATCCCGAGAAAAGTGTTGCAATGACAGAGGGAGGCCCTGGAGAGTCCTTGTAGCGTCCTCTGAGCTTTTGCGGAGGCGGCGCGCGGCGCTGGGGCACTGCAAGCGGCGGCGCGGCGCGGCGCGGCGGGGCGAGGCGAGCGCCGGGACGAGAGGATACGGAGCGAAAAGAGGGATAAGACAAGAATAGAAAACTAATTGTGCTATAACAGCGTGTACTCGCGATATTGTTAATGGCTATGGAATATTTGACAATTTCTGTCTGCTTCAAACAAACGTGAAGCAGACAGCGTGAAAAATACATTTATTTTTTTAACATCAAACGTTTAAACGAAAACAGCTTTCTAGCATTCACGTTCATAGTTAAATGTACCAACGATGCGCGATGCGCATTTTAGCCATAAATAAAATTATTAGTTGATGTTAACGCGAACCCACGGCCTACCGTCATTATCATCAGTGCGGCGTTACAACAATGGGTTGCAACTTGCAACAATGACCGCTAATTCGTATGGGATACACATTTTGTCCATTAACATTATTCATGCCGCTATGAAAAAAAAGAAAATGGAAAAAAGAAGAAATAAGAAAAATATAATAGTTAAGTATAATATTGTTATATTCATCAAGACTACTAGGATTTTACAGGCATTATTCGTCATTCCCACATCTTATTGCGCAAAGCGAAGTCATCTATTCGTTTTCAAAATTAACTCTATTAAAGAACGCAATTAAAAATAAATTTAATGATAAGATAGTAAGATAGTTATATTTATTTTCAAGATATGAACAGCCTCATAATGATTCCATGTCAATGTTCAACAAAGAAAAGACTTGAAGACATTTCATTATCTTATCATGTCGCCATGAACTCAATGAACTCAAATTTCCTTCGCTGTATTGTTTCCCAAGCTAGCGTTGTAGTAATATGAATTTCAAGTTAAAATATTGGTACAAATTTATAGCACTCAAAGTTTTCAATTTTACTTTTACGTAAAGTATTAAAAATAATAGCAATATAATTCATACCCAACCAATTCAAACAATGTGCCAATGATGCATACCTGCGTTTATTTTGATAGACAAGAACAGTAGTCATTTACAACTTTTAAAAATGAAACGTGGCACAATCAGCGATCAAAATTTCTTGAAGTAAAGAAGTGCGTTCATTAGTTGTAAGATAAATTTATTACCTCCGTTTATTCTACCTTTCTTTCATAAAATAGCAATAGTCTCCAAACACTTCTCAAATTATGTTCATGAAGCGTAGGAATTTCGAAGCGGGAGACTATGTCACCAAATTACACAAAAAATGCTCATGTTTAAAAAAAATCAACATATTCGTATACGAAGATCTATTTTTGATAAACATATTTCGGAAAGACGTTTGGCATCGACTACGTTTGGGACGGACAGAAGTTTTGCCGTCAATCGATTTTTTGGAATCACGGACCCACAGAACATGGATTCTGGTCACACCACGTGTTGGAGGACTTTTTTCTAATTTAGCAACAGGATTTACCCACTTACCACGCTTCCAGGGCCCGATAATAAGTTTTTCTTCCGAAAATTTGCCGCTTTTTCCCGTAGCATTACAGAATTTCCTACTGCGAAAGGGATTGCGCGAAAGTAGTAGCTTCGAAAGATAATGAAAAGTGTCGATAAAAGAGAAGAGAAGCAACGAGAAAATACGAACTGCGAGAAGAAAAGGAAAAAGACAATAAGAGCGAAGAGACAATACGAGACGAAATAAGATAAGACAAGAAGAGATGAGATGAAAAAAGAAAGGAGACGATATGGGAAAAGATTAGACACCAGATGAGAAAAGAGAAGAAATGAGGCGAGGAAGGACAGGAGACGAGAAAATAAGAAAGAAGAGACGAGAGAAGGGAAGAAATGAGAAAAGATCATAGATGAGAGAAAGCAAGACGGGACAGAACGGGACGTGGGGGCGCGGCGGGGCGCGGCGGGGCGCGGCGGGGCGCGGCGGAACGCGGCGGGGCGGAGGCAGTGGACCGAAGGGCGTGAGGGCTCTCGGGGCGCCCGCAGTGGGCCTAGGAGGCCCTCAAGGGCCCTCCGCTGTAATTGGCCGCGCCGCGCGGCCGTCATTGCCCCCTGCGACGCCTCCGCCGCCCCGCCCGCAGTCCGTCTCCCGCCAGACCCCCCCCCCCTCGGGGTCGCTTCGAATCCACGCGAGGGTGCGAACCAACCAATCCGCTTCGCTTCTTTTTGCGTGCTACTGCTTTACCGTTCTTCACACCATTAAACGTACAGTTGGCAATTCTGAATCATTATTCTTCAAACATTCTCAAGTGATACTGGGATAGTTTTAAAACGTAATCCATCTTTGAGTCTTTTAATATACATAGAAGTACAGTTATAAAAATCATCATGGAAGCTCTTTGTGAATGGGAAAATTATTCACCGCGAATATGAAGTGAATATTGGCATTAGGTTTCCGAGTTATAAATATTCGTACATGATCATTAACTTTAGAAATGCTAAAAAGATTCCCATTTCTGATTTATCTTCTCAACATTGAGCAATCTTGCACCCTAAAACATGTTTAAACGAGACGATAGATGGTACTATTACAATTGGAAATAATTTATGGGGTATCGGTTTACGAATCTCCGATGTGAAATTGTAGAGAACAAAGGAAAAGCTGGCTTAATTAACACGCTTTATAAAACAACGCTAATCAAATACTAGGATACTAAATAAATGCTATGAAATTAATACAAATCACAGTCGATATCTTATCCTCAACATTATTAATCAAAATATGCTTCTCTTAGTTGATATTGAATTTGAAACATGATTGAAGATTATAAATATTCCTAGAATTATTATGTTAGAAAAAGGCAAGTAATTATCCAATTGAAATCGACGACCCGGCGTTCGTGTCTCTGCCCGACTATCACTCTGAGTTAGACCTTTCCAACCCCCCAATCAAGACCAACGACGAGTCATTTGCGTGTTTTGCCTGGTGAAGAACCGATCATTCTTTGAAAATGAATTCCAAGGATACTAAGAAATTTCTCAAAAATTGTTTTTTTTAAAGTTATTAAGCAAATAAATTTGTTTTGAGTAACTTGCGGCACCTGTATAAATGATCCATGCATCTACCTCTTTATACTACTACGAGTACATTGGTGAAACTGTTAATTACTATATTCTCTTCCCAGCGTTTACATAAACCAATATCACTTGATATATTACATTGGCGATAATTTAACTTACATTATTACAATATTGAACAATAATTGAAATTACAATATTCTGTAATGAATCAAAATTGTAAACAAGTATTGCAATGGACACGGTTCAATGTAACTTTCTATGCCCGGCAATGGACGATAATATATGTTTAACGTT
Source organism: Acheta domesticus (assembly GCA_031308135.1). Lineage (NCBI taxonomy): Eukaryota > Metazoa > Arthropoda > Insecta > Orthoptera > Gryllidae > Acheta > Acheta domesticus. The sequence goes on from JAHLJT010008756.1 coordinate 108,984,967, forward strand.
TGTTGTTTTTATGAACTTGCAAGCCGTGAATAAGACTTTTTAACACAAAAATATCTGCCGGAGGCGCCTCGTTAGCTAATGGAAAAATAAAACAAACTAGTAACAAGCGTGTATAGGCTAGACACACGAGCACCTCAGTGACCAGGTAGCGTGCGAATTTGGGAGAAGGAAGTTAACGCAGTGGCAAGCGAGTTGCCACTGACGTATTTCCTTTGCGTCATCATGTTATTTAGTTAGAAACACTGTTTTCTGTATGCTGTTATGGAAGACGGGAACACGAAATAATGCACCAACCACGCAACGACATGCACGCCTTTATTAAATTCGCATAGAGAAAATTTAATTTACGCAGAATTTTCCTAGATATGCATCTCGTGATTGCTGGAATTTCTTTCTATAGAGAATATTTCTGTCATGTTTTCGTGTACTTCTCAGCAGCTCAGATGCAATAGACGGACTCTTGAGAGAAATATCCAGGATCGATAGATTATGAAACCGTTTTGTGAATTTTTAAAAACTTACGCAATACATACATATACTTTCAAGTAAATGTTTATTCGTTATAATAAATACCCCATTCAGAAACATGGTTACAGAATACTAGTGTTCTTTTGTCTTTATTATGAATACCATTGTGTCTCCTAGTACCGGCTTCTTTTTTGACACTCTTCCAGACCTGCCCAACGCGCTGGAGACATTGCCTGTTGTGCAGAAAACGATCGGGAACACTTCCTCCCCTCATCCCTTTCCCTTTCTCGTCTTTATCAACATCACCTTAATCGTCATCGTCATCAGCGTTAGCATCAACCTCGTCTGCATCGTCATCATAGGGGTCGTCATCTTCATCGTCATCAAAGTCATATTGATCGTCATCAACAACATCACCTTCATCGACATCGTCACCTCCTTTGTAAACAACCTCACCTCGCAGGGGGGAGGGGATCATGACCGCGTAGGCGGGCACCGATGGGGGAGAGTTGTGGACGACCACCCGGGCCCTTGAGTTTTACGGCGGCACTCACGTCGTTGGCTTCAAGGTAGAAACAGTGAGTAGGCGATGCTGAAGTCCGTGTTGGCAGGTTTGACTGGTAAACTACCAGTTGGGCCCCGAGCGCGTCGATCTGTAGGCGGGATTGGGCGGAATTTTTCGGAATGCTCCGGATCCCACAAACGAGTAGAAGTCAAGATGAGGACCATGAACCCCCGTGTCAGGCTGCATAGGTTTTGGCGGCACTCACGTCGATAGCATAAAGGTGATTGCAGTGAAGAGACGAGGGAGCCCCGAGCTGCCCGGCCTTTAGTGGCCCCTGTTGGGTTCTTGGCTTCGTCGTGGCAGTAGCCCCGTACACTGTGTACAGAGGAGGGACTTGTTCCCGGAGCATTGTTTCGACTCCGGCACCAGCCTAGAAGGCCAATAGCTCTGAGGGCACCCCGACCTAGGCATTGAATGAAAAGGCTAGGAAAAGGTAAACTGCGATCTGGCGGGTCCCAAACACCAGCCTGTCGGCTTACTTGTGCGGCGTCGGGGGGGGGGGGAGTGCGGAAAAGGCTAACGCCTTTCCCGGGATCAATCTCCTTGCTAGAACAAGGAACAATGTGATGTGGTAGACCCCGCGAGGCATGTATTGTCAGCAACGTCATCTTCAGTGTCATAGTCACCTCCATCTCAATTAAATGACCGTCAACATCACCATCAACATAAACAAAAGAGGAAACAAGAGCACGAGGTTCGGGGAAGGGGGCCCAGGCGAGGCATATTTGCATCGAGTCCTTGACACCAATCCCATCAGTGAATTAGTCTGGCTGTTGATGGCGTGCACTAATTACCGATTATTGAGCGGTCACGGTCTGCCACGTAATTCATGCCCAGTGATGAGCATGCGATGGGTGTGCGCGATGAGTTTTCGATTGTGTGCTTCCGCTAGCTCTCGCGCATGCTCACAACGTGAGCGCAGAGCCCCTCTGAAAGACTCAGACCTCACTGTGTGGTTCCACGATGCGTCCGCCCCAATACATTATTTTATAATATCATTGTTTTCTATTAACGATAATGACGTACTAACCAGACTAAATCAATGTATCAGTGTGCTTCGGGGGGACGTTTGATGGTACGAACAGTATCCGTGTAGTTTAAGTTTTTTTTGAAGATTGCAAACCTAGTTATGAAATAGCACCACACAGATACGATAGAATAATGCTATTATCTGCCGCATTCATTAAGATTCGCTGGACCTCCTCAAGCTACACCAGTTACCAGTCAGATTTTTGAAAAACAAGTGATAGTAAAAGGACAATAACTAGTCTAATGATTATCATAAAACTGATGGTATGATATACTACATCCCTATTACTTATTCGAGTAACTGTGAGTGCGCGTGTGTGTGTATCCGTCGCTCACGGTTATATCCCTTCCCGGGAACCAATCGAGACATTAAGGTATCATTAGACGCGTCTCGGTCTGTTGATGGGGAAATGATCATTTGTTTCCGGACTCAGGCATAATATTAAAATAAATGTCCAAACATGTGTTTTTGCGTATTTTCGCAGTGCACTTTTAGTGAGAATGGCGGGAATCAAACCAACGCCATCTATATAGATGTATGTAGTTGATTAAACTTCATAAACGAGAGACACAATAACTACAGGACGCCATAATTTTCGAGTCCCCTCTTGAGAATGGTTGTCTGTCACTATTCACTCATCTACGTGTTGTCACGGAAGGCCTCGCGTTTAGTTGACCCCAGATTAGAGGAACCCGTAAGCGTGTTGTTGTTTAGTATATGGCGGAATAAGCGTCCCATCGAGACGTAATCGGCGTAAGACGACAACCTGCTATCAGCTAGATGGAAATCCTGATGAATACCTTATGAAATTCAATGACTCAATTAAAAAAATATTTATGAAACAAAACTTTCACTGAGACTATTTTAAATCACTATCTTTGACTTACCTCAAAAATTTTAAGAGTCCAAGTTGCTTATAAAGTGGAGTAACATGAAGTAACATATTTCATTAAGTCAGTGCTCTTCTTTATCACTAATTTCAGTTTTGTTTTTATCAGTGCCACATCCACCGTGTCTTCGATTCCTGACGAGAGTTTCTAAATAACAAATGCAATTGGAGTATCAGATCATAAGACTGGTTGATTCACTGATTACTTGGTGTTTCCGAGAAAGTCAACTATATGATAGTGAACTGACACGAAACACGTTTTCTGTGTCAAAAGAACAATAACTGATGATTTCGAAGCAAAGCCATGCGAAGGCATTTTGCATGAGACGTAGGGCGTCGTGGGGCTGAAGATGGCTCTGTCCGTCACGGGCGCTGGCTGCCGGTCGTTGCCCCCGCTATGTGGAGCAGTAAGCGGCCGCGTAGAGACGCTTCGCTTCGCTTCGCGCCGCGCCGCGTCGCGACGAGTGGCGTCGCGCGGAAAGAAAGCAAAACACGCGCCGCGCCGCCCTTCTTTTTTTTAGTCGTCTTTTCTTTTTTCGCAGCGGCGACTGCTGCAGTCCGCCGCGGAGGAGGCGGCGGCGGCAGAGGAGACAGCGGTGGCGGCAGTGGAGGTCCCAGTAGCGACGGCGGTGACATACCGTGAAGGCCTGGGTGGAGACTGGTGGAAGTGAAGGCAGTAGACGGGGCTGTGAGGATGTGGGAGGGGGCAGCGGTGAAGACGGGTGATGGCGGCGGGGGAGGGGGTGGAGAGGCGGCTGGGAAGACAGCGGTGTAGAGACAGTATGTGACGGTGATATGTATACAGTACGTATGTATACACAGTAGGGACACGGAGTATACGATCGTTATTGCTACCACCATCCTTCCTCTAGGTAGTTATAAAACGATGTATTGCGATATACTCCCGGCAAACTGCCCAAGCAATTTTGAATTTCAATTACTCAAGCCTAATTGCAGTATTGAAATGAATCAAAACAAAATTATGAGAAAAATGTATGGGGTTTTAGATACGTCTAATTCACTTTGGTGGATTTACGCTCTGATTGCGAGATGTATTTGCGAAAAAATGAAAGAGTGCGCATTTAAACTTCGTTTTAAAGGACAGGAAAGGGAGATGGGGTAGTGTTACAAAATATACTGTAACCGTAACATTTCTCTTGTTTTGAAAGGTCACGCGCGCAACTCTTTTTCCATTACGATTTAAATAAAACAATATATTTGCATACAAAAAATAACAACAAATACACATTGTTACTCAAATAAAAGAAAAGAATTATCTGCAAAAAGAGCCTAAATTATGCGCCACAAAATGCTCCACTTTTCAATAAAAGTCCACCGAGAACGACCAGCCGGACAGACCTATAAACATTGCAAAAGTAATAGAATGGATATTAAAGATGGAGCATCACGTAAATAACCGTATGTGTTTACAAAAAGTCAATAAGGTTTAAATAACATACACGCCAATTTTACTTATATAGTAGGTTTCTTAATCGCCCAATAATAGTAAGTTAGATCATATACAGATTTCAAAAAGTATTTTACTTCAATGTACTTGAGGTTGAGGAAAATAATCGTGAGAATTTGTTACTGTATCAGGTTCTATAGAAAGAGGTGACTGTGTCTAGACTGTGTATGGACAGTTTTGAGTTTTTCACTGATCCTGTTAATCAGAACGTGTAAAGGTATCGAGAGCTGTCTAGAGTTGTCACTGACAGAATGGAAACAAATTTGCATCGTGCAGCTAATCAATCACCCCGTTGTTCCCACTTCTTGCTGCGCACTCTTTCTCTTTCTAGTGTGATGAGTTTTTTGTTTTATTTATTTAACCTAAGAAAGATTAAAACTGATTGTGACATTCTACGGAGAGAAGTGCAATATGCGCATATTGAGTCAAGATGTGCAGTTGTTAAATAACATTTTTTATGTGTGTGTGTGTGTGTTTTCTTAACCGTGATAGCTCTTTTTATTCTCTGAATGTGTTCTAATATTTGTTGTATGTAAGTGCTAACTTTTCAATTATTTTTGTTTTTATATTTTATTAATGTCGATTTATATTACTCCTTACGATTGGCGTCAAAATCATGACAAGAGCGAAATGCCCCATTGCGATAAGATAAGATAAATTTATTTACACTACAATAGGGTATAACTCGGTGGCAGCTAATAACTCGATGGACTCTGTGACAGAATGCGTTGCTGCTGCAGTGTCTCTGGGAAGGAAAGTCTAGGGTTCGATTCACGAAGGAGGTGGATTTTGGATCCTCGATCGAATTCCGTCACCGCCAGGAGGGGAATTCTAGTGCCTGGCTAAATTGTTAAATTAGAAAATTAAATTGTACCAAATAATATTCCCCTTTACAGAAGCGCCACATTAGAGGCAGTGTCATGGAATTAACAGTTTGGCTCTACTTATAATTATATAGTAGTAATAGTAATAATAGTAATAGCAACAATAATATTATAATTAATAATATAATCATTATATTATTATTATAATTATTATTACCCACAACACAACTTACTTTTGAATACCAAAAACTAACTAACTTTATCACATTCACCTTAAGATATTTATTACAATGTACCAACTTACAAAACTTACCTTATACTCCTATGCATTTTAGTTGTGCTCCTATTAATATTTCCAACCCTCTCCCGAAAGTAAGCCACTCTTAATCGCAGATCAATAGTAATTTATCTCAGCTATTTTCAATCTATTGTGTGCATATGGTACAAGAAATATAAACTGACACAAAATAACAAACGAATACAACATATTTAAATATTTAAAAATATAATTTTGTGTCAACGCTGTTATTTCCTCTCGTTTGCTCTAGGTCTCCTCAATTAAGACTGGCGTAATTTCCCTAACCTCATCTCTTTATTCAGGACGTGGCATTTTAACGGACTTTAGTATGCAAAGTTTGGAATTTCAATTATCGGTTCTTGGCAAGCACGTGGCCAACATCGCAGACCCAGCCCCATCCTGACATTCTAAGGAGCCCCGGGCCTTCTAAATTCGGTGTTATGCTCCCCAGCAGCCGCCCGCCCCCAGAGTGCGGCCCCGGGGTCGCCCGGCCCCGCCCCGCCTACTCCGTGTCCCCAATTACCGCTAACGGAGCCCTCCGCGCGCTCCAGCGCCATGCAGATGGCTATCGTCTTGGCCCGCTCGCGCTCCCACCCACGCTCTCCCCACACGCCTTGCCCCGCCGCCTCCCCAGCCCATGCTTTGCCCCAGCGCCCGCTCCCGACTTCGTCCACATTCCCTTCACCCCCCTCGCAACCGCTCCCAACTGTGTCCTCATTGTCACTTTTAGCCCCGAATCGGATATCGCGTCCAACCTCGCCTCCGTCCTCGTCCTCACCACCGCTACTACAACGCACGTGGCCCTTGCTTGTTCAGTGGGTTTCGTATCCATGCCCGCGTCCGTCTTCACTGTTCTTTCCACCGCCACTCACAACTATTCTGATTCACCCCGCCTTCACTTTCACTTCCAAATCGGCTACCACATCTACCTCCACCCCTTCCACAGTTTTGCTATCGCCGCCGCTCCCTACCACCGCCCGACTCCCTTCTCACCGCTGTCAGCCGTATTAGCCTCCCAAACAGCTACAGTGTTCTCGGCCATCACCGGCCGTCTCCCAGTGTTCCGCCATCCCCACCGTCAACGAGGCCTCATCACGGCACCTGCGGCCTCGTGAACTCTGCCACTGCATTGAGCTCCTGCTCTTGAAACCCTCTCGCACCTTCACATTCTCCTCTGCCCCGTCCGTACTGTACTCTGTCATCTCCGCAATCTGCATCCCCACCGCCCCCTTCCTCTTTATAAGGGAAGCTATTCGCCAGGCCCTCCTTTCCCATATTCTTAGAAGGTAAAATTTTCCTAAGGGTGCATGTCAATAAATTCTATCATCTCTTTGAGACAATTTCACTGGCCGAATATCGTAGCTCTTTCTATTTTCCTCATCCCTCTTTTTCATTCCAATCGCTACATAGTTTTACTCTTTATTATTGTCCACAGCCATACAAAGCACATCTCTCGCTTCGCCTACTCTCCCCTACCCCCTTCCTTACCACTCCTCTCTCCCCTAAAATTCTTAAACGTCGATTCCTCCTTTCCACCATTTTCGTCGCCGCCTAACCTTTCCCGATACCGGCCCTATATCCGCATCCAGCCTTATCCCTGACACCATCTTCATCCCGACCATCATCCTCTTTCCCGCCACGATTGCCCTTCGACGAGCTTCTCTCCAATTTCTTTCCACAGCGGTGAACTTCCTACTTTTCCCGGGCAGTTCCCTGCACCGTTTTCCCATACCCCCTGCGTTCATCCCCTACGACCTATTGCCCTCCCTACGGTAAAGACGCTTTCGCAGGGAATCGGAAGAGGAACAGCAAACGGCCGTACAGTCGTCGTTAAGGAAGCGCTGACATCGTTTAGCTTTAATCTGAGCGAAAGGACGTAGAGAAGACTTCCAACTACTACGAAATGAAGCTACGGGTTCATTTTGTGAATGTACTTTGCACTAACGTAATTTTATTGAAGTACATTTCTGTTAAATTTACCACTGAAATACAACTTTAACTAGTTGTAGCTACAACAGCACATACTTTCGCATAATTTTTAACTTGCAATTTGCGAAAATTCAGAGAATTCCACGAAAATGAGACCAACTTAAATCGTTTAAGTATCCCTTCTTCCAACCGTGGAAAACATTTAAAGAAAATCTTTTGAGAAAAAAAATGTTAATTTTTTAATTGATTATATTTTGCGCCAAATTACACGAACACTATTCACACTTTCGAAAAAGTTTAAATGAAATTATTTCAAAATCCTTCTTATTTAAAGAAACATATTTCGTCGAGAAAAAATGTTTATCTTCAATATTATAGTTGTAAGAAGACGCCCAAAATAATTGCACTTTCAAAAATAAACAATACATTTTCAAAAATATCAGAGATTTCAACTAATTTGAAATCCTGCACCATTATCTTAAACTATCCGAAGGCGAAGTTTGACCAAAACATTTGGTGTCATTGAGAAAATTTGGAAAATGTTTTGGAGGTTTCAAGTAAAGTAACCTCATAAATCAAAATATCTGTTTAAAACTTCCAAAGCCTTGAGTTCATTAAGATCGATTGGGGAATATAAATTTTGAATAAAATCGGACTGAACGGTTTAGGCCCTAGAGTTGACCAAAAACGGTCAGACAGTTTTGCTGTCAATCGATTTTTCGGTATCTAGGAGCCACAAAACGTGGATTCTGGCTACATCACAAGTTTGAGGATTTTTTCGTATATTTAACAATAGTATTTATCCAATTAGTCATTAGCAGGCCCGGTTTTTGTGCAGAAAAATTAGCCGTTTTCCGGCGCACGATTACAGTTTTATCTTCTTACGAATAACCTACGTAAGGACGTGAAAATAAAAATTTGCATGCAACTACAAATTTAATTAAAACTTTTGATCTGCTTGGTCGGTACTTTTGTCATCCATTCTAAACAAAATGAGTCAATAATTCCAAATGGGTATTTAATTTGATATATTTTCTAGATTATTTACATCTCTATCTTGGTATTATTTAAATGCAATGGCTCGTAGGTAAATCTCAAAACCTGGATTCCTTCACGCCAATAATAATAGTAAAAATAACAATAATAATAAATATGATTTCCATTAACTCTCACTGAACCAAAGGCTGGCACAAAAATACAACAAAAGGTTTTCTTATAATGTTCACAATTATGTGCAAGAAACAGAAATTAATGGTTATTGTTGTTTTTGTGTATTATGTCTCATAACATTCAATGCATTGTGTTATTTATATTTGCTATAATTAACCAGTGTGCAATTTACATTTGTTTATATATTCATATTTTAAAGTGTCGTGATGTGCCCTCCTTCCGGTAGAAATCAATATTTCTGAACAATTTTTCAGTTTCTCTAAGCATTGCTGATAATTTTATTAGCTACGGTCTCTTTTATTCGAATATTACAGTGGCTGTAATTCCGCGTCTGCTACTTGTATTGACAAAACAAATGATCGTTGTGTTTGATGAAAGATCGGAATTGAAATAATAGATCGTAAAAAGGTTACAATGTGATAAAATAGTTAATGTTATGAAATAAATGTAAAAAAATTCATAGGTACACCGCGGATTTTTAGATTTTAGCATGCGCGTATTACGTACCTAAAATAGGTTCTTTCAACATCTCCGTTAGGCTTTTTAAATGGTAGAATATGCACAAATAAAACAGGAAACTAACACATTTTTTACAATGAAATTTATACAATACAGTTCCATTTATATACTTCTCAAAGCTAAAAAATATCGTCGTTTTTTTCGCGCAGCACTACATCACTTTCTCTCTACCGCGGTAGAGGTGGCGAAAAAATATAACTAATCAATATTACACTTGTATCGAATCAGTATGTATATTTTGCTATAAAACTATTTCTGAACAAGTTTAATTGTTTGTCCTCTAATAATAATTATTCGTACCGTATTTTGCCTCACAATAAATTACTAATAGTTTCTCCAAGTATCCAAGGGAAAATTAAGGTCAAGATCACTTTTCTGTCCCGGAAATTCAATCGTTTAACTTAAGCGCAGGTACACTTTTCCACGAACTCAGGATGTAGTAGCATGGAGACTTTTATTGCAAGAACCTTGCCCTGTTTATTAATTTCACGCAATCTTAGAGCAACTTAAAATTAATATCATTTTTCCGACTCAGAAGAAAAAAGTTAAAAGAAGGCACACACAAAAAATGTGCAACTTAGTCTCAATTTGGGTTTTAATAAGTGAAATAGGCACAAATAGTTATTAATATTGAAATAGGCACAAATATTTATTAATATTGAAATAGGCTCTTGTAAGTGCTGTGAAATTGACCGATTTTAGTTCAAATAATTCTAAAATGTAAATATATAGATAAAATTTCTTTTAGTATAAGGTACGCAGAAAAAATAGATTTTTCTCTAAATATCCGCGATCTACTCATAAGATATGTAGGTCAATGATAGTCAATGTAGGTCAATGAAGAGTACGTTCAAGAGAAGTAATACATATATGATAAAATGGATTGACTGAGGTCGGAGGTATAGGCAATGATATCGAAAGATTCAAATTAATATCTAATGTATGGTATCTATCCTCTCTGCAGAGATAAAGATTGGATCAACACCATCATGAATTACTGTAGGACGTAGGCATGGAGAAGAAAATAAATGAGAATTGAGAAATTGATTTGCCGAAATAAAAAAGGAATCTTATGCCGTGGATGTAATAGGTCTCACTTCCTGAAAATATTACGAAAATTTCTAGGAAAGGTTCGACCCATCAAAGAAAGAATAAATAACATTAATTAGATGTAGGGAGAGGGATATCGAGACCGGTTAGAAACTAAGTGATCACATTGTGAGTGAAACTGGATATGATGTTCACGCCTGTCTTTAATTAGTTTTAAAACGTCTGTAGTAGATTAGAGTGCTTTCGTCTCCTGAAGGAAGGTTTCTCCCCACTAAGATTTTTTCTTAAGAAGTATCATAAGAGCTCTTTTGTGTGTCTTTGAAGAAATGGAGAGACCATCTGGGTTGTCTGAGAAGATTCAAAAGAAATTGTAGAATTGTAAGGAGTACTTAGGCTTTGAATTGGATAATGGGCCTTAGGCTTAACTACATAAAATCAGGTAATGTATTTTACTTTCTCTCAATTTTTAATAAAAGATATACTGAATAAAAATATACAGTGTATGATGAATGTAAAATGTATATTAATACTAAAATTATTTTACATTTTATTGCTTTAAAATAACTAATTTTTTACAGGGATGAGAGGCAATAAATAATTTAAATTGAACTTACTTCTTGAATTTACCTTTTAAAATATTTTTAAATCCTAACATACAATATCAGGCTGAAATATTCAATAATTCACAGAGTCAAAATAACATTCTTGAACTAAAATAGAGCAGCTCACTCCGTATATGTCCAAGGGTTAAATATTCAACCATACGTAGAAATACAAACGGAAGAGGTTTTGTTGGAACTGAATAGTTTTGAAATCGCATTTACGGGGCAAGACCTATTTAAAATTAATTATTGAAAGACGAAAAAATACGTTCAAAATGGTGTTAATAACTATTTTCATAATCATTACAATATATTACCATCATTAGCATTACAGGTATCAGAGTATCATCATCATCGTAATTACATTGACAGTATTAAAATAATTACTCTTTGAATACCGTGCCAAGAAATTACTAAATCCTGAATGCTTGTGCTTTAGGAAACAGCGGCAGTAATAAACTACGCTCCTTCAGTGTGGGCATGAAAGTGTTCTTTTTTCCTGTTCACCGAGTAATAAAGGCGGGGCGAGCGGAGCGGAGCGCGGTTCGATGGAGGCGCTCCCCGCGGCGCGTGCGGACAGCGCGCGCCGCCTGTCACCCGCGCGGCCTTTCTCCGGAGGTCAAGAGGGCGGCGGAAGAAAGGGGGTAGGGAGGGGGCCGCAGGGCGTGGCTTCTCGCGCGGACGGAGGGCAGTGCCCCCTGTCCCTCGGAGAAACCTCCTCCTCCTCCATCGCGGCCGAGATGACGCGGCGAATGCGTGCGCGCCGCCCGCCCCTCCCCGCCGCCCCCTCGCTCCGCCGCGCCCACCGCACAAAGCGAGGAAGGACGTGGAGCCAGGCAGCACACCAGGCAGTTACCAAACCTGCGTGTTTTTTTCATCTTCAATGTTGATTGATTACTTCGTGCTTCCGGGCGCATGAACTACTAAAGCCTTTAGTCCTGTAAGTGAACGACATGTTTTCCTGCGGTTATGGCGGTGATATTCCCTCGCTAGATGGCGAGACCTTGGCGACGTCCTATACGTCGATTAGCGAGGTCTTCCTCAAGCAGGTGTCGCACTCCAGCTGAGCACCTCCCCAGCGGGGACAAGCTCTAAGCTCCCGATTGGTCACACTACATGAATGGTAGTCTAGAGCATGTAGGTAAGGGGTGAGGATATGAAGAGGAAAAAAACCGTGCTCCATGGATCCTTCGTTAGGGTACTGCTCTGGCATTCGTCTTATGTCAATAAGGGGCACAGTGGAAAACTACCGGACAGAGCAGCTAGAATTCTTCTGTAGACAGCGCCTGAATTCGATCGAACTATCAACTGAGAGCCGAAAATCCTGCCACCGTCGGGACTCAAATCTCAAGAGCTCCCTTCAGAGACACTGTAGCGATCAGTTGATGTCTTGAGTCATCTGAGCTGGTGTCACATGTTCACATACACATTATATGTATACAAAGTGGAGTATGCACAGAACACTTTCCTTTGTACGCTTTGTTGAGTGCAGAAGCCGATATTGAACAGTTGAGTATCGGCAATGACCATCACTCCACGAAATGTGTTCTTCCCGAACGCTGGCTGATAATGCCTCAGTTCGATACGTGCAGTTAGAAGTTAGGAATAGTTTTCACGAGTGATTTACATTCGGGAAAAAAGCTACTAAAATAAATATAATAATTCATAGAAATAATGTCGAAAAGCTAAAGATAAATTTACGCGTGTGAATAATTTTCAAGAGCGATTTCCTTTGGGATATCGCCACAAAACTGAATATTGTAAGAATTGATTCAAATCATGCCGTAAAGCTGAATATAATAATTAGTGTGAGCTATATAATGTAAGGGAGCTATGTAATCGGCAGGCCATAAATAACGAATTTCAAAGATCTGGCCCTTTTTAATATTATCACACTACTAATTATACTCGAATAGCCACGGACTAAATTATATTCAAATTATGATGCATTTAAATAACGCTTCTTGAAAAGGAGATATTAATATGCACCACACCATCTCCTTGCAATCCACCTACACTTAATACAGTGATTTCATGCAACTCTCAGTCAATGGGTGGAATGAAAAAATAATAATAGGGGTAAAATAGTCCCAGCACAAGTTAATCATCTGTGAAATGAAAGTGAATCATTTCCATGTTACACTCTACGACCACGCCTCCCAACTTGTTTGACACCAATGAGCGTAAAAAACTCCTCAGACTCAAGAGACGTACTTTCGACGTTAATGATATTTCACTGTGAGAGATCGCGAGCTGCTAATTATTTAAAATGAGGAAGATGTTATAAACTTAAAATGTTTTAAGTGTGAATATGCAATAGACATTACGTCTGTTTACTTTCCCGTATACGTACTTATATACGTAGTACACGGAAGGTTCTGTAATGCTGCCCGAAACAATAGCCAATTTTTGACAGAAAGAAATTCGTTGCCGGGCTGTGATAACGAAAAAGTGTATAAATACAGTTATTAAATTTTTTTAAAAATCCCTAAAACGTGGTGTAGCCAGAATCCCTGTTTTATAAGTTCTTGATTCCGTAAAAACAATTGAAAGCAAAACGTCCGTCCGTCCGTCTGTCTGTTCGTCTGCATGTCTGTTCGATGTATGCGATTTTTTCCAAACTGAAGAAACCCCTTCATCTGCTCTCAGTCTACTCTCTTCGATGTTGAAAAAACATTCATTAATTTCTGGTGGTACGTTACATGAAGACCCCGGACATTTTCGAAATTTTCTCAAAACATGACACCAAAATTTTTCTTAAAATTTATTGTAAGAATATAGTAAAATACACTTATTAACATGGCATAGGTCCGATTTTCACGGTTAACTCCAAATTTTTGAATATTGCAAATGTTCAATTTTATTCCGCGTCTTCCTCCAACTAGCATTAAAATAGCAGATAGAGATTTTTCGTTCAAATAAAATTTGTTCTTCATAGTAAGATCTTTCGTTAGGGTCATGTACATTTTTTTGAAAATGTTATTAGTTTTCACGTAAAATTGTGTCAAATATATGCTACTTATAAAAAACACAACAACAAAATTATCTCAAAAACGGCTCAAAAATTTGTCTTTAAATTTTTGATAGGGATAGTGGTAAATGTACTCTATGAGATGACATAAACGCCATATTGCTCTATTCTTTTCCTTTTTAAAAGTTGCAAAAATGTAATTTTTTTACTTATCTTTCACATCGCTAATATTTATATTGGCGATTTGTTGACACTATTATATTAACGAGTACATGTGCTTTAAATAATGTGAAGTAAAGTTTTTCGAAAACGAAACCTTTTTCTGTGAAAACTAGCTCAAAATTCCGCATTGTCAGAAACGCTCAGACGCCATTTCTCATAATGGCTCCAAACTCTTTCATCGAACTTTTGGAATGGATAATGCTAATTGCACCCTTAAAATTACGTAAAGTTTACTTTGAATTGTTTTTGGTTTTTTCAAAAATTCCAGGAATTTTTTTTTGAAAGATCTTCACATATTTAATATGCACATTTCCAGCAGTTTCTAAGCATTATTATATAAAGGAGTGAAATTGCATATTAGGTGTTTTTAAAACCTCAAAAATTTTCTGTGAAAGAGAGCTTCAAATTTCAGATATTTAGTAGCGCTTAAACGTCATTTTCTTAAAAACAGTCTTCAAACGTTTTAAACAAAATTGCCATTTAGAACGAGGTTTACTGTTCTTTAATATTCAAAAAGTAATATTTCCGTTCTATCATTAGGGAACCGAAAAATTACGAAAATGTCTAACAAATGTACTTTGGGCGGCGGTAGAATGACAGCTGGTACGAGTATGTGGCAATTTCGAATAGCTAGCTCAGACCAAGGAAATAGAAAACTAATACGGGAAATTCTGTGTCATTCTGTTGCACCACTAGTTTGTAGTTATAACTATAAAATTGCTCTGCTTAATAATTAATGAGAAAACATATTAAGAAAAGGAAATAAAACAAAACTTTCCATTAGTAATCTTTGCTTTACCACTTCACAATTCGATGTTTTCTAGAGATGGATCTATCTTCATCTGAAGAATGTAAGATTTTTTCATTTTCTTTTTTAATTGTGTTGAATAAATATTTGTCTCTTATATATTAGTTATGCTTGATGAAAAGATTAATAAGCAAACAAATTGCCACATTGCATGTGTCCTTCAATATGAGATTTCTTATCAGATTTTAAGTTTGATACAACGTGAGCATCTAGTTCAAGATGTTACATGTTTGTAGTATGTCAACATTCATCAAGATCCCCTGATATTTTCAAATAAACGATATCCATAGGCATAATTATTTAGCTAAAATGGAATTCCTACACTCTTAATTAGTTTTTCAGCGACCAACGTTGCAATCTGCTGCAGACAGGATCGTACAACGAACGGTGCAATTTAATACAGCCCTTCTAAAACTAAAGCAAGCACTCTTCTAAGGTGAAAGTCAAGCATCCACGCGCCTTGCATAGCTGATGAGAGGAGTTCTAACCAAGTACATGGAAACAGGGAACGTCACCAGACTATGATTAACCCCAACTTGTAGAATCTTCTCTCCGAGACGAACGCAGACGTTTGACGAACACAAAGACGGGATGGTGTAAATTTTCATTAACTTTTGTTCGGCCTTATTAATTTTTCTCATGTTTCTCGACATGTAAATTCTTTCTAATTAGCCAAGACATTTAAATCCATCGCAGCACTATATTACATAAAGGAAGTAAAACGTAATTTATGTGTTGCATTACAGAAAACGTCCTTCCGTTGAGTGTTGCATCACATTAATACGTTAACTAGAAAATATGAAATTATCCTAACTAGTTATGTTGTTAGAAAAGAAAATGTTACGAAAAGTCATTAAAATTGTTATGCAAAGTATCTTTGCTTCCAATACATGTACACTACACACCAGCTATCAAAAATGGATCAACTTCTAGAGTTTATTGACTCGTAGTGAGTTATAAATTGAAGAGTAATTAAGTCATTTTATCACCAAAATATACCGAAAAGCAATAAAAATACAAACAAGAAATAAGATTGTTAACTTATGGGATAAACTTTCACTTCACATTAATTATGACGCAACTACATTGTGATTTTGAATCATTCTACGCTATGTGCTTCAGAGACTAATAGGATCGAGATTCTTTCCCAAACCTTTCGGATACCTCGGAACTAAGCGTTCCTCTTCTAAATTCAGCCTAAAGCAAGCTCTGATGCCGACGTTTAATTATGCAAATTAACTTGCCGCCACCACTTCAGGTGAAAAACGTGTTCACTCAAAGTCACTGCTTCATAAGGTAGCAGTGACACACTGAAATTGAGGAAAGTTGGGAAATTGTCAAGCCCTCATTTCACTACGGTAAAGTTACCGTTATTAGGTTGATAAATGCCCGAAACCATAATTTTGAGCACAGAATTAAGATAGTTTTGTATTTTCTCCTGGCATCCGGAAATCTAGGACACCGGAAAAATAGTTTTATAATTATATATTTGGTTTGAAAGATTATAAATGTATTAGTATTTTTTGTTTTTATGTATTGAATGTAATAATAGAAACCAATGTATAGTTTTTTTATTTAAACTATCCAAAGTTTTATTAAAGGAAAGTGTGTGAATTTCTGCTCTGTTCTGTCATGTTAAAACAATATGAATATACGACCTGCAATACTGTAATGTGTATACTATTTGAGGTTCTTATGATATACGGGTATCTCATAATAAATGTTACAAACTAGTAGGGCAATAAGAAGGGTCCAAAATGAACACATTTTGGGTATGTGCATATGAATAGACAGTACGTACATGCTACGTTGTTACATATGTGACACATATATCTAATTTTTAGGGAACTGGTTATGCGCAAATGTTCCACACGTTGCTTTCTGAAGCAGTCAAGTATATTTCTGTAATGTCGAACATCTGTGCAAGCGGGGTTGCCTAACTAATCAGGGTTAAAATTCACATGTGTAACTCAGTTATATGCACTTTCTTATTCTATGTTCATGGGAAAAATATTATCATTTTCGACCTTGAATATGTCATAAAGATTTATAAGATTTATTCTGAGACACGTGCTTTAACGTTAATATGTGCTACTTTTATTTCAGTTATAAATGAGCCGCAGGTAGTTATTTAGAAGGCTAAGTATCATTTAACAACAGAGCGAACAAAATGCTATAATATATATTACCCGCGGGTTGTTGTTCTCAAGGCTCGTGTTCTTAAAGAGCATATTGAACTTTTAAGTATATAAAAATACACAAATTTCAAGGACTGTTTTATTGACTCATTCCACATGCATTCATTCAATTGTAATAATTACCACACAAGTCATGGAGTGCGAAACGCGCGTTGAATATTTCATGCACTTTTTTCTGCAACAATTTATGCCCATGTGTCTAAACCTAATGTATTCTTGTATTCATTTTCGTCCTTTTTTAATGTTATGCTTATGAACATGACAATGTTGTCTCCAATGTGCTTGCAAAAATAGATCGGCATATCATAAACCTAAATATAATGTTATAAGCCGTGCTCTTTGATCGAGAATTTACACTTATGTTGGTTATTTTTACGATTCGGAACGTGATTCGGTTTGATGTGGAGACATCAAACCGAATCACATTCCGAATCGTAATCAGGGATTCTAGAAAATTCTCGACAATTTATCCTGTTAACCGTAATATGGTGTCAAGCACTGCAACAGAAAACCCCAACGTGGTGTCAAGCACTGCACTGAAATAAAGAAAAGATGTTTGAAGACAGAATTGTCGGCTGTTTACAGGCGCCTATGCTTTTACATCGCAAGGTAACTGGTAAGTTATTTTTCTGCTTCAGTTCTGTGGCTCTGAATATAAACACTTCAGATAAGGTGAACTCTTTTGAGCACTTTCTACAACGAAGTCAGTAGGAATGATTTATCGAAAGATCATTGAAGCAAAATAAAACAAGTATCAAAGATTCATTAAAACAAACTATCCTGCAGGCTAGGTAGAAGTCGATAAGAGGGTTCCCAGAACATGTAATAAAACACCTTAGGTTTCATGAAAATCTTCGAAATTTTCAGAAACTAACCTCTGCCCAAAAGCATTAAAAGTCCACATTGGTACCATTGCGTGAAAGAAAATGTACTTGAATGTGACCTAGTCGTCAAAATGTGGAGTATTTTAATGATCATGATATGTAGAGTTTGAGATTTAAATCACATGGCACTAATTTCCATGAAGTTCTCTTTACTTGACATATTGAGCAGGAAAAATATTATACCTAATTTAGATATAAAAAATAATACAAAACAACTGTATTTGTTAGCTGCCAGAAATGAACATTCTCATATTTCATTTAAACTTGGACTCTCATTATAGTTAAGATAGCACTATCAATTTTCGGACTGAAGGATACTGCCCACCCTTCTGGCCCATACTTCAAACGACCCTTTCCCGACAACCATATCATCCCCATAGCGTTTTGTAGGGAGCACCCCCACCGCACCCCATGCCCTGGGGCCGTGAAGGCGGAGGCGGAGGCGGCGGCCGCCGCTTAACTGCTCCCTCTTCCGACCCTGCGGAACGCCGGAATATTCATGAGCCTAATGAGATTTACAAGTGCTAACTCGCGGCGCGCTATCTGAGCGGGCCGGCGCGCGTCGCGATAGGGGCGTGGCCGCCACCCGCCCCACCGTCCGCACGCCCTCTGCCGATGCGACGGGGAGCCAAAGGCAGAAACACTGGGCAAAACTCAGAATGGGAATGTTTTAACATTAGCGAATCTCAACATTGTTGAAGCCAATGAAATGAAATGACTCAATTAGTGTGGTCTCAAAAACAATATGTGCAAAAAGTGGCCTTTAAAGTTCTGAAATTGGTAATCAGCCTCACAGAGAAGACAATGAACTCGAAGAACGTCTATGTTTTAAACTAGTTTTCTACTGCGGATTCTATTTCGTTGAAATTATTGTAGGATCCCTATTTGTGTCTGCGTGAATGGACATGACATGAAAATTTCTCTTTTAATTAGAGAAGAAACAAAATTAAGTATTTCGAAGTAAACTGTCATTCGCATTTACTTGAAATGTTCCCCCTCACCTGCAGTTACGAAGTTATAAAACATTCCTACTTGCAGTGTCTTATATTTGTTAGAAGCTGTTTTTTCACCTAATATACTGAAATGAAATTTTAGGTACAAAATTTGTTGTTTTTGAGGCCATTCCGTGAATTTTACTTGTCTCAAGAGGCCGGAGACGTTTCTCTCAGAGCTGTACCTATTCTCACACTTCGCATGTGAAAAAACGCGTCAGCTCTTGTAAATAACACTTGATATATTAGGGACTTCAAGTGCCCTGTTATTTCAAATATGTTGCATTCTTTGTGTATTGATAATAAAATTTAAAAATGTTTAGGACGTCTGTCAATCTATCTTCAAGAAGTTAAAGTATGTAAAATTCAGATTTTGTTGTTATATGTTCAAAAGGGAATGCATATTTAAAGAGAGATATTGCAAGTAGTAATGCAAAACATCACTGAAAATTATTATATGTCACTTTTTAAATAATGTTATTATTCATTTGAAATGTTTTGTTAAACTTATATATCTGTGATAGAGCAAAAAATTACCCCGCCTATTCAGATTTTTTTCAGCGATTTAGATCATTGTTCTACTGTGATCCGCTCTTCCGAAAGTGCTCAGAATTCGCTTCGTGATGGATGCACCGAAGAGCAAACGGTGGACGGAGGACACGACGATTTCAGCGGCGAGTAAGAAGAAGGGGAAGAGAGCGAGGGAAGTGGCCGGTGGCGGGGAGGCGGAGGAAGGGTGGTGGCGAAGATTGGCGACGCGGGTGAGCGCCGTGTCCGACAGACAGGGTGTGGGTGAGGGGGAGTCGTGGTCGGGGTAAGGGAAGGGATGGGGCGGAGGTGGGAATGAGGGAAGTTCCGAAGGAGGGGGGAGGCAAGGGGTGTTCGTAGATCTGTGAGTGTGGGCGGTTCCTGGGGAGGGAGATTAGGCAAGAGGAGGAGACATGAGAGGGGGTGAGAGCAGAGTGGGAGGAGTGGTTAGTCAGTGGGCAGGAGTGTGGGGAGGCGCGAGAGGCGCCATCGCAGAAAGTTTGGCCGAGATTTGTGGTGGAGATGAAAGCAAGGAGACTTCGTGGGTCTTAATGCGATCGCTTACAAATGAACGCTGTTAGATAATGAAGGCGGATGTCCCAATGTCTCCTAAGAAGGATATATCGTTCAGATATATGTAAACATATACGATAATATTACCTTTATATTTTGTTAGAATCAAAACTTAACACATTTGTAAATTGTTTTAATGTAGGTTAACATATCTGCGTGTCTGTTTGGAAATAATTCAAACGTAATTTTAAAAAAAGTATCAAGAAAATTTTGAAAAGACATTAAATTGAATGTAGTGACATTTCGAGTAATACCGTTCTACAAAAACCGTATCAGAAATACATTTCTTTAGTTGAAATTCCTCCTAAGAACATTTACAAATTTCTGTGCAATTCTATTAATTCTAGCATATCTACAATATCAGAGGATATTCGGCTGTAAAGTTCCTATGCACCCGAACAACGAATATTTGCCATGATATTTGATTAAAACGTTAATAAGGTACTTATTTGACTGTTTACTGAACAATATTACAAATAAAAGGTGAGAGATTTTATAATATACTAAAGAATATGCTGCTTCCATTAGAAAGTTTATTCGTTTATAATTTTTATCAAATCACAATATCCCAAGCAAAACCCTACGTAAATCGAACTAAACATTCTCAACAGAAAAAACACAATATTTACGAAGATTAAAATTAATACAATTAGCCTGCGGCAGCTAAAATGCCACTGAACAAGATTACCAAAATGTTTTTTCAAAACGTGCAGCGGACACTGCTCAAGACCCACAGATTAAATATATGGTATAACAATCGATTAAATATTTCAACGAAAACAATATTCATGAATTGTGCAATAACACATAACACACAACAGTACATTTATACACTTCTTTACACACCAAATATATCAATAAAGTTTCTATTTCTTAACATATGTAAATAAAATCTGCCGGCCTCTTCCGTGGAATCTTGCTGCTGAATAACGTCAAATGTGTCATAAGAATACCAGAATTCAGGCCGCCCGCACAGTATAATATGACATGAGGCGAAATAAAATATCAAATATTCGCATTTTTAAGACAAAATCGAAACTGTTTAATTCTTTTTTGATTTTCCGCAGTTCCTGGGTACCTAACGAACACAGCTCTCATCTCAGCTAAAGGTTGTGCAGTTTTTTTTCAATGACTGCGTGGATTGGAAGTAAGCAATTTAAAATTGATCTTTTTTTATTCATACTCCTTTTTTAGAAAAAACAGAAATATTCTCAAGTTTTAAAATTAAAAAATGTTTGAATGAAATGTGGAAAATAAATATCCGTTTACAGCGATTTTTTTCTGAAATCATTCTGAGAAAATTTTATTTCTAATCTATTTCACTTCTTTTACATTTTACTCACTATTAATACAAATGTTGATGAAAAATAAGAGTATTTAGTCTTATTCACGAATATATTGTAGGTGAATTTCAGCGTCTTATGAAAAATAACTGTATCGTTATCCTCTAGAATATATATTCATTTAGGATTGCAAAATAAAAGTTCTTATCCAAACAATTAGTTTCTAAACCTCCGTGATAAAACCGAAATCTTGATTAAATTGAATGTATCGTAATTCAAATTCATGAATAGCCTTAAGTTGCATGGTTTTGTTAAATTTGTATTATTCTGTTCCGGAATTGTAATCGCGAGAATTTCCATATCAACCGATCAATGTAGTAATCCTCAAGTGGATTTCGTAGTGCTCAATTGAACAATACGATACCCATTGGTTACAATTGAATACTGAAGTAGGATTAGGGCACATCAAGCAGAGCTTTGGTGCTTTACACACACATTCCGTTACTCTGTCTAGCGGAACAATTACAGAATCCAATATCGTTTTATTGTATAGAATGAATTGATGATAAAACGGAGGCTTCATTAATATTAAGAAATAGTAATAATATTTTATTATAGTGTTTCAGGTTCTTTCTTGAAGTGCATCAAATAATAAACCTACCAAACGTCTGAATAAAAAAGTTGGAGCCGTTTTTGAGAAAATCCTTGTTTTGTATTCTTTTCAAATTGCACATATTGCACGAACATTGCGCGAAAGACACTAACATTTTCAAAACATGTTCATGATCTTAAAGAAAGAACTCACTATGAAGAATAAATTTTATTTGAAGAAAAAATCTCTATTTGCAATTTTGAAGTTGGAGGAAGACGTCGAATAAAACTCAAACTTTCGCAATTTTTAAAAATTCAGAGTTAACCGTGAAAGTTGGACCTATGCCACATTAAGAAGTGTATTTTACTCTATTCTAACAAGACATTAAAGAAAAAAATTAAAGCCGGTTTTGAGAAAATTTTATAAATGTCAGGGGCGCTAAAGTAAAGTTTCCTTCCCCTAAATTAAAACATCTGTTGCAAATTCAAGAGGGCCACGAGATCAGCCAGATCGATCGGGGAGTATCGATTTTGGAGAAAATCGGCTGAGTGGTTTAGTCGCTAGCTTTGTTCAGAGACAAAGGCAAACATATTCTTTGGCTTACGCCTATGTCATCTTTTCCAGATTCTGTTTCGAACTTCAATTCGTCACATCAGCTTGGAAAGTGCACGAAAACAGCGATATGGCTGTCTGTGATATCCAAGGACAGAAAGTGGGTGTTTTGGAAAACTTTTGAAACCATTCGTCCCCCACGAAGCTATGCCTGCTTTGGCTCACGCCTTTTGCTTTGGCTTTGGCCTCTGTAATAAGAGTTTTTCTGCCGAAAATCACCCGTTTTTCCGCGCAGCATTACATACCTTTCCCTGTACTATACGTACGTATTGTATAGTATACGGGATAGATATTAATCTCCTGGATTCAAGTAAGTCAATTATTTTTTAATGCAATTGTGAATTGCTGTAGTTAATAAACATACCTTAATAAAAATACCGCTGCTATAATTAAGGATGTGTGGCGGTTAAGCGGTATGAATATTACAGATTCAATGATGATGTTACTATTGTATATTATATGATACTATTCTATAGAATACTAAATGACTATACTATATGGTATTCTTGCAGTCAAAATATTTCACAAATAAACATGATTAAAATGAATGTTTCTAAATAATTATGGGCAAAGTAAATTCAAATCTGATTTTATATTCAGATTTCATGGCATTGAGTTAAGTATACTTGGGTTTTTCGTTCTTGGCGAACCAAGGTCACGGACGAAAAAGCCTTCCCTCTCCATTTTTCGTCCGTGACCTTGGTGCGCCAAGAACGAAAAACCCAAGTATAAAGTTTTGAAGAAGAACTGGACATAAACATTTTGAACGAAACTCTCTTGATGAGTAAGTTCTGGCCAGAAGTTCACGGGTGTTTACCAGATTTTTTTGTGTTTTCACGAGTCCATGAGCAATGCATTAATGACAACTCTTGAGCTGACTCAGGCGATATGCGCGACCTACCTTGTCCTCTTGGGTTGCAGAGGAACATCAGATGGTGGTGGCGTAGAGAAAGAAAGATAGAGAGAGAATCAGTGAGAGTTAGGGAGAGTCAGAGAGAGTCAAAGAGAAGAGAACAAACAGGTTTAGAGACATATTCAGCATATTCGGAGCGGAGAGAGGCAGACAATCAGAGTGAAAGAGGGAGAGAGGAAGAGAGAGAGAGGAAGAGAGAAAGACAGAGGGTTAAAAGAGGTAGAGAAAAGTACAGAAAGAGAGAGAGTGGGAGGCGCAGGAGGACATGGTTGCAGAGAGAGAGAAAGACAAACGGACAGACCTGCAGACAAAAGCACTACCACGAGAGGAGACGGGAGACACCGTCCGATGTCGGGTCGACGGCGAACGAGGCTCAGCGCGTGGAGGAGGCAGCGGGGGCGGCGGGACTGGGGGACGGGGCAGTCCATCTGCTGAAGAGCCCGCGAAGCAAGTCGGCAGCCGCCGCCGGTCAGACACAGATTGATCCCTGGCTTCGGCGCGCCCGCCCTTTGCCATTCAGTATTCAGCGAGCTCCCCCGGCGAGCTTTCAGCCGCGGCCAGCGCATGGGAGCAACCCCCTTTGCCGGGCGGGCAATGTGGGTGGGCGCCGGGGCGGAGGGTGGGGCGAGACGAACTCGGGGCGTGGGCAACGGTAAGGTTTAGATGTAAAAGAGATGGCTGTGACGGGGAAAAGGCAGGAGAAAGAGGATGAAAACTTCGTAGACCTAGGGAGAAAACGTTGGGAGATACAAACTCAGAGTGCAGGATACAGGAAGTTATAGACGGAACCATGATGGTTGTGTAGGGGAAAGGATAGGATAAATACAAAAATGTATATAAAAACATTGGTGGAGCTATGAAGAAGACTTGGATATGGGATAACTGTAGCAAGCAGAAGATGGGGCGAAGCTTGAATGGAAGTGGAGAAAAAAAGACGAAAGACAAAGAGAGAAGAGTCAGAGTTCTGGGGAAATGGATAAGGGTTGAAGTTTCTTCGGAGAGAAGATGGAGTTAGGGAAAACGTAGAGATAGAAGGTTTAAAAGTAGAGGTGGAAGAGGAGTAGAATGTGAAATATGCTGGAAAAATAAGGACCAAGGCAATGTAAAGGAGAAGCGGAGTTAGGGAGGTTATAAGTACGGAATAAGCGAGACAAGAAAAAACAGAAATCAAGATGACGAAACGAAAGGGAGAGGATGGAAAGGTCACTGTGAGAAGAATGAAAATTCGTTAATGGGCACCCAAAGAGCAACTTACAGTGCGAGATGATTACAATGTTGTGGTTACGGATGTGTGAAAAAAGCTAGCTGTAACCTGATAAGGCGAGGGATGAAGGGTTGCTGAGGAATGGAGTCGGGAAGCGGTAATAGATAGGAAGGGACCATCAGAAGCAATAGGCGGAGCGGTGTTCACTGATGGAGCAGAGGAAATGAATCCCGCTTGAGCAAAGCGAAAAGGTGGACAACAGCGCACGCGCACAGATGGGCGTGGGGAAGGGGGAACGGATGGCGAGACGGGGAGGGCGAGATGGAAGCGGAATGTGCAACCACACGGGTGGGAGTTGTGAAGGGGGAGGCGGGCCAGACTAGGTGGGGCGCGACGGCAGCAGTCCTGGTGGCGTGGGTGGGGGAGGGCGAAGGGAGGTGAGATTTGGGCGCTGGAGAGGAAGTCGACGGTGTAGGAGGGCGAGATGGAAGTCTGGCAGGAAGCGGAAAGCTATAGCCGCTTGGGGTGGAGTGTAGGAAGAGGCGGGCCAGAGCGGAAGCGGCGCCGATGGAGCAGGTGGGGGTGGGGTGGGGCGGAGGTGGGCGGAGTTCGGGCCCGGACTGAGTCGCTGCGAGGGGCTTTGTGCCTCCACTCAGCAGATGCGCCGCTTTCTGCTCCATCGGAGCGTCCGCTAGAGGTTTTACAAAGTGCGTGGGCATCCTGAGCACTGCCCTCCGCTCTCGAAATGCTGTGCTCGTTTTAATGAAAGACCGTTTGGCCTTGACTGACTGGGCATATATTGCAGCGTTTGTTGTGGCCACACGTCCAGAACATTGGAATTTGAAATGATCACGCTCATATCATTTGATTATGTAACCTCAAAAAAAACAGATGTCTTCTAATAATTACGACCAATAAAAAAGAAATCCTTTTTTTTTAAAAAAGGAGTTTTTGAACTAGTGCCTTCCGGTTCTCCAAAATATTATTATTTTTGATTTTCTGAAAGTTGCTCAACTCTTCATAAATTTAAGAAAAATTAAGCACGAGTTATCTCTTAACAACTATTCCTGTTTAAATATTTTCTAAACAAATGCACATCTCAACAACTATCATGATTTTCATACTATAGCAGCAAATACTTTTTAAACTTACATAATCACTTACGAATCTTGAAGCTGCAGAAACTGGGATTATTGATGCTTTTTAATGTTTCGCATTCATCACATCGTTTGCTTTCCAGATAAATTACCTGAAAAAGAATAAAAATATCGTTACGTCAAACTTGCAGTGCATATCTTAATATAGTTTATAATTATATCTGTGATATTCGCAAAATCATGAAAATCATTCGCAAAATAGTGTTGACGGCGTTAAAGGGAATGGTGGTTGACAAATGGATATGAAATATTAAGCGTTTGCAATTATTGCCAATATTAAGCACTGTACAAAAGTCAATTCCATTCTGAGTCGTGAAAACCTGTTCTTTTTAAAATTCTCAGTTTTGAATCTTTGCTGCTGTCAATGCATACCCAGTTTAACATCATAGCAATGTTGAACTAATTATTAACATTTTTCAGCAGCGATTTTTCGGGATGATATTGTATATGCATCTTTGATTAATAAAAAATTCAATGTAATGCTAAAACAACGACAGAATGTTCCCATTTATCATCGTCTTTACAAATGCTTTTGACAATTTAAATATCAAGATTAATTGGGATATATCGTAACATTTGTCTTGTCACTGACGAGGCGCACGTATTTTTGTTATAAAACTAAAACAAATGTTTATACATGTTTTTTCAATGAAATTTAACTAATGAAATGATGAAAATATATTATATTTGTCATCCTAATTTAAAAAAGTAATTTAGTCACATATAATGGTCGCGACTGAATTAATGTTTACACAGATATTATAAGCTACAAAAAATAATGCATTTTTTTCCGCATTGAAATCTGTTTGTGTGGCTTGGAACTGGCAATACACAAAGCACATTAGCTGAAATACTTGTTCGGAGAATTTCCGTTCTCTGTGTTGTGTATTAGAATTATTCACATTTGAAGAGAAATGTTCCGCGCTTCTCGAATATATTGTTGAATTACATTAAATTCTCGGAAATATAATAATAGCTGACAACGTACACGATATTTTGATATTCAAATGTTCAGCGTATTTTTTTAAATGAACACATACACCAGCGGAGTTAAAAAGTGAACTCGTATCTATATTACCACTTTATACTTTGTTTACGTGATACGACGGTAGAATTGAAATGCTTACTTTGAGAGGTTGTTTAGTAGCAAGACAGCATCATTCTTTAAATTTTAAAAGTCCTTTTTGAAGAAAAAGTTTTGCATTCGTTAATATACAAAAATTGACCATTCATGAAAATGGAAATTAGAGGAAAGTCGATCGTTTATAATAAGATATAAGTATGTGGTAAAATAGTTTTCCATGGTTTATTTTATTTAATTCTTCATTGTCAAATAAAGCCTCACAAATTTTTAAAATTCTCTGAAAAGGAAGCCTCTTACGAAAACCCTATTTGCACAAAAATACCCCTATTGTGAAAAAGATCTTTGAAATGAGAGATATTCTTTGTTTTTAGACAATGAAAAAAACAGTTCCTTTATAACATGAAATTTGAAATTATTTTTTTGTTATAATAAAAACCCCAAATACTCAAGACAATGATAATTTTATTATAAACACTCTCTACATTGTACAATTTTCTTTAGGTACACACTTTACTCAGATATGTGTTTTGTGTTATTCGTCACAGCACCTTAATTATAATAATAAAAGTGCGCACCTGAAGAACAGTGTTCTACAATGATTTAGAAAGAGTTGATATTAAAATCGTAACTAACTGAAAGAATTGGCATCGTATATAAAAATATTTTCCATAGTTTATTTTCAAATAAATTTCACTTATCACATTATAAACGCACATTTCGTGGCATTATAAATCACATCAATTCATATCTACGAAGATATTAAAATAACACAATATTGACAAAAAAGTAGAAACAAAATATTTACAAATTTCATTAATGGTGAAATGTAGAGATGAGATTTCTTTATTTACATTCTTAAGAAATATTTTCTAAAGAAACACCAAAACTTCAATCAAAGAAATACATAAGACCAAACCAAAGCACAACAATTAAGAAGTACAGAAGACTCTGCTTTCATTGCCAACAATCATTGTTTGAAAGCAGCACACGGTATATTTGCTGTATCATTGATCATATGCAAACAATTTCATCAAGAAAATGAAGAAAACTCAAAACCTTGGATTGATTGATTGATTGGTGACTCCGGGAGCGTCAGCTGCTCAGGCCATTAGCCTGGTCATGCATAAATAGTGCATGTTTTTATCGCGGGAGGTGGCGGTGATCTTGCCCCGCTGATGGCGAGATCCGGCGTCGACATACATCACCTTGCGGGGATTTTCCGTAATTAGCTCCCTCCCACCAGCGCGGCACCGCCCCAGCCGGGACGAGCTCGCTCCCTACCAGTCGCCCGGCGGTATGGTTATGTACGGCAAGTGGAAGCGTGCGTGTAATTAAGTGGTTAGGAAATGATATGGAGAAGGAAAGAAAGATCACGCGCGGTCCGTGGCCCGTTTTTTAGAGTACTCCTCCGACATTCGCCTGATGTTGATCATAAAAAAGCACGGAAAACTTCTGATTGGAGCAGCCGGCTGCTAAATTCTCCTCCAGACATCAGTGGAACTCCACCTGACTAACAAGTTACTGTTGAAAATCCTGCCACCGTCTGAAATCAAACCCCAGGATTTCGCTGTCAGAGAAACTACTGTGGCATCATATGATACCCTGCGCCACGTATGATGTTCAAAAAACTTGAAGAAACAGTTTAAGGTATTTTACAAGCACTAGTAATTAGTATAGAATAACGATTTCTGAAAGAAAAATCTTACTGAAACAGCACAAGAAAAACTGGTGTAATTAGGTGAAGTGAAGTGCTCGGAGCCCTGGAGGTGTGTAGGCGCTCACGCGCTGCCGCGCTGCCCTCTGGCGTGCGTGCGCGCGTGCGAGCGCCGCTGCAGCGCGTCGCCCCGGAAGCGGAAGTGGCCCTGGGCCGCGCGACGAGTTACCGCAGGACCTCGCGCGGGCTAATTAGCAATTACGCGGAGGCGCTCGGGAGCACCTTAGGGCCGGCGCCGCGGGGCCTTGAGCGGCCCCTTCAAGGAGATAACGGCTGCTGCAGAGAACAACGGCGCATGCCCAGGAGAAAGGCCAACAGCAAAGCGAACACAACTGGGAGAATATGGAACAGAGGAAGATACAGAAAATATAAAAATGTAAATAGTACAGAAATGGTGAAATAGCGAGATGGTGCGAACGTATTAAATGTGGACAGGTTCTTAAACCGGACAAACTTAGAAAAAAAGTGTCGACCTGCGCCATTCGCTTAAATGACCGTTAGACTATCCAACAACAAAATTTAGTCGAAATTGTTGGCGTCAATTTTTTTGAAAATTTTGTAAGTGTCCCAAGGAATTATGCAAAGTACCCCCCCGAATTTAAAATATCGGTTTCAAATTCAAGAGGCCACGAATTCAGTCAAATCAATCCCGGAATATCAATTTTGGAGAAAATTGGCTGAACGACTTAATTGCTAGAGTTGTTCACAGACGGACGGACACACGTTTTACTTTCAATTGGTTTTTCGTGATCAAGGACCCACAAAACAGCAGTTCTAGCTACATCACATGTTAGAGGATTTTTTTCTTCTAAATTTAGCAAATGGATTTATCCACTCTTTCGTTACCAGGGCCCTGTAATAAGAGTTTTTCTGCCGAAAATCCCCCGTTTTTTCGCGCAGCATTACATATCTCTCCCTATACTACGTATATACTCCGTATACACGTGGGGTAAAAATCGATGGGCTCTACACCAATGTTCTGTCACCTGTACAGCGAACCTTGGGTTGTAGTTGTATGGAAAACTCAAATCATTGTCATTCGCTTTACCAATGTTGTGGATAATCCCAAAAAATATATTTTAATGTCTGCATATTATTGCACGAATATGCGTATTCTATTTTTAACTTGTTCTTAACTCACATGAAGCATGTTCATAAAAATTTGTAGGAGCAAAACGAGTGAAAATGCGGAAATTAGTATATGATTTTGTTTATTTCAAATACTAAATATATTCATATCTAAATATATTTGAATCTTGCTTAACAGAAACTTTTATGATGATTTTTGAAATCAGCGTGATCGTTTCCTTCAAAAGCACCTATTTTCACCCTAGAGGTATGAAAAAAACTTTTTTTTCGTTCCCTAGTATTATTTTGTATCTTGTGATATTCTGTTTATTATTTTAATTATATTGAATATTGTGTTAATATCATATTTGTATTAGTGCAATTCTATTTTGAGTTATTTTAATTTTTTTAATTTTATGTTGCTTGTGAGTTTCGTGTATCTTAACTGCGCTGTACCAAAGTAATCAGAAAACTTTTAAAAAATTGTAAAATAATTAATATTAACAGAAGAACTGTACTACCCGTTCTATCGGACGTGATTTGTAATAAAACTTGTATATGATTGTGGTATGAGTACATATAAAAATTTGTAATAGGTAATCCTCTAAGCAAGTTACAAATAAATAAAATGGAATTGAATTAATGACCACTAATGAACATAAGCTGCACTACACTTATGGGATGCTTATTGAATCAATATATACTCGCCCACTCAAAGACAAGGCAACGTTCAGTAACAAGCGGGAAAGGACTAGGGTGGACGCGAGCGGAGCAGCGCGTGGCGAGGCGGGCAGTGCCGACGCCCGCGCCTAATCTCCGGGTAATGGCTCGATCGCTCTCTTCGCTCTCAGACAACGGCGGCGGGCGCCGCTGCCGGACCAATTATGTAAAATACTTAGATTAGATCGCAGCCGACACCCCTCTCCTCCGCCGCGCACCGTCTCGCAGGACTCCCACGCTCTCAACTCTAGAGGCATTTGTACCTCCGATATCCTCGCCCCTCTTGGCTGGTCCAGCAGACCAGCCAAACGGACCACCGATATTCGATGGGCTCGTGACAAGTCCTTCACGGTCAAAAACATCCTCGTGGTTTTCAGTTGATGGCTTAGAATTCAAAATGCTTCACACTATTTTTGTTATGACAAACAAAACTTTATAAAGCATTGAAGGCTTTCACGGCCGGAGTCAATATTCGTGATGTCTTCCGGGCTGATGGGCCGTGGTCCAATTGGCTTGGAACTGCCAAACGTTTCGCCCACGACTGCGGTGGGCATCTTCAGTGGCGACGTCTCGGGCGAAGTGTCCGGGACAGCAAAGCTGTCCACGGCCCATCAGCCCGGAAGACATCACGAATATAAACAAAACATTGTTTTCATTGCCTACTCATAACTACATCGAATTCCTACATCTTTTAAAGGCTGTTTTTATTACCAGTGTAACTCAGAGCTCGAAATCAAAATGAGGATAATTTTTTCATTAAACACACGTCCATGTCTCTTGATAGATTAAACGGTATACTTGTGTGTTTTTCAACCGAGTGCTCTTTAAGATTTTCGTCTATCAGTATCTTTATAAAAAATATTACACATGTATTTTGTATTCCCCGGTTAGCGTTGAAATTCTTTAACGCGATTTGTTTTAGTAAATTCTCCTTTCAACATTTTTCAAGATTACTGTGCTCTTTAGTTTTAATTCTGGGCCAATTTCAATTTCAGAGTCAGTTTAATAATTTTCAATAGAAATAATTTTGTGGCTGTATGTGTTAAGAGTAATAGTGCGTCCGTAGTAGCAATAAATGCTTCGGAAGTTTATTGTTTACGTAGTAAATTCTTTTTATTGGCTGATGCGTTTCGTAATTACATTGCGAAAGCCGAATTGTGGAATCATTGTTAAAAATATTCACATTCTGTAAAATTGTTGAAATTATTACTCTTCTTTAGGCGGCAATTATCAGCAAGTGTCTCTCACTTTCCAAATTGAGGTCTCAAAAGGGAAAAGAGATTGCCATTCGAATTAAACCAACTGCAATTACCTTTATCGTCTCCATTATCTTAACCACTACCCGCAAAACTACAGCTATTCATTCCATGCTGTTTCAGCCTCTTCTATTCCGCCACCCACACGGACACTGCAGACTCCCAAACCCACGCCGTTCTCTCTCCAAATCGCCGACGATTCCGCGCACGCCCACACCGCCAACAAGTCCCCCTTCCCATGCAACCACCCTGCTGCGCCGCCCACCAGACCATTGCCTTTTCGTCGCCGTCACCGTCACGTTCGTCCTGTGGCTGGTGACGACCGCGTCTCTACCCACATTGCGCCGGCCCCGCCTCTGCATTCAGCCCCGCCCCGGCCACCAGCCCCGCCCACCGTGCGTTCCTCCTCAACCCCACCATCGTTGCTTATAAATTTAACACTACTGCCGACCCCGTTCAACTCTCGCTGGTGACGTTCGCGCCTCTGCCCACGCCCACTTCGCCAACCTCCCCACCGCATACAGTGCGGTCACCTAACCTTGGTCCGTCACAAGCACCACTGCTCCCGACGCCACCCCCCTGCCTCCCCAAAAGCACTCACGCCCCCCCCCCGACCTCCGTTGCTGCCACTTTGGACGCCCCCGCCCCACTGCCAGCCCCACTTCTGACCCGGTCTCTCCGACCTCCGCCACGTTGCGACAACTCTCACCCTCACCCCTGCTGGCATTCTTGTTGCTTCTTCCTATGCCCCCGCTTTGGCCGCTGTCCCAACGATCGCCTTCGTCCCCGCCGCAATCATTCTCGCCTTCAACACCGTCACCGTCTTTTGTTCTGCCTCCGCCCCTGCCCCAGCTTGTCCACGCCCTCGCCGCAACCACCCGAAACCACTCCCATCGACGTCATCATTGTCTCTCCCAACTGTTACCACCACTTTCACCTCTGACATCCACACGACTCCCGCCCCTGTCATCGCCAAGATCACACCTAACTTCCACCCTATCTCCCACAGACATCCACGCTGCCTCTGCCTCCGCCACTGCCCCCAGCGCTTGTCCACGCTCCTATTGCAGCCTGTCATCCCTGGGGCTGCCCCCAACGCCTGCGTGGCCTCGTTGCTCCCACCGCAACGCCCTCGCCTGCGCCCGCCAGAGAGCGTCAGCGCCCGTCTTTTCTCAGCGCATCGCCCCCACGCGGCGGCGCCTGCATATTCCCGCGTCGCCCCGCGTCACCTGCCCCGCCGCCACACGAACGCCCCCTCCCCCCCCCGGCCCCTCGAGGCGCTTAATTGGGCGCGTCGTCGTTCGGCGCGCGCCGTTAATGGATTCTTCTCTCGGGAGGCGCGCGAGGCGGCGCGGGTATCGAAATTCGCGCGGTAAAGACCTATTAGCAGCCGTCGTTATAAGTTCGCAGCGGCTAAGTGCAGCGCCTCGGAATTGGCCCCCGGGCGCTGGGGGCGGGCGGGCGCGCCTCCAGGGACGCAACCGCTGGGCCACGCCCCCCCCCCCGCCGACGCCAGCGTCACCTCGGCGCAGATGCTGTGCTGGGACGAAGCACCCGTCGCTGTCCCTGGAAGCCCCGATCTCTGTTCGCCTTGACGTGTGTTTAACATGACCAGGGATGGTCAAATATATCAATTTTCCACACGCTACTGTGGCTGATCATTGGTCATTAAATGCGACACTAACACATTTCCCCTCTGCCCGCATTACGAACGCTGCGCAGGGACTGTTATATCCTGGACAGCTGATTCTGCTCAGCGGGTCTGACTGAAGGCGAATGAGCGAATGGATTCTGGCAGCTCAGAAATAGATTGAAATATTTTCACTAGTTTAATGAATTGAAATGGAAAACAGTACAATAATAAAACTTATATGTAACTTAAAATGAGATGAGGATAAATGAAGAGCAACAATTGATAATTTACAATGAATCAATAACAAACAAAGATAGCTGAAATTCAGTTATTTTATTTGCACCAATGAAGTTGTTTGTTGATAGAGTTCTCTTTCGTTATGGTGCGATTATTACTTTAACAATACTAGGTATTTGAAGTTTGCAGTCAAAATTATATTGCTGTGAGAAATTCAGTTATTGAATGTTTAGGAGACGTAGAGTTAAAGAAAGTTGTTTTTTGTTACTCATCTATGCAGTCAGGATAGCAGCAGTCGTACTTTACTGGTAGGTCGGGAGCGTGAATGCCAGAAGTGACATTCGGCAGCAAATTGATCTTAGGTTTAGATGACGCATCTTCATGTGCCATGCCATTAAAATACCAAAAACAGCCTAAATTTCAATTTCATCATAGTATTGCCATGGGGTCTTCTTGCTCGCTTCTTTGGGAACCCTATCTCCTTCTTGATTTATGTATTTTACAATGTCACTTATTATGTTTTCACATATGCAACACATACGAAATGAAAGCTTCCTTGGGAGACAACGTATTTTGTGGTGGAAGCATGATTTTGTTTTGTTTCGATTTTATAATATTGGAGAGTATCACCTTTGAAATTCCAGGAGTATCTTTGTTACTAAACAAAGAATCTTTTCCTTTATAGATAGTGAACGTATTCGTTGAAATCCTGGGTTCGTTGTCAATGTTACTGCTACACACAATCAACAAGCACGTACATATTATTAGGTAATACTTTTTGCAACAGGTTACAGCATATTTGCAGACAACAAGTTACTGAACAATATTGTCACAATTAATTGCTACAATATCCCAATATATGGTACACAATGCATAATAACGATATCTTCTCAAAACGAGAAAATTAATTTACAAAGATCATCTATACTGTACATGAAAGCACATGAGTCCAATGGACACACCTTGCGCCTTTGTGACACAAAAATGTATTTTTATCAAAAAAGAAATGAAAATCAATCCAATATTCATTTTGAAACTATGATGAGTGAATCTGAGAGATCTTAAGGAATATTGTTAATAACAGAAGATAATGTAGTGCAGTAAAATAATAGAATTGAATTATAGACGGTTGTGAGTCCATTGGATTCACCTTACGCTTTCTAGGGTTAAAGAATGTAGACATCAAAGATTGTGTGGATATTTAGATAGAACTACTCATATCTCTACTCACTACTCATATCAGTAGTGGATTTATTCCCTACGGAACAATTTAACAAGACGGACAAGTGGTCTGAGACTGCCAAGCAATATCACCTGAAACACTTAACTCGTGATAGTACTGAGAAATTAGCTGTTGTCATGTTGATTAGTTTGAGTAGATGCTCAGCAAATCACAAAATGGTATGTTGACATGACGTCTCATTTAATTCCTGAAAATCGTTGGCACATCTTCTATTACTATAGTAATTCATATAAATATGGTACGTATATTTATATCAACAGGTAACGTTACTCAAGAAGTCGTAATATTTAAATCTAAATATCTTTAATCTTCGTATTCACGTTTCACAAAACACGACCAACGAATTGCATTTATCAACCCACAAATGAATTTTCTGTATCGGAGAACCTTTCCGTTTCTGGTTCCCAATTCCACCGCCCTAACGCAAGACATTTCTCGCCCAAAAGGACTCTTCTCCCCCCATGCTCCCTCGCTAAAAATTATTCCCTGGCTGTCAGTGCAGAACGGCCCGCGGAGGTGGGAGGTTGGCAGCACTGAAGAGGAAATAGGGAAAGAGGGAAACAGAGCACCGGAGGAAGGCTCAAAGGATTTGTAGCGAATTTTATTTATTCGACGGTTTTATTTATTACTGTGCTCGACTCCACGACCATCTAGACCCGCGCGGACCCAGACAAGGCTTTGGAAAGCTGCTTGCTCTCCATGTTAGCAGCTGAAGGGAAACAAAATTAAATTCGCTTTAATCGGAAATGCGAGTTATTAAAGGAAAACTGTGAAAGGAATTGCGAGACCGGAGCCGCGGGCGAGGATTTACAGCAAAGCGGTCGCTCTTAAGGTGGTCGTGATGAGATGTCTGTTTGGCGGGCGTTTTGATAGAGGTGCTACATTTGTATAAATTACTTCTTTTGTTGTACTTACAAAATAAAAAAAAGCCGAGTCACTTCCAATATTTTCTGTAGTTTTGCAAAAAATCAGTAGCTTCGTAAAAAAACAAGATTTGTATTCTATTATAAACCAAAGAATGTAACTGTATTAACTCAACAAATTAACTCTACAGCCTTACTCATTTAATGACAAAATAAACGCGGGATACTTTTCTTTTCTTGGACAGATCCGCATTGCTACGGTTCAAAAACAATGTTCACACATTAAATCATCCACGTGAGTGAATCAGACCTAATTTACATGCATTAATTAGATATAATCTTCTGTTTGATCTTCATGGAGATTTAAAAAGCGTCAACAACAAAGCAGTACAATTTAAAGAAATTTACTAGAAAATAATAATGGAATGAAACACTACACAGCATCAAGAAAAAACCTTTATTATTAAATACATCCTCTCAAATTTTGATTTAGATGCGGAAAGAAAGGTTTTTCAAAACAAGTCGTTTACAGCGATTCTCATGAGTAGGAAAACACGTCAGACATATATTTCGACAGACACACAGGATTCGTCTTTAGATAGTTTGAAATGACGGATGTCATTCTATAGCAAACATACTATCCACTGCGTGCTAATAAAACTAGTGGTGCTACAATAGCACGTACTTTCCCGTATTATTGCAAGCAGCTACCTAGAATTAAAATATTGCACTTTCTGCCCTACTAACATCTTAGCTATTATTTGAAAACGTCCAATTCAACCAAGAAGCGAACAAGTCACTGTTTCCATCGCAGTGCTGTCAGAACTATGTGAATTCTACAACAGCACAAAAATTGAATACAAAAGATTTGTAAACCAGTATTGGGAAAAGAAGACTGATACCCTGGACAATATAGAAATGCATTCCACAGGGCCACGATTAGATAAGAGTATTTTCAAACAATGCAAAAAATTCTCTACTCACTACAAATGGTACAGCATTTCGTGCGAAAACTAAATATTTTCATGCAAATATCAACATAAATTAGACAATTATAACTCCTTTTCATACAGCTCCATCAGGTCACAACAATCACACATGAGTCACAGATATTCGTGAGCGCAAAGAGAATTCCATTGTTGCAGACCCTGCATTGTCGCTATCCTGAGAGCTATTATTTTTTACTTTTCATTTCAAATATTTCAAAATAAACCATTTCTAAAATATTAATCTGTAAGTGTATAACGAAAAGTCGAATGCAAGAAAGGAACAAAGAAATTATATACAAATAGCAAATTCTAATTTACGACGCATCCAGCTGTCCGAAGCACAGTAAATTTACAGCGGGCTATTATGTTTGTCACAAAATTCTAGAAAAAATACTCGTATTTTGAAAATATTAAGTATGACCTATTTAAAGATATAGTTTTGATAAATATAGTTTATTGAGAAAAAATTGAACTTTTAAAATTGTAGTTGCAAGAAAACGACGAAAACGAAGCGCAGTCAATTCCGAGCGGGCTATTATGTTTGTCAGGAAACTATAGAAAAACTACTCATATTTTCAAAAATTCAAGAATAACAAACATATCTTCACATTTGTACTTGTAGAATGACGCCATTTTTTTATTTTTAAAAGTTTTTGCAAAATCATGCAATTCAATGAACACGAATCCTGCACAATTCTCTTAAGCTTCCTTTACGATATCTAAGGTCCCAATTTAATCAAAAATCGTTGAGCGCTTTGTAAGCAAAAATAGTTTAAAGAAAATAAAAATATGTCTATGTTTGACATAATTTTTCGAAAAAAATACTTATGTTTTTGAAAATTTGAACATGACCTTATTTGAAAATCTGTTTTTTATGAACACATTTCATTAAGAACAAAAATTGTATCTTCATAATTGTAGTTGTAGGAAGATGCCGAAAAATTTTTGAAAATTTTCAATTTTCGAAAAATTAGAGTTCTCAACCAGCATGAGACCTACGCCATTCTGTTAAATGACCTTTAGGCTATTCAATAACAAAAGTTAGTCAAAATTGTTGGCGCCAATGTTTTGAAAAATTTGAAAATGTCCCAGGAGTTTCATGTAAAGTACCCTCCAAAATTAAATCGATTTTAAATTCAAGGAGCCGCGAGATTATTCAGATTGTTTGGAGGGTATCCATTTTGGAGAAAATCGTCGCTAGCGTTAGTTAGCGTTTAGTCGCTAGCGTTATTCACAGACGGACGGACAGATGTTTTGCTTTCAATTGGTTTTTCGGTATCAAGAACTCACAAAATAGGGATTCTGGCTGCACCACGTGTTCGGAGAATTTTTTCTTAATATATCCAGTTGTTTTGTTACCAGGGCTCTATAATAAGAATTTTTCTGCCGAAAATCTGCCGTTTTTTCGCGCACATAACTTTATCTATACTATACGTACGTACGTATAGTATATGGGAATGTAAAAAGTGAGAATAACATTAAATATGCAACTTAATTAAATTTATGGCGGGCCGAGAAAAGAAAATCATTTCCCTGGCTAGAGAACTTAATACAGTACACTCTTAACACAAATGTTTAGATGAGAAAGTGTTAAAAGTTATTTTATTGATTAACCGAGAGAATTTTAAGTTATAAATTAATAAAAGAAAGTAACAAACTTATTATTACTTTCCTGTATACATACGTATATACAGAGTAATATACGTAGTATAGAAAAAGTTATGTAATGCTGCGCGAAAAAATGGCGAATTTTCAGCAGAAAAAAATCAATGCAGGGCCATGATAACGAAAAATTGAATAAATTCTGTGTCTAAGTTGAGAAAAAAAACCCTAACATGTTGTGTACCCAGAATCCCAGTTTTGTGGGTCATTGATACCGAAAAAGCAATTGGAAGCAAAACGTCCGTCCATCTGTCTGTCTGTCCGTGCGGTGAATCTGAACAACACTAGCGCCTAAACTATGTGTACGATTTTTTTCCAAATTGAAGAAACCCCTGACTATCTAGCTTGAGTCGAAGCTCTGAAAATTTTGAAAAACATTCATTAATTTTTAGGGGTACTTTACATGAAGTCTCTTAGTTATGTTTGAAATTTTCTCAAAAACGGCTTCAAATTTTTTCTTTAAATTTCTTTTAAGAATAGTGCAAAATACACTTATTATTATAGGTCCGATTTTCACGGTTAACTCTGAATTTTTGAAAATTGCAGAAGTTTATATTATTCGGCGTCTTCCTACAACTACAAAATTGCAGATAGAGACTTTTCTTTCAAGTAAAATATATTCTTCGTAGCGAATTCTTAATTTGGGCAGTGATATATGGCAGCTGGCAAGAGTATGTGGCATGTCCGAATTGGTAGCCGACAGCAAAGGAAATAGAAAACTATTACGGGAAAGTCTGTGCCATTGTGTAGCACCACTAGTATTCTTACTATGTAGGGTAGTCATATAGGAAAGACATCATAATTTAAAAAATTGTGGTTCAGAAATATTGTAGAATAGTAGCAGAATACCAAACTCGCAAACCGTAAGTACTACAACTCACTGTTTCGCGACTTCGAAAATCCCTCTTTTTCTATTAATAATAGAAATCTCAAGATGTAATTTCCGATTGCATTCATATTTCAACTTTTAATCCCTTCGTTGCATTAAATATAAAACTCTCTCGGGGAGCAGTTTGGGATTAGAGTTGGTTTAAAGGTTGTGCTGTTTCAATACCGTAGCCTTCTTCTACAGGAGCTTGTATTTAAAAACGAATGATTTTCAAATGGGTTAGAATATCTAAAATACTTAACCACCATCGAAGAAATCAGTTTGTTCGTAAAAAAAGAAGAAATAGATTGAAAATCATATTACCTCGCAAACATCTTTTTCAATATGATTGTATTCTTAAATAATTATTTTTAAAAACTTGATCATATTTTGGTTTAGTAGTCAAAGCAACCTTTGTGAGAAGCAATTGTTACTCTGCTTTGTAGGTTTAATATTACATAGTGTTTCTTATTCCATTTCACGCTGATTTATCATACGGAGCTTGAATCACCATATTGAGCTATAATATCACAATCGTTTTATCAAATATTTTTCTTGATCAGATGTAAACATTTTGAACGTAGCTAGTAAGTTTTATTAAGACATTTTAAATTAAATGCTATAAATGCTGTAATGCTACGATTATTTTAATTAGTATTTCACGATAAACCACCATCTTAAATCTGTCATTATTATTTATGTTCTTTAGATTTTTCTGCCCAGATTTATATTACACACTTCTATACATATTGATATTCAACATAGACTGTTGAAGTAAAAAATACTCTTCGAAACTTTCAAAGATGTAAAAAGTTTCAAAAATTAAAAGAACCTTTTAATAAAATGTTCAATATAAATTAGGTTTTTTGCTAAATTTGTTTTTTTTTTCAATTTGTGTAAGTCTGTCGAAAAGAATCTGGATAGAAAAAACTAAAATTAATCATTATATGCTCTAACATCCTCGTTTTTTGGAATTAAAGAATGCATTGGAAAATTCCAAGTAAATATAGCAGAGTTAATTTTCTTCGGACACCTCATTTGCAGTGTGACACTATTACAAGCACCGTTTTTCGTGAGCTACTTCTAACATGTGTTACGAGTTAAAACTTTTTACAAATATAATAATAATAATAATAATAATAATAATAATAATAATAATAATAATAATTGTGCGTAAGGTTCTTTTTCTTGGTCATTGAAAGGGAACCTGAGTGCACTGGAGCAAGAACTTCTCACCATCTTTCTCGCCATATGTGTTGACATTCTGTCCTTGAGTTATATCTGGAAACTCCGGACGAGCGTGAAAATTTGAATAATGATGATGATGATGATGATGATGATGATTAATAATAATAATAATAATAATAATAATAATAATAATAATAATTTTATTCCCAGCTTATTTTACAAAGATAATTTACATTACATTTACTAGGAATTACTAACCATCGATAACCATACAGTTGTGATGGTTAGTGGATGTGTGTGTGTGTGATTAGTGGATCACCAGTGGATGATATATTTATTTTTAAGAGGGATACCCCGAACAGAATACTCAAAGGTCATATCATTAGGCAGGAAAATTACGTTTGTGTGAAGAGGTCTACGCAACCCCGTTCAGTGAACATACTCACGCGAGCCGCAAAATTCCTGGTCCAGTCTTAATTTCTTCCACATTGTCACTGATCGCGAGGCCACACATTTTGCAAAACTACGCTAACTTTTTCATTCCCTTTCCCCATTCCTACTCTATGTCGGCTCCACTGCTCGTCCACCGTCGCCCGGTGTGGCCTTTTCTAATTTAAATTAATTATCTATGTAAAATTCAACGCGCGCTCGCGGCTCGCCGCCACCGTGTTTACTTTGGTTTAGTGACCGGCGCGTTGCTCGAACCGCTCCCTGCCACTGACTGGCTCTTCGGCCAACGCCCCTGCGAGGTACCTGTGCCGCTCTCTCTGCAGTGATTCGCTCCGCGAAGTCTTGGGTTCGAGTCCTGATGGTGAGGATTTCCAACATAGCTGTAGAGCTAGGTTGAAAGTAGACGCTGTTTGGATGAGTCTGCTGCTCTGATCAGTAATTTTCCGTGGTTTCTCTGAGCAATACCAGGTGAATGCCGGAGCGGCGCCTTACAGATCGCGCGCGATCTTTTCTTCCACTTTCCCTATCCTCTCCGCTTACACGAACGCGCTTACATGCACTGCACTACCACAGATGTCGGGAGGACCAGTCAGGTCTCGTCTCGGCTGGGGGAAGATACCGGGAGGGAAATATGTCCAGCAAGTTGTTGGGTACGTCAGCGCCGAATCTCACCTTCCAGTGTGGACGGTGTCCCCACTATCTCCCGAGATAAAACATCCACTACACAAACGGAACTAATGACGATAGCAGTATGCGTGACAGGAAACACCAATCAATTAATCAATAAATCAATTAATCGGTGGCCGGGGTCCTTACAAGCACGCCCTTTGCTGCTCCTGCGTGTTTCAAGCATCTTCGATACGGAGAAACCTAAGCTTCACCAGCGACTTCAACGAGCGTGCAGTTACTGAGAATGGACATTTTACTTTCTTTACCGGATTTCGAAACATACGTTTCCCCTTGATTTTACCTGCAACCTTTCTCGTCTTCTACACTCTCCATTTCATTTTCGATATTCACTGAGAGACAATTTCACTACTGCCCCTCGAGTGCGTGAGGCTTCGGACACTCAGCTCTTGTAGAGGTTTTGAAACAAACGTCTTACAAAATCTCAAACGTTTTGTAACACATTCGTGTACCATATTTTTCAAAGCCATATTTTTTGTGAGAGAGAAACTCAAATGTCACTTCTAACAACATTTTTTACTCAGTAAATAAGGATAAAAAACTAAAAAAGTAATAAAAAGTACAGATAACTTGCCTTAAGGCGTCACAATTTGTACTGAAAAATGGCTCTTAGTAAAGATGACCGCTTATGAAAATATGGGAAGTGAGAATTCAGTCTACTTTTGGTATTTGCAATAAGTTTAGAATTGAATTTTCTCTCTTTTATTTAAACTTGGACCTCCAACCACTGGTTGCTTGAACTATAAAAATAATTTGTAATGGAGGAACTTCGGCACATGTACACTCGCACAACTGGCATACAACATCATTGTATTCCCTTCTTTGCCCTAATTTATATTTCACATCGATTTGACTCTTCTCCTTTGTACGCAAGATTTCCAACTAGACATGATGCAATTTACGCCGTAATGAAATTTCAGAGCATAGACTAGAATCACCTGTTTTTATTTCAAACAAAATGTAATGCCCTGAGATCTAAATACCTGTTAAACGTTAACTGACACCGCGTCCATCAAAGAAAGGTACAGAATTAAGAGTAATTCCGTCATATCACTTTTCATAGTATCACGGTTAAAATAGAAAGTGGTGAGTATCTAAAACGATAAAGGAATGTATGGAGCTTCCGACCGCTTGGTAACGTGACCATTTAAAGGAGGGAATATTTACACTGTTTACAGGAAAATCAATGTAGGTAGTGGAATTGTTTGAAAATAAGTGTGTTGTTTTTCAGCCACTATCTAGTGTACATAAAACACGACCCTTCGTTAAACACGCGAACTTTCTCACTGTAGTTTCAGTGGATACGTCAGAACGGAGAATTGGATCAAATTTTCCCCTTTAAACAATTGAGTTACATGCTTTGTAAAATATGTTTAAATTCTACATACACAGCTTTAGTACAGGCCTGCGCTTGTCATTGAATTTTTTTTAATTCCAGTGAAAAAGGCTTGTAATACTGTAACATATACTGAGACAATAATCGTAAGGACGTGGAAACGTAGTTATATTATGAAAAACAATTAAACAACTGGACATTTTTCATGAAAATAATCAGAAAAGGCCGGTTGCATCAGCGCACTTTTGAACCCATTCTTCAATGCCTTATCTCCGTATAAGAAGTTAATTTGCAAAGCTTTAATACATAAATTGACAAAAATACAGACTAACGCAAATGCATCTTCATCTCTTTTTATGTTTTATCGAATAGGTTCAGTTAGCACTAACAGGCACCCCAAAGCGTCTGGGTTCGGACTTGTGGAAGCGGGACGAGACAGGGCGGTGTGGCGCGGGGCGAAGCGACCGGGAGCGGGACGGAACGCGACGCGGTAGAATGTGGCGGGGTTACGGCTGGCGGGGATATGTGTGGCGGGGAAATGCTTGGCGGAACATCGCGTGGCGGGGCTGCGAGTGATGGGGCCTGCGTGGTGGAACTAAAGGTGGCGGGGCAATGCGTGGCAGGACTATACGCTGATGGGGCTACGCGTGGCGGGACTCTGTATAGAGAGACTTTATGTGGCGTGGCTATGCGCGGAAGGACTGTGCGTGGCGGGATTGCGTGGCGGGTCTACGCACATGCTATGCGTACGCGGGGCTTTGCGTGGCTTCGTGGAGATACATGTGGTTCAGTGGGACGCGATGGAGCGAGGGAGGGCAGAAAGCGCATGTGCGGTAAGGAAAAGGAAGGAGGCGGGGACGGGAGGACAGAAGAGAGTGAGAGGGAAGGGTGGGGTGGAGAGAAGGGCTTGGTAGGGGGAGGGGCGCGCCGGGGTGGGGTGCAGCCGTGAATTCCTCCACCTAATGCGCCGAAATTGCGCGGCGATGGGCTGCTGAAGAGGCGGAATTCTTAATAAAACGCGCGCTTTATATTCACCACCAGGCGGCGCGCGGGATGGGGCGGGGAGGGCCGAAGGGGGGGTGACGGGTAGAACGGGGAGGAAAGAGCAGAACGGGCTGCTGTGGGAGCGGGGAGCGACACGGGAGAAGGGCGGGTGGGGGGAGTTGAAGCGGGACGCCGAAGGCAGGGCGGGATTGGGCAGCATGGGAGGTGCTGGTGGTGAGAGAAGGATGGGAGGAGTAAGCGAGTGATGTGCAACGCTCAAAACCGATTCGATTCACTTTATGATGGCGTGCGGAGTTAAAAGTTAAGCGGGCCCTGGCGCCGTTCTGAAATTTCGCTTACGGGGGAGGTAGCAAAGGGTGGGGTGGGGCGGGGCGGGAGCGGGGTGAGAGAGGCGGAGAGGAAGAACGATGAGGGGACGCTTTGCGGTCTGAGTGCGCGCTGTTGGGCCCGCCTCGTCTTTCGATTGAATTATAATATTTCGTTGCTGGCATTTGGTTTGTGCGAAATGTTTTAGTAATGAATACTCGAAATGTATCATGCAACACTAACTTAGATTTTGTATTTATTCTCTGATTAAAATTAGTACAAGATTTATTTTTGAAATCACCCAGTTCACTTTTTTCGATAAAATTATTAATGGCTTCCCACAAAATTCCATGGCACGTGGCTCTCTTTTTTTTAATATCGGAGTGAAGAAAATGTTGAAATTAGTGGGAATAATTTGTGCTAAAATATTAGTAAGGAGGCTTCAACTTGAAAAATTTCACCTGGTAACAAGATATATTGAATTCCCTCTCCCATTGAAATAGTCTTTGGCACTAATATGTTGTACATTAGATGTATTGTATCATA
Organism: Acheta domesticus; assembly: GCA_031308135.1. Lineage (NCBI taxonomy): Eukaryota > Metazoa > Arthropoda > Insecta > Orthoptera > Gryllidae > Acheta > Acheta domesticus. The sequence continues at coordinate 109,029,571 of JAHLJT010008756.1, forward strand.
TCTATTTTTCGTAGATGCATAGCGTCATATACATCATTCGGACATTTCATATCATACGTATGTTTCACAAATATTTTTCGGGCTGGCAATCCTATGTGTGTACACGATAAAGACTAGTTTTGCTGCTTCCAGCATATCCATCTGTTAATACGCGAATAGTAAACATTGTGTCGCTTTTCAAGCACATTGCGTGCCAGAGACGAGTGAAGTTTGGAATAATAGAAGTGTGTATGGAGCAAAGCTAATATTTATTTATAACATACTTGTACGTCACAAAAATATTAAATAAAATACATAGCGTGCAGATATAACCCATAAGGCACTACAGCACTCTACCGCTGTGCAAAACTCGAATATAATGCGTTTTAGAGCCTTAAAACCACGTTTTGTTTGTAGAGACACAGGATTTGTTTTTCTACCCCCTAATTTACAAAATAACATGTTTATTCCTTTTTAGACATATTTTAAGCTTATCGTTTAAGGAAAAGATCGTCTATATTTGCATTTGTGCATTTGAAAATCCCAGTCAACAGTATATATCACGGTTGAGGTCACGTGACCAATTTCCACTGCAATTCCCACCCATGCAAGAGACGGTATCCAAATGATCTCTCTGTTCGTGCGGCCCTGAAGTTAATTCATTAAGTGCTACAATAATACAAAACATCAGTTATGTTAAATCTGATTTTGCTCAAAATGCATAATTTAAAACTTTAAATTATCATGTGAGAATTGAATACAGGTTTAAAAATTGCAGTATTTAGGTTTTCTTTACGTGCACAACAGTGCGAACGTTTTGTACAGGTTCAGCTAGTATGATTAAATTTAGAATTATTATGATGAAATATTATTTCATATACGAATTAAACATATCCCTTTAATTACTCACAGAAGCAATTGACTGAAGTCCTGTGTATCTGAATAAACATCTTACAAAAAAGCAAACATGATTGAAAACGTAGAGTAATCTTAACGAAAACATGTTTTTTGCATTTATGAAAAAATAAACTATCACCAATAAAATAAATCATCTTATAATAAAGCGATGAAAAAATAGCACGTATCTGCCTTCAAACCTTTCATGGTGGAATTGCAAACGTATGTACAATTTTCCTTGCACAAAACCTAATGAAACGTTATCCTCAGACAAATCCTCTTAATGCCCAATGACTTGTAGCTAAATCCTCTCAATACCCAGAAGGAAGACGAGTCTGAAGACGTTTCGCTACCGCCTCCCCCCCCCCTGCTTCCACTGCCGAGGATTAGTTCGCACCGCGCACGGCACGGGACGTCGCGCCGCCGACGCCCAACGCCTAACGCCTGGAGACGCCTCGCGTCCGCGGAGTTGATCGGATTTGGAAATTTCGCCCAAGAAGCGCTTCGTTGGGGCCGTCGGCCTTGCATAGCTCCTCGTCCGCTCCGCTAAATACGATCGGATCAGTTGCGCGTCTGCCTGCGTTGGCTGAGGGGAGAAAGAGACACGGCGAGGCGAGATGCTCGGCGACGCGGTGAGAGCAAAATCTAGTGTAGCTAGGAGCCTGCGCACTTAGCACGCAACGCGACGCGACGCGGCGCGGCGAGATTAGGTTTTCAATTTATTTTTACTTGCCCGTATACATACGTACATACGAAGTAATATACGTAGTATAGGGAATATTATGTAATGCTGCATGAAAAAACGACGAATGTTCGGCAGAAAAAAATTTCATTGTCGAGTCCTGATAACAAATAAGTGGATAAATCCATTTGCCAAATTAAGAAAAAAATCCCCTAACACGTGGTATGCCTAGAATTGCTGTTTTGTGGTTTCTTCATACCGAAAAACCAATTGAAAGGAAAACGTCCGTCCGTCCGTTCGTCCGTCTGTGACCAACACTAGCGCGTAAACCATACGTGCGATTTCTTCCAAAATGGATTTTCCCCGGTCGATCTGCGTCCACTCGTGGCGCCTCGATTTTAAAAATCTTTCTTCAAAATTTAAGGGAGCTTTACATGAAGCTCCCCGAACATTTACAACATTTTCTCAAAAACGGCTCCAAATTTTTTCTTTAAATTTCGAAACGTCCGGAAACAGACGCACGTATAACGGTGACATTAAGTGTAGAATTGCATCTATAAAATATATATTCACACATATCACTGGAGGTAATGCTATCAAACCAGTTATTTGTCAATAGATGGCAGGTATTCAAGGATTATATTATACTAGCAGAACCGGAAAAACTTCCTGCTCTCTGTCTCTTGGCCTCTTTTCCTCTCTCCCCCTTCCTCTGTTCCCTCTTTCCCCCTCTATCTTCTTCCCTCTATTTCCCCTCTCTATTCCCCTTCTGTCCTTCACCACTCTATCTCTTTCTCCTCTCTTATTTCCCCTTCTCTCAACTTTTTCCTCTCTAATTTTCGTTCTCTTTCTTCCGTCTCTCCCATTTTTTTCATCTAACATTTCCCCTCATACTTTTCCACACTCACTTTCCACCTTTTTTTTTGCTCTCCGTTCCTCTCTCGCTTTTTCCTTATCTATTTCTCTCTACTTTTGCCTCCCATTTTCGATCTCTTTTTCCTCCTCTCATTTAACCAGAAGTATTCAGATTAACAGGGGTATTTTTCAAGGAGATTTTACTATCCCCTCTGCTGTTTTGCATTAGTTTCATCTCACCATCTAGACAGTTGTGTTGATTTTGGTTACAAGCTCCATGGTGATGAAAGTCCAGTATCACAATTATTTTATATGGATGATTTTAAAGTGTTTGCTACGAAAGAAGCGATTCTCTCCCAAATAATGTCTGTCGTGAATGACTTTAGCAATGACTTCTGCATGACGTTTAGTCTTGACAAGTGTCAAAAATCTTTTTAAAAACAGGCAAACTGACGTCAGAGAGCATTGAAGTTGATATGCACACTGTGATTCAAGATATTGAGCCCGGTAAAACTTAAAAATATCTGGGCATTGAAGAACGTGAGACCATCTCGAACGACACAATGAAAGAGAAAATTCGCAGGGAGTATTATAGAAGAGTGAGACTTGTCCTGCAGTCCGCTCTGAACTCCAGGAATAAAATATAAGCAATAGGTAGTTTGGCGGTCCTTGTAACCGAATACAGCTTCGGACTAGTGGACTTAACTGAGTAGGAAATTCGCATCATGGCTCGAGAAAAACAGAAAATTGCTAACAATGCTAATTAAAAATTGCTAACACTTTCGTAATTAACGTGAAATGTCAGCTATCATTGTTTCCACCCGAACTCCTCAATTGTACTTATTGTAAATGTAAATATTTTAGTGGTTAGGCGGAAGAGCAGGCCTTATGGCCTGAGCCTCGCCAGAAATAAAGACATTATTATTATTATTATTATTATTATTATTATTATTAACAATGCATTATGTCGCCCACCCCCGAGCTGATGTACATAGACTTCATGTGTCACGCAAGAAAGAGGAAGTGGCCTCAGACAAATTGAGGCCTCCTGGCACAATGAAATAGGCGGAATGGGAAAGTATGTAGTCAATCAACAAGATGTCCCTCTAATGAGGCAAGTCATGTAGCCTGACCGAAAAATGGGGAACAGAGTCATTGTAAGTGTATCAAGAAGCATTGCAAAGAAAACTTTGCCAGACACGCCGAATAACACACACTCTGAACTTTTGATGCTACTAAAAATGAAATGTGAGACACAGAAAATGTTAACACAATCGTTGAGAGACAAACCACTCCATGGAAAATATCTGAAAAGAATGGACAATGTGCAGATGAATCAAGATCAATCATTTGTGGGTCTTAAAAGGGGAAGAATGAAGCCAGAATCGAGAGCACTTCTAATAGCTGCCCAAGATCAGACGTTGAGAACACGACATTCTGATCAATCGGCTCTCAAAATTTCCCAAGATGGTAAATGCCACATTTGGCAAGAACAAGTAAAAACAATTGATTATATCGTCTCAGCTTGTCTAATTATAGCAAAGACCGAATACTTGAAAAGACACGACTGGGTGTGTACTTACCTGCACTGGCAGAGCTATGCCGCCCTCGAAGTTCCAAGCACATATTTGAAGTGGTACGATCACTAACCAAAACCGATGACATCTGTTGGACTCTATACAATATTGTACGACCAACAAATTCAAACGGATCGCACGATAGCTATCGTGAAAACCGGATATTGTTGCAGAAAAAATGGTGTCTACTTGTAGATGTTGCTGTGCCTTGTGATCAAAACGTAGTAACCAAGGAAGCAGAGAAACATCTTAAATAGAAGAGTTAAATAGAATGAGAAATTTATAGAAAAAATTTGAAGCCGTTTTTGAGAAAAGTTTGAAAATGTCTTGGTCACTTCATACAAAGTATTCTCAAATATTGAAGAAAGTTTTCAAAATCGCGGCGCGTTGAGTGGACGCAGATCGACCGGGAAAATCAATTTTGGAAGAAATTGCACGTATGGTTTAGGCGCGAGTGTTATTCACAGACAGACGGACGGACGGACGCTTTGAAAAAAAACACTTTTTCGGTATTAGGGTACCACAAAACGTGTATTTTCGTGTGTTTTAAACCTCGAAATGGATTTTCCGCCGCATTACATAACTTTCCCTGTACTACGTATATTACTCCGCATATACGTACGTATACGGGAAAGTAAAAAGGAGATTGGACATCTACATCACAATCCGCAATGTTTCAATTGTGGCCTAGTAAATAAATATGTTAACCCACCAGGCCACTTCTTTGGTAATGCAATCTGTTAATCTAGAAAAAACATCTGTAAGCTATCTTAAAGTTTGCCGGTAATTCCTTTTTTAATTCCAGCCCCTACTTCCCCTTGGAGTACAATCCACCACTTCCCCTTTCACTGGATTGCCTAATTGTCATCAACACCTCTTAACCAATCGGCGAATATTTTTGTCCTAATTGCTCTCTCTCTTCTTCGGCACTAATTGGCTTCTCCCTTCATTTCACTCTCTTTAGGCTAGTTGCGACAGCGAACGACGGGCCATAATACTCAGTGGATCTATGTTCCTATCAAGTCTAGCCGAATGTTGAATATAAAATAATCAAAAGTTGATAAAAATAGTAGCTTTCGTTTCCTAATCATGATGGTCTCAGCACTCACCTTTTCCCACGTTGATATACCTTTCTTTTACGGACAACTAAAGGGACGGTTAAATTTTCAAAGATGCTTTATTAGAGTATGTGTGTGGGGTAACGGATAAATAAGTAAAAAAATAATGCGGAAAGATTGCTTGGAAAATAATATAACTTGGAAGTAAAGCATACGTTTAAGAGAATTAGAAAAGTTTTCTTTATTTGATGTATGTTTCCAATTGGTTTCCAATGTTTCCAAATTGGAAATGTTTTCTTTACATGTTTTTTTAAGTACGTCTTTTAAACATTTAATTACAGAGATAAGGATATTTCTCTCTGTAGTTGCTGCATTTTCATCTTTCATTAGTCATATTTAACCATTCTATCTGAATCTGGATTATATGTATCAATTAAATGTCTTTTATAAATACCTTCTTATTTAAAATACTTATTTTAATGTCTGTCTAAACTATCTCCGCTTAAAAGCTTTAAATCCAGTTTTCAATCTTTTATCACAAATGTAACCTAAGATATTCAAATTTCTACCAAATAGAGATTTCCAGTGAAGCATTTATGGCGATAAATAAGTCGTCAGCGAAATTTTAAAATGTAGTGGTTAAATTCAAAAGTGTAGTGATCCACAATATCAAATAAGATATATTCACTTATCGTTATCAGGGCCCAGCAATAAGAACTTTTGCGGTTCTCTGGCGCACGATTTCAATTCTTTTTCTGATTACGAGAAAGGGGAGAGAGTAAAAAGATTGATGACGGCTTGTTTTAGATCATGAAAGGTAGCTATGATGTCTCGTCCCTAAGGTTTGTAGTGGGGTTAAGATGGGGAAGAAAGGACCACCGGTAAATTACTTAAGTGTGCACCACGTACATTTCCTCAATAGAATTTCGCAGACTGCTATTTTCATTAAGTTTCCGAATTAGTTAATTAACTAAAGCCAGATATAAATAATTTAATAATTTTTCCCGATTTTCTCCACTATATTACGAAGCGCGTCGATCCCATTTTCTGTATTTCTTGAGGTGCCTTCATCCCCTTCTGTGCTTGCTACATCCGCCTTAGCATTTCCTGGCTTTAGAACACCACGCCGTCATTTCTTCCGTCTCACCGCCTCCGCCTCCGCTGCTTCTACATGCCCAGACGCGCCGCCTCGCCTCCTCCGCCCCCGATGAATGCATAAATAAAGATAAAGTAAGAGCGATAGGTATGTAAATACATTTTACACTCCTCGCTCGCTAAATCACGGATTTACATACAAATGCTTGTTCTTCTGAATACATCATCGCGTATCGCTGCCTCTACAGCTCTATCCGAGCCGTTCTAGCGGTATTGATTTCATTTGGTATTCATTACAGCCGCCGCCGCCGCCGTCGCCGGCAGCGCCTCCAGCGGCAAAAACAGGCGGCTCCGCCTTGGCTGAAGCTGGAGCGCTGGTCGTCGCCCGCGTCACCCGCCGCCCCGCACCCCGCCCCTGAAACACTCTCTTCTTCCGACACCGACGCTACCAAGGATTTCTCCGTTGCCGCCTTCATTTCCACCGCTGTCTTCTCCTGCGACACCACTTCCTGCTTCATTGCCACCCACATCTCTGCCTCTCACTTCACCGCTTTATCTCACATATTCACCGTCTGCTTTGTCTCAGACTACTATTACTCTCTGGCTACCGCCTTTTGCTCCGTTGCTGAGAGATACCTCTTGGGAGAAATATTGATTGATCATTTCGCGTCAACTGCTCCAACATTCGTTTCGTAAGTGTGTTGCTGTCTTGTTGACTTGTCACAAGTGGTGGCGTTGTTCCTCCCCCGCTGGATGCTGAGATCCGGCGCCAATCTACTCGTTGGCTTGCGGAATTTCCTTCACCAGGTATCTCCCACCATCGTGGAACTGCCCCAGCCGAGACAAGCTCTAAGCTCTTAACTAGTCTTCCGACATGAGTAGTAATGTAGTATATGTAAGTGCAGGTGTTTGTAGAAACTGATGGGATAAGACACTAAACTGGAAGGAAAGAGTATGCGCGATCTGTTGCCCGTTTATTAAGGTACTGCTCCGGCATTCGCTTAGGTTATTCGCCTATATATGTTGATTGGAGGAACCACGGAAAATTACCGATCAGAGCAGCCAACCGCGGAAATTCTCCACCAGTTAGCGGTCGAATTCGACATAGAGTCGAAAATCCTTTCAGTGTGGGGACTCAAACCGTAGATCCTCCGGACAGAAGAAATTCAGTGACAGCTGTTGAATACTTGAACAACCTCAACCGGTGGAGGAAATAGTGAACCATCCAATAACAGAGAGTTTCGGAGGGTTCACGGTCAAATTTATCCAATATGTGCTACACCGATAGAGATATTGGTGAGAAATCCGCGTACAGTAACCATGATTCTGTGTGTGACTGGGAGCGATCTCATCAGTTCACGCTTACGAGAAAATTTGACACAGAATATATTGGAGATATTGGAAGTAGAGAATCTCACGAAGGAAGTTCAACGGTGTTTTAATTGGCTGTTATTTTAATCTCTTTTTGTGTAATGTACGTAAGTAAGCAGAGAAACGTTTGATAATCTTTAGAATTTAATTTCATGAAAGTGGTGAATGTAGTGGAAGGTTGATTGAAATTGTTAGTGGAGATGTGATGTAATTGATTGATGAGCGTCAGGGACACTGTTTCTGCCCCTTTCCTGTATCGTCCTATTTTGCAATTATTTCATTTCATCCATTTATGTCATAACTATCATGATGACACATTGGGTAATTTACTAACTCTCGTAACCGTGATAGGATTTTAGATTTTCAGTGAAGACTGATAACAATGAGTGAAACTACAAGAGATTCAGTACACGAAGACAGTATCTGGAAACTCTTGCAGTGAAGCAGAAGACCTGGACGACAATTACTACATCGCATGGACAGTGGTGGAGCAAGAAGGGAAAGAAGAATTAGGCGAAAACACAAAGGGGCGACGGTGATGAGGACGCTGCTGACGGTGATGTGGGTGATGGAGGTAACGGGACTGTTGTTGGTGGGGGTGGATGCGGCTGTGATGATAGCTATGGTAATGGGTGAGGTGATGATGTAGGTGGTGATGACAAGGTCGTCGGTGTTTTGGGTGGATGGGATGGAGCGGCAGTGAGGACGAAGGATGTGGGTTGACAGAGCGGGTGGAGCGGGAAGGGGGGGAGACGCAAAAGGAGACGCGTAGTCGGAGTTGCCATGTGAGAGTGTTTCTGTTCACTGCCACTCGCCAAGCTGAAAGGATAAGCTTGCCAGACGTGGGCACAGCAACTTGTGGAAGCCGCGAGGAGGTCGTAGAGCCAGAGTTCATCACTTCACAGCTCTGAGCACTAGGTACGCCTACTGCCCATTGTCGCATGAATAAGTGGACCAGCAGCCCTGACCAGCAGCCCCACCCTAAACCATCAATTTGCAAGAACTACGCGCTCAGGTTGAAGTTGCATGGTATGGGCTAGCACAGGTCATCATTAGAGACCTATACAACTCCATGCCGCACTGATTGAACGCGTGGGTTCGCTAAAATGGGCGGCCCCACGCCATACTAATATGTACCGTCTGTGGCCGTGTAGCGCAATAAATGTGGGTCCTAGAAATGTGAAAGCGTAATCATTTTGTATACGTGGTACCCTCTATCTGCCTGCCAACAATGATTGCAATCCGCCTCGTCCTTCTGAGTGCAGCTTCTTTTATGACTATGAGTGTATTTTTCGAGTTATTTGATTTGTCAAGTTAAATGGGCCACATGTATGTATGTATGTATGTATGTATAGTGACATCTCACATGGGCATGTGGTAAAACCAAAGATTCGGAATATTTTATGAGAGAAAATACGACATTGTTCATGGTGACAAATGACGGTGCAGAGGCGTAAAACATTTTGAGTATTCATTACGCCAAAATTGACAAATCAGGATAATTAGAAAATATCGTTAAAACAAATAAACAAGAATACTTTAGAATTACGAGAAAATAGTTAACTTTGAATTTCGAAAGCAAACTTGTGATAAAATTATGATTTTATTTTTTGTTTCGTAAGACAAGTGAACGGGAGACGCCCTATGTAAGCATGGAGAAAAAATGTAGTAAAATGTCATTTTAAAACATTTTGAGGATGTGAAAAGTCTAGAAATATTTATTAATTTACGTAGAGAATGTGTTAAAACGGCGAGTCCGAATAAGAATGAAAATGCAATTTTCTTTATAAAAATATACATATGACAAATTATATAAATGACAAATGACGGGGAGAGACGGCAATTGTTTTAGGACTTTTAATGGATGAAGGAAGGAGTTCGAAGGAGAACTCTGTTAGACTTGGTGGGTGGAAATGACGCCGGGTTGGAGTTGCATTTTGGCCGTGTTTGTTGAGAGAAATTATGGATGTCCACGTCTGCGGTGCAGATTGTTGAACAGTTCTGAAGTGGTATCGCGAACCAAAATTACTGGAGTTGAAAATGGTTTCTGGTTCCACGCCCGGAAGTTGTCAAGACTACGAAAGTAAAGTGGTTTCATTTTGATTCTTTTGTTTACATACTCGTACATCATTCAAACGTTTGTGAGAAGGACAAGTGTTTTGAGTAAAGAAAGAAAACTTTATTTTCCATACACAAACACACACACACACACACACACACACACATATATATATATATATATATATATATATATATATATATATATATATATATATTGAGACGAGTCGTGGATTGACTCGCACAAAATTAAGAAGAGACAAATAGAGATATAAGGGACAGGGATTCTTGTCCGTGAATGGGCTCCGGCTTTAATCATGCATACAATAGAAACTGTGATTAACAAAATTTTCCTTTTTATTACACAAATAACTATTTTACAAATGGGTGGCCTTTAACGTTTACGTTGGCATTCCTTCTATTCCCTATCCTATGCTTAACCATGTTTGAAAAAAAAACCTCGATACAAAATCAATGCTCTCCAAGGGCTCACTGTTTTCCCTCCCAACCATTCCCGCCGTTCTACCCGTGACACTCCAACCTGAATAGCGTCTCCAACCACTCACTCCTCCGCTGGCGAGCCGGCGCCGGGCGCCGCACTGCTGTGTTCTGGCCTCTTCGTACCGCCAGGGAGCCGATGGAGGGGAAGGGAGTCCTGCGAGGTCGCCCTGGTCGCTTGTTTCCTCCGCTGCTTGTCGACGCGTCGTCTGCCTCCGGGCCCTTCGGGAATCTTCGTTGGCTTCGGCCGCGTTCGGGAGACCGGCGGCCCCTCCGCCACCGTAGCCTGCCCTCACCCCACTCTCGGCCGTTGTCGTGCTCCTAACGTTTGTACAACGTTGCTACTACATTCGCCTATGGATTTTCACTTCGGCATTAATTATCGTCGACTGTTCACCTAATTTTATCATTAGTCAGGGTCGATTGCAGAAATGGACTGTTCGGTTTCCTCTCCTAATTCCATTCACACCACGTGGATATCATTCAAGGCAGGCTATACTTCACTACGATCTGATGGCCGCTTCGTCTTGTTTCACTCCTTAAACTGCACTTCCACATTCGTCACTCAATTTCCTTAACCGACACCTTCCCAGTCCAGTGGCGCAACACTTACGTGCATTCCTTTCTCCGATTAATAGTCTGTATCGCTTCACCCGTCTTCGTCCGATGATTAATTTGCCGCCACCCTTCGCACGTCCGAACTCTTATCAACTTTTATTCCCCGCTTCGGGCCTCGTGGCCGCTGTGGTGCTTCTCGCGAACCGACTCTGGTTCCTCGCACCCGACTCCGTGTTGCGCTGGCCGGTGCCGCGCAGTTCAAATTATTCATATTCGTCAGAACGCATTGTTATCACGTGAGTGATAACAGTTCGTTTCATCATATATATATATATATATATATGATTGCTTCTGGACGTAAATGTAGCTTCACTGTGCGCACGTTTTGTTGAGCACTCCTTTTGCTTGTAGTTCATTTACAGTTGAAATTGATTTTCTATAACTCGGGAAAAAACATTTTTCAAATATCTTTATTTTTCTAAATAATTATTTTCTAAATTAATTTTTTCGTTTTTTTTAATAAACTTCTGGCCCTCAAGAAAATGTGCGCAGATAAATTTCTTTCCCCACACGTCATATACAGTTTTTACTGTTTTTTTGACAAAATAAATAAAAATAAAAATATATAGATATAGATATAAAACTTTACAAGAGGTTTTTGGAAAATGTGGACAGAGCAATGCAATTTTTAATACACAAATTCCCATAACTAGTGTACTCAAATTAAATTATTATAATCTAATATTAAAAAACAGGCTTAAAATCTAAAGCAATCAGATAAAAAGATGCACAAATCCTTTGTTGTAATATTTAAGCTGTATAGTTAAACGCTACTGACATTTTGTTTTAATTGGATCTGCTTTTCGTGTGTTATCAATGAACTTCGTTACATTGTCACAGACTTTTTCTCTCTTTAAGATCACAAACATACATTTTTCAATTGTTAAAATCACTAGTTTGTTGAGTACATCGTGTGTTTGTGGCTCGAAGTTGGGTTCTGATTATTTTTAGTGCTGAAAAAATGTGGAATGCATAAAAAACATAGTTATATCAGCCATGGTTTTGGAAAAAAATCTACATTGCTTATACCCTTTGTAGATTGTAAGTGCATCAAGTTTAATGTATGGACGCTCAGTTTATTATATGCTGTGGCATTAAAAAGCTTGCATTTGGATATTTATTACATAAACAGCCTCTGAAGTTCTGACACATTTTCAGGCATTACAGCTCCTCCATCTGTGCCATTGATTTATTTGCCAAACGTATACTATCTTCAACCGCTTTAGGAACATATTTGAAAAGAACCTGAGTAGTGCGGTCTGCAAAATCATTCAAAAACGTAAAAAAATTTCTTCACATTTTCACTAATTATTTTCAGATGAAAGTTGCTAACCGATTTTTCTTTTGAAACATCTATTGTTTCGTCTCGTTATTGTTGCAAAAGGAATCCGGCAGATTTATGATTTTTCTTCATCAGTAACCACATTCGCAACAGCTTGAATCAGGCTATTTTGTATCAGGGCAAAAGGTATTTAAGGGTATTCCTTAAATTCAAGACTTGTTTTAAATTAAGTACTGAAAACAGAATCATAATCCGCCAGGTATTTTGGTGATTCTATATACAATTCCTTATTCTTTGAATTTTCCGACTCCTCGTTGTCTTTCACCATGCTGTGGTCCTTGGGTCCATTTCGATCTAAATAATATCTTAATTTCTTGTACAGCTTTAGAAAATTGTTTTATTACTCCCTGACTATTATTGTTTGCCTGTTATCTGCCAGTGTATAAAATGTCACTAATTTATTTTCCATATGGATGGAATTATATTTTTTGTTATTTACATTAAACACGCACTTAACCCCTTAGCAACCAACCATCTAAACAACACTTTAAAAACGCGTCCATAGCAACGGCCATTAAAATGCTCAGAGTCCATTAAAAATATTTTAGTGGACTTTCGGGTTTAGCCCTTCGTTGCACGCTTTTTTTTTCTTTTGAGATCAAACTTCTTTGGGGAATAATTTGGATTGTGCAGATATTGGAAAAAATAATTAAAAAATTCTAATTTACATCTGTAACGTAAAATGCGCGTTACGTTGTACATTTTGCCTTTGCATATAGCAATATTATGGAATAGTGAATATGACACACATAAGAAAGTGCTTGCAGAAAAGTTTATAATAATAACCCATAGTAATTTTATTCATTATCATATTATGTTTTATCAATTCTCTCTCTCTCTCTCTCTCTCTCTCTCTATATATATATATATATATATATATATATATATATATATATATATATATATATGTCGCAACGGGGTACATAGGCGGGAGCGTTTATAATAAATACAAGTTGTGTAATGAAAGTAGATTTGGTTTATTAATAAGCTTTGGACTTACATTATGGTGACAACTGAACACCGTAGCACTCGGTCAAGGCGAGTAGTAAGGCAGCGGCTGTAAGGCAGACGGCAGCAGGCAAGGGCGGCCTCGGTCGCTCCGTGAGGATGCGACCCGAGTTGCGTCGGGTTGCTGTTTCGGTTCCCTCGGAGGGTGGCGCCGATATGGGGGCACGCCTCCAATGGCACACGAAAACAACCTCCGGTTGCTGGTCGCTTCGGTTCAAGCAAAAGCTCGTACTCGTGTGCGACACATACTGCCATTCCCAGGGCAGAGGCGCTCATATATAGGCGACCGTCGACCAGACCGGGGGGAGCGGGGGTGGTGAAGGGGTGGCGAGGGGGTGGAGCGGGAGTGCATAAGTTACTGCCGCCCCCAAGCCCCGCGTCTCCGTAGGGCACGTTTCGGCACGCCTCCCAGGGACCCGCACGGGTGCGTCTTGGAGGTGCGGGGGCGAGGGTGGCCGCGCCCGTCTGCTAAGCGGCAGGCATCAAGTGGCCCAAGCCAGGGCGTGGGAACGGGCGGATTTACCACATATATATATATATATATATATATATATATATAACAGAGAGAGAGAGAGAGAGAGAGAGAGAGAGAGAGAGAGAAAGAGAGAGAAGGTTCAAAAGCAGGTATATGGGATCGTGTCTCTTGTAAGTACTTTACTTGCCATTCTGATTTTTTGGGCTAGTAATTAACTTAGATTTTTTCTTCAAATATTCAATAACTTTATAATGATATAATAAAATGAACTTTAAATAATTAGTCTTCAGTATTTACTATTATTTCAAATTATAGGAAATGAATAACTTACGTGGATACTCAGTCTTCTCATGTATTTTATACATTTTTTCAGCATACTAAAGTATGGCTAGAGACTAGTTGGTTTTAATGTTTTTGATCGTTCGTTCAAAAATGCTAGAATAATATCTTCGTTAATGTCTCGAACATTCCTTTTCGTTCGTCAAATACAAAATAAATGATAAGCTTTTTCATAAGTGGTTATCGATTTAGAAGGCATCAAACTAATCTTGCATCGTCTGCTTCCTCCAGATTAACATTGGCACGAAAATAGCTGCTGATACTTCAAAATTCCCGGATTTTTTCTCAATCAGCTTGCATTACCAGAAAAAGCATTCAATTGTTTAATCACAAAGTAAACAGTACAACCAATCCTTGCTACAGAAAACCGAGAGGACAAGTTTTTCTTAACTCATGAAAGTGACAAAGGTTTATTTTCAATAAGCGATAAATTAGAAATAACAAAAAACATTGTATGTGACTCGTCCTCTATTAGTCTTTAAGGACTCAACCAAAAGGTTAACTACTCAGCTTCGCTATCGCTCCGCCTCGCAGCTAACCTTCCGGCTTCGTCCTTAAAGACCCATTTAGAGGACTCGTGACATAAATAAATATTTTTTCACACGTAAGTTCCTCGGGTCCATTTGGAACCGTCACATTTCTCATGCTGAATTTTCGTAAGACATTTGATGTAATTACTCGGTTAATTCATAGAAATCAGCTTCAGAAGGATGGTATTGTCATCGGAGACTTTATCTTCTGATAAGGTGTACGATGACAATGTTTCGACGAGCAATACACTATCAAAGTTTTACGAACAGCTGCTCCGTTCTCTTGCAAAACTGCAGCTCTCTATACTACGACAAAACGGTCCTTTCTAATACTTGAACATAGTATTCAGATAGTATTTTCCTCTTCTGGTATTGTATAATCCAGAATTGTATGTAGGAATCGATGAATAATTATTCGCTTTTCGAGACAGTTGTCCATTTCGGCAGTACATGCCAAAAACGAAAGGAACTTTTGTTGTTGTTTTTTTTGACAAGGAAGCACGCAACGTGTGGAATGTTCAACCATACAATGACAAACAAGAAGAGCAACTTAGAGAAGAAACCATGAGAATAAAAGTTGTGCTACCATTTGCGTCACGTCTGAACGGTCACAATATAACTTGTGATAATTCCTTTACATCATTCCAATTGGGTCAGAAGCTTCTGAAACGGAACATCACTCGTTGGAACTATACGCGAAAACATGTCTTCTTAAAAGTGTGTTCTTCAGAGTACACTTCACAATGATGCAAGAGGCTGCGAGTCTGAAGAAAAGAAATCAGAAATAATGACAACGTATAATTTTACTAAGGGAGCTGATACGATTACATCTTATACATCGAAAAGAAAAGCAAATGAGGTTGCCAATTATTATTTATCTAGAATATATAGACTACATAAAGTCAAATGTTTTGTTCATAAATGTAAATCCAGATTGCTAATAAAAATTTAATCACAAAATAAGACAGTTTATAGGAAACTAAGGGGAATCTTTTGTATAGCCGTTACTGAACGTAGAACATACTTACGTCCAACTTCGTCAAGAAAAGTCGTCTTGAAAACTAGAAATCTTATGAATAATTCACTTGAAAATTCAGATTCTACTTGAAAAAGGGGGAGATGACGCTTGTGTTGCGAAACAGACTGGACTGGTTGACGCCATTATTTGAGACTGACGCATCTGGTTGTGCTCTTGATTTTTTTAGATTTATCTACTATTTTTAGCGATCTGACTGTATTTTGTGTGTTTAAGTGCTTTCATTACTTGTTGCAGGTTAGCTGGAAATATAATTTTGGCTGGTTTTTTGCTCTAACCAAGACGAACCAACAGCTAACGAATTTTAAATATTACTGAACCGTAACGAACTTCAGAATTACGAGTTGGTGATCAAGTGTCAACATCTATAAACAGAGCAGTTTATTTTCGATTTTATATCACTGTTTTAACTTAATTACTGAAATATTTATTCTATTTTTGTGACGAGTGACTATTCAGTTTATTTTATTTTTGTGGCGAGTGATTATTCAGTTAATTTGAACGTTACGAGGGTGTATCGTGTAGTTTTGAATTTGTTTCAAATCTTATTCAATATTTTGAAGACAAATTTCAGCTAATATCCTTATCTATTTACGGTAAAGTATAGTCGACATTGTATTAAACAGTTGCAGCTTAAGTGAACGAAAATACGTAACCGCATTGCCAAATTTCGTAAGTACAAGCTTTCAATAGATTTTGTAGTTAGCGTACCTTCTCTTTCTTGTATCAAATCTTAATTTTTAATTTATCGAATACACATAAATCTTACACTTTTAAAATATTAAGCTAGGTGACTGTTGCTTTTATCTGAGTTTTCTTGTATTTATTCCAATTTTATCACGTACTTTAACACGCATTCGTGACATGGCTACTGTTCGTTCTACTCTTTTTACTCTCTACACCCTCAAAGCCGACCTTCTGAAAGCCTTCACACACGTAAACAGTAATTTAGATAAACATATCCGAAGGCTGGAAGAGGTCGTTCTCTACAATGACGGTTGGGCACAAGTAGGCAACACTGCGAATTTTCCCAACCGTGCACCCGAGACTGCACATAAGACACAGACACCACATCCAGTCGCAATTCAAAACAGATTTAGTGTTTTAGATTATGAAACAGATTTTCCTCGCCTTCCTGATCCTCACAACCCTTCCCTTCCATCGACAAATACATGCACAAACCAACGCAAACAGGCTAGGAAGCGTGTCAAAACCAAAACACGTAAAGCTTCGCATCCTAGCCCACTTGAAAACAAAGCCATTCCTACTGAGCCTAAAAAACAGGTACTTATTTTAGCTGACAGCCATGGTCGCCATCTTTCCTCCATTCTCAGTAGGAAGTTACCCCCCAACTACTCAGTCTCGTCTATTTTTAAACCTAACGGGAGGTTTGCAGACGTGACTGCAGAGTTGGACACTCACACGAAGACAATGACCAATCAGGACACAGTCTTTATTATCGGAGGGCAGAATGACATTAATTTGGGCGGTAACTTTACACCTGAGCAACATGTAAACAAATTACAATGTGCCGCCCAAAATACTAACATTGTAGTCTCGACTCTGCCCTTCTGGTACAACAGGCCAACACTCTGCAGCGAGATTAAGCACGCAAACCAACAACTAAAACTGCAACTGAGAGAAACAGATGTAACACTTTTTGAAATGAATTTCCTCTCAGTAAAACACTTCACCCGGCACGGTCTCCACATGAACCTTGCTGGAAAACATGCAGTCGGTGAAAAGCTTGCACAATACATCATCAACTCCAGTCCTACGCAGCCTCCTGCCAAAAATCCATCCCTTTCACCTTCCTTACGTTCCCCACCCCCCACCCTTATTCTGAACCCTCTTACCCCCTCCTGTGAACCTACTCCCGTTTCTTCCATTCCCACTACCAATGACGCCTCTATTTCCTCACAACCTGTGACTGCTGGGACACATTACAACCTTCGACCACGCACTCGAGGTAAAAATGGAGTAAATATATAGCAACTACAGTCAGATGCAGCAGAAAAACATTCGTGTAGGTACTTGCAAAAAATAAAGATATTGCACCATAATGTTCAATCCCTTTCAAATAAAACTGAGTTTATCGAGGCAGCTCTACAGAGCGATTTAAATCAAATGGATGGTCTTTGCTTTACAGAACATTGGTTATCTCCTAATGAACTTAGCATTTTCCAAATTCCAAACTTTTACCTCGCAGGCTATTATTGTAGAAAAAGAGAATCTCATAAAAGTCCTGCATATGGAGGCTCTTGTATTTACGTTAAAAATAATATTGATTCTATCTCCTTGACGGAATTCAATGAGTATTCCGTTGAAAATGTTTTTGAAATTTCTGTTGTACATCTTCCTGTGCTAAAAATGATATTGCTTTGCATCTACAGGCCTCCAACAAAGATAGCTGCAGATTACATTTTGTTCTTAGAAAAACTAGAGATAACACTAATCAAAGTCATCAATCGCTCTTGTGAATCCATTGTTGTATGTGGAGATTTTAACATTGATTTTCTGATCGAATCTTGCGAGAAAGAGCAGTTTCTTAACTTAATTAATTCCTTCAATTTAGATATTGCAATAAAAGTACCTACACGGATTACAGTAAATTCAAAGAAGGCAATCGATCAAATTATAATTAACAAAACCACTACTCGACATGAAATTGAAACAAAAGATTTAGGATACAGTGACCACGATGCACAAGTTCTTACCATTATAAGAAATGCGAACAATGACACAATAAATAATACACGTATGAGTAGAGTGTTTTCTAAAAGTAAAATAAAATTATTCATTGATTACTTGCTGCAGGAGTCATGGGACGCGGTTTATAATACTATTGATACAAACGATAAATATTATTCTTTCTTTTCAACGCTTTCATTTCATTTTAACACTTGCTTTCCTCTTCAGAAAAGAAAATTAAATATTTCACGCAAAAACAATTCTTGGATAACACAAGGGATTAGAACATCATTTAAAAACAAACGAGTTCTTTCTTTCATTTCTAAGCATCATAACGTATCTCAAGATTTCCTCCTGTACTTTAAAAAATACAAATCATTGTTAAGAAAAGTCATAAGGCAGGCTAAAATCATGAAACACGATCAGGATATTTTGAACTCAAATAACAAAACAAAATCAATGTGGGATATAGTAAAAAAGCGACCAAACCAACTAGAAACCTTGTAGAGAATGTTGTTTTAAAAGATAACGATAGAGATGTGAACGATCCGGCAACAGTAGCTAGTCTCTTTAACCAATACTTTTCGAGAATTGCTGTCGATCTCACTAAGGGTTTTCAGCCACAAAATTCAACATCTGACGTTTCCCTAAAAATCTTAGACACTATGTTCGTTTCCGAAACCTCTTCCTATAAAATTCTCAAAATAATCGGTAAATTAAAAAATAAATATTCGGCCGGTTTAGATGAATTTCCGGATTGTTTGTTAAAGACGTGCGCGCCAGCCATTATACACCCGTTAACTCACATATTTAATGCATTCTTATGCACCGGAATTTTTCCAGATATTTTTAAAACAGCTAAGATTAAGCCGCTCTTCAAAAAAGGCAACAAAAATGAAGTTCAAAATTATCGGCCAATTTCTCTTTTGTCAGTTTTTTCAAAAATATTAGAGAGACTTTTTTATGTGCGAATGGAAACCTTTCTCAATAAACACGACACGTTTTCAAATTGCCAACATGGATTCCGGAAATCAAAATCTACGGAAACAGCCATTTTTTCTTTTCTTAAGGATGTTGCCTCATCATTGGATCAAAACGAAGCAACTATTGGAATATTTTTAGATCTTTCAAAAGCCTTTGACGTCATTGATCATAACATTTTACTTTCAAAATTACCTTCGTATGGAATCCGTGGTATTGCTCTAGATTGGCTATGTTCGTACCTTAAACAACGATCTCAGAGAGTAGAAATACCTTACTGGAATGATGGAACTTTATGTACACACCTTTCCGGTTCCTTGCCAATTGCACGTGGAGTCCCGCAAGGATCGATTTTAGGCCCTATTCTCTTCCTATTATACGTAAATGACATGCCCTTAGCGATTCGAAACGGAAGAACAGTTCTCTTTGCGGATGATACAAATATTCTTTGCAACAAAGAAACCGTAAATAGTACAATATCAGACGTTTCAAATTGGTTCCGTAATAACAAATTAAAAGTAAATGAAAATAAAACTGTTTCAATGCAGTTTTCCATATCAAATAAAAAATTCTGTACTCCATTGAAAATGAACGGTGTGCCATTGACTGATGTTAATGTAACAAAATTTTTAGGTCTATCAATTCAGTCAAACCTCAAATGGAATGCCCACTTAAATGAATTGAACACAAAATTAAGTTCATTATGCTACGCGTTCAGAATTCTTTCAAATTCCGTCAGCCTTCATACAGCTCGTTGTGTACATTTTTCCAATGTTCACTCCCGCCTGAGATATGGCATAATATTTTGGGGAAACACATCTTATAGCTCACAGACTTTCAGATTACAAAAAAAAAATTGTACGAATAATAAGCAAATCCAACCCACGTGATTCTTGTAAGTCACTCTTTATTAATCTAGGAATTTTACCAATACCTTGTCTCCTGATTTACGAATCAGTAGTTTTTGTCAAAAATGACTTACTTAAGGGCGGGAATATATTTTCAGCAAACGCCGATGTCTATAAGTATAACACACGACGTAGTAATCATATTCACCAAGTGGTAGTATCAACAGCTCACTACAAAAAATTCACATACAATTCATGTACATTACTCTACAACACTTTGCCAGAAGATATTAAACGATTAAATTCAATAGAAAAGTGTAAGTCTCAAGTAAAATCTTTTCTGCTGCATAACTGTTTCTATACAATTTGAGACTATACCGAGCATCAAAAAGGAAAGTAGAATTAATTTTAACAATGATAGTTAATGTAAATATTTATCATTTGGACTGTATAATTCTAAAGAACCTGTAACAAGTATTGTACCACAGTTTCTGGGTTGATGGCCCCCATCTCGATCAGGTTTTTCGTCCAGTTTCCCTGATCCTTGAGCAAATGCTGAGATGGTCCCTTGTTTTGCTTCTGGACATAAATGTAACTTCATTATTTGTGCACGTCTTCTGAATTTCAGTGGGAAATATAGTTATTCAAATTATCGTTTATCATATTATCGCGGCAAAAAGTATTATTCTTTCATGAAGAACATGAGGGTTCAGGGCAGGAATTTATAGCGAATTTACCTTTGAAAATATATTTTATTATATAGGAGCGAATATTTTGTCAACAAAACTCGAAAAAAACCTCTCTTTTCTGTATTCAAAATTCGACTAAAATATGGTTTAGGATAGAAACCACAGAATTATGAAAACGTGCACAAAATTCACTTCTCCCCATAGCTCGTCATACGCAGTTTTTAACTGTTTTTTGACGTAAATAAATAAAAAAAAACAGATGCTCTGCTCCAAAAAATATGAAACTATACTTTGCGCTGCTCCAAAAATATTTTCGGGTAAAAATGTCAATCTCATTGGTACTATATGGGTGTAATATAATTTGTCTATATTTGCTATTATTATCTATCACGCATTTTGTTCAGAGACCATTATTTTGCATTATTGCACAATCTTATAAAAATAAATGTGTCTAATTAATATTTAGAATACAGTTGTAATTTCTTAATATATAAACTCAATGCGATAATTAAAAAAGCAAATAATTTGCTAGAGAAACTATTTGGGTCCATTTGGACCCAAGGATCTTGAGAGAGAGAAAAACTTGAGGACTGCAGCCGAATGGACACTTCTGCTTTCCAAGAAAAAATACAATATCAATTTATCTTTTTAAAACTGACCTATTTTTCTTGACTATTTTATTGTGTAAGGAATCAGCTACTTGTTACTGTTTACTTACGATGCGGGCCATTCTTTGAGATCCAAATATTTGTAAAGTGGTAATGGGTTCTAATGATTAAAATGTTTAATGCTTATCAGCAGCTGTGACTAAATAGTTCAAATTACTGAAACCAGAACTATTCCATGGATTGACAACTGATGAGAACAAAAGAAATCATTCGAATCAGTCAATCAGTCGCTAACGAAAAGTACCGACTGATTCGAATCTGTCGGTACTTTTCGTAATGACTATCATTCAAGCACCTTATGTAAACACGATATTACCTCGTGGTAGGATTTTTATTCACTAAGCGAGGGTTTTGGCCTGCCATGTTGAACAATAAAATGTTTCTTCTCATTCTCAAAATATACGAAGAGCATGTAAATACTTGTAAAACAATAGTTTCAGTTCATTCAGAATGTCCTGCAAATCACCCAAAATCATCTAATGCAGATACCTTGTACTTGTGAAGAAATGTAATTACATATGAACCCGTTCCCCGCTGATATCTGATAAGAGACCCGCTCGGCATCTGTATCAAGAAAAGAGCTTTCAATTTTAGTGACAGATTGGTCTAGCAAAGTATAAACATGTAAATGGTTTTCCTATGCAGTAAATAGCTAAGTAACAACAACAATAATTTTAAAAATTAGAAGAAGAAGACTGATTTTCTGGCCTGCCTGAAATTAATGACAATGCTCTTCATTGACAATTCTGAAACAGAATCCTCCGCAAAAATACGAGGATGACTCCACAAAATTAAATTGGAATTAAAAGTTGTAAGCGGAGGAAATAAATAGCACAGACCTTCACGTGCTTTCCTGTTGTTATTTGAATAACCGGTGTTGATTTTATAAAGATTTAGTCAAATCCTGTGTCAATCAAGAGTGACATTTTTTTCGTGTTATCATAATGTTGTCGAGGATGTATAACATTATATAATATTTCTGAAAATATCTCTACAACTTTAAACAGAATTTACATACACAAAAAGTAATGGATAATGCTGAAAAGTATACAACACTGGTATTTGCAATCTGCACGTTCATGGAAGTTTGTATAGTATTTCATCTTGCGATTTATTAAAGAGAAAAAATGAACAATGTGTTTGGAAGAGTCACAGAAGTTATTGAGATTTATCAATAACACTGGCTCATCCCGTGGCCATTGAATACTGCTTTATGTACAGAACGCAAGTCTCCACGAGGAAATTATTCAATGGAAATGGATTGTTTTTCTTGTCACTCGACAATACAGATACCTTGTTATTTAATTACCCTGAATACTGAAATTTTATTGCTGAGATGGCCCCATTTATTTTAATGCAGAATCCGATTCTCAGAATCCGACACTTTTATCGGCCCTCTTTTGTATCTAACTCTTTATGTAAACAACTCTGTAACATGGTGTTTCTAAGTAAATAAACGATACAATAACACATACAACAAGAAGGAAGAGGGATACGAATGAGAAAATACGTTTCCTGAATATTAAAATAAATCACATAATGCGGTTAATATTTTAAATCATTACTCTCCCTTTGGACCAAAATATATCTATCTGTGTAGGTAAACGTTGATTCTGTAGTACTTTGAGATATGATGTGAATGAATTCTGAACGTTTTTGGAAATATTGAAGCGTTTATCATTTCTCGAATAGAATTGGAAAAAACTGTTATTATATTATACTATGTCCGTATTGAAGGCCATACGTGTACACATTTGCATCAAAAACCTCGTTTAGACGAGTCCGCAGAATACGATTTATTTTGTGTTAAAGGTCATGTATACTTTATTCCAGTACATTTTCAATAAATATTATTTTAAATATAACGTTCATATTGTATGTGTGAATATTTTAGTCTATACCAATAGAAGTGAATTCAACAACATGTAACCGATATCGATACCGTAAAAAGTAATGGATGAATAGATACGATATTTATACAGGATCTTTTTCAGGATTGTCGTAGTGTCCTTGCAATGTTTTGTAAAGATTAACACATTATAAATGCCGTAATTAGATAATTTATGTAATACGTTGGTAGTTGCATCACCATTTTTACTTTCCCGTATACGTACGTATAGATGGAGTAATAAACGTAGTATATTGAAAGTTATGTAATGCTGTGCGAAAAAAGTTTTTGCCAGAAAATATTCGCCATTTGTGAGATTTGTGAGTGTAAGTGCTTCAAATGACATTAAATGAAGTTTTTCGACAACTCAAAAACTTTCTGTGAAAAAGAGCTTCAAATTTCGCATTTTTAGTTGCGCTTAAACGCCATTTTCTTAAACACAGCTACAAATTTTTTGAAGAAAATTGCCATTAAGAACTAGATTTTTGTGTTCTTTAATACTCTAAAACTAATATTTCCGTTCTACGGTTAGGAAACCGAAAATTTGAGAAAATGTTTAAAAAAATGTACTTTTGACGGTGATAGATGGCAACTGGCAAGAGTATGTCGCAATTACGAATAACTTTTCCCAAATCCAAGGAAATAGAAAACTAATACAGTAAAGTCTGTGCCGTTCTGTAGCACTACTTGTTTGCCTATCGCTAAGAGCAAATTGGTTCCTAATATATTTCACCAGTCCAGTAGCGGAAGATGATATCGCATAATACTGTTCTCAGGTTTTAAATTCTGGATTTCTATGGGGCCTTGCTTGTGACGAGACATAATCACAGTGACGTAATTGTGAAGTGTGAGAGAAAATTTGCGAAATACAAACGTCTCAGAAAGTTTCTTCATTGATATTTGACATCGATTGTTGATACCATAATGTATGAAGAACATTCCACATCATATATTTTGAGTGCCTCGGGTTTATTTTAATCAAATGGACAATATTATTTTTCAACGCCTTGGGCGTCTTATCTGCAAGCGATAACAATGTAGTCTTCATTCGTGAATCCATTTCTTTCTGCCCAAATGAATGCCCCAATAAGGCGGGTAATTGCCGACTTATAATTCAACAACTGCTTTTTCAAATAATGTTGCTTTTCAAACGAACCTATATTCTATAGTTCCTTATCCCAGTTGTCAGCATGACTGTACGAATGCCGCGCAGCACTTTCATCATTTTGAAATGCAAGAAAATGATTTTGCTCCACAAGCAGCAAACAACAAAAAATCTTCTAATTTTATATCTTTCGTACACAACAGATATTCAATATCTGTAGTGTACGAATGATTCAAACTGCACGAATCAGTACTCGTAGTAAACAAACGAGTAAAAAGAGTGACAGGCCAATAAATACGTTTCATCTTGACGATTTTTTCGCAAGTATAAAAACAACAAGGCGCAAAGCACGATTGACCGTCGGATGGACTTCCTCATTGGTACTGTAAATATCTTCTAAGGGAAGCGACTCGAAGGTCCAGAAACAGAGTACCCTTCAAAGTAAACGCAGGCCGAAAAATATCCTTGCTTTATTCATGTCTTCATTTTAAATTGATTTTAACTACTATTTCATGTCTTACGCTTTGAGACCAAAAATTAGTGGTGCTAAAACAGCACGTACTTTCTCGCCTTTAGTAATGATTATGTAATACTATTTATAACACAATTGCTCTCGGAACTAACACATCTCAGTCATAATTTTTTGTAAAACTCATTTGAAATCATAGAACATTTGGTGCGAAAAATTAAATAGTAGAAGTAAGCAATAGATTTTAGTCAAGCAGCATTTTTTTTATTCACAACTTTAGATGAAAATGTATTTCTGGCGTTGAATTTATTGCATAAGGCATGTAGTGTATTCACGAACATATCCGATGAGGTTTTTTTAATCTTTGAATATAAGCAGTATGCGAGAAAGTAAAATAATTAAAAGTAAGACGATACTGACAGCGTTGGCAAACAAATGCAAATAGATCCACAAAAAAATGTAATAGTAATTATCAAACACTATGCTATTGTAATAGTCTCCATGTACATAAATGTATTAGTTTTTATTACCGCGAAGGAAAGGCAGCCGTTATTATCGCCTTCCGTTATCAGTGCGGCGTTACAAAAATGGGTAATGCAGCAAGAATGCTGCATTACCGGCCAAGCAAAAATGACCGCTAATTCGTATGGGATAAACATTTTGTCAATTAGCATTGTTGATTTCGCTAGCAAAAAATTAAAATGGATAGAAAAATATTCGTCGAATATTAATTTTGCGTCTACAACCAACCATATTAGTTCTCCGTAGCTTATTACCAACCATTATTTATAACCGTAGACTATAAACATTGAAGAAAAATATTTATTGAACAAATAATTTTATAGATGTTTGGAAGAACAAACTTCAGGTTAAAAAAGAAAGAGTATCACTATAGAATAAAACAAGGGTAAGGAATCAGCAGACTATACCGATGTCCAATTGCCGATGTATGGTCTGTTTTTAAAAATTATGTGTATATGTAAAAAATGTATATATATTTTGACCGTATTGGTCAAAACGTAAATAATAGGCGCTCCACCGCGTTCAAAAGTGGCGCGCAGGTTGATGAATCGTTGCGGAACGAATCGGGCCGAGCCGTGAACGAGCGCCCGGAAGGTGGTGAATTGGTCGGTCGGACCGCGCGAAAGGCAGTTGGGAGTTGAGCAGCGAGAGGTGAAGACAGAGGTGTGATGGCGACAAGAGAGCGATGTGGTAACGAACAGATAAATCGAGAATAATCGGGACGACTGGTGCTAAAGGAAGGATAATTGTGCTGGACTTAATGATGATTGCGAGTAAGGATTGTGGTAAACTCAAGTGGAAGGAATAATCACGAAATTTGACGAGAGAAGAGGACAGTGCACGGACACGTGGGCAATGCTGTTCAGTGATAGTCGGTGTAGCTGTGCGGATGCGGGATTATATGGTGGAGCCGTGTGAGCTGAGACAGTAAATTCGTCGTGTGAAGAAGGAAACTGTGGTGAGGCGACACCGGTGCATGGGAACGGGACGCCGGCGACACGTGGGCAGGCAGAACATCGTTAGCGCCAAGGTAACCTCTCGGCATCGGACGGAGCACGCGGCATCGCGTCGCGTAGAAGACGACGGTTGTGGAGGGCAGATAAGTAACAATAATTATGAACAAAATAGAGGGGTAATCGAGTGGAATGCCAGTTCAGCGTGCTCACTGAGTAGTAAGGAGAACAATGGTGTCTGTGGTGGTTCACGAATGGCATGCCGTTTCCAGAGAAATGGAGGTTATATAAATGGAAATGATAAATGTAATGATAGGAATTTTCGGAGACGTATAGGATAAACCATTTAGTTTGTATCCATTTAGTCAGTAAGAATTTGTGACCAAGTCAATGATGTAAATTATGTTAGTAATGTGAAGATGTTTTGTTGTCTCTTTTTCTTAATAAATTCTGTTTCTGTGACGGTAGATTCTTTGAATTCAGGTAATGATGATTAAAGTATCCCCCTCAAAGAACCCCTGTGCCCACAATAAACATCACAAAAATTTATGATATGTGTACTCATAAAACCAACAAGGGTAAGTACGGTCACTATATATATATATATATATATATATATATATATATATATATATATATATATAAAGACTAACATTAAAAAAACAAGAAAAATAGCCTGTGTTAACAACCAACAATGCATTGTGTTTTATTTTTTATCTCAAAAGTTCCATAAGACAGGGTCACACAGTTTTGTAAAAGAATTCGATTCAATCTGAGTGTTGAGAAAGTCTCAAGTTTTTATATAGAGTTTCCAAAACCAATCTAGAAAAATGATTCCGTTCTGTCTCTAAAACTTTCACATCTGAAAAATTGATGGAATGACCACTGTTCAACCGTTGTGCTGTTTGGTGCGATGTGAAAGTTTTGGAGACATTGAACATCCCGAACATTCTATTACATTTTTGCTGGCGCTTCTCGATAATACCTCACCTGCTCAGAGACGTACAGAATCTACAATTAAATGTGAAGGAGAGGGACAGAGAGCGGCAGAGACAGGGACAGGTAGGGACAATGTGAGGGAGGAAGAGACAGTAAGAAACGGAGATGGGAGAGGAAAGAGGGAGATGAAGAGCAAAACAACGTCTGACGGGGTTTCCTAGTGTATATATTGAACTATGTTATTAGAGTATTATTAAAAAAATATTAACTTCATTTATAGTCGCATCAACAACATGGTTATTAGCGACTATTATAAGTATTGTTATACATTGGGTGTGATTACAGAAATTATGATATTTGGCAAAATTGTATTACAATTTCACTTCACAATATACTTTAACTGGTATTAAATCGTACTTGGGAGGAATAAATTTATATAAAGAAATGGGGCTAAATTTAAGTAAATATATTGATAGCTGTACAAAAGTTGATTATTTTATCTGGATCTTCTGATGAACGTACGATGGCTTCGTACTTGAATCCAAATAACTGCCTCTATTATATCTGGGACATACTTTAAAGAAGTTATCAAAGGAAATTATGCATTTTTCATTCATTCAATCAAGTATTCATTTTTGTTTTTATTATTGTATTAATATTTTTACTTTCTCGAGCTTAACAAAGAAGGGAAATTTATGCGCGAAAAAAACGGTGAATTTCCGTCAGAAAAATTATTATTATTGGTAACGAAAAAGTGAATAAATCAAGTTGCTAAATTTAGAAATATAAATCTTCTAACATACGGTGCAACCTCAATCCTCGTTTAAAGGCTTCTTTATACCGATAAATTTATTCGAGGCTAAACGTACGTCTGTCCATCTGGCCATCTGTCAGTCTGCGTCCGTGATCAACGCTAGGAAATCACTTTATCCGATTTTCTTCAAAATTAAGCGCCCATCGAGCTGGATGGTGTCGTGGCTCCTTGAATTTGAAACCGATATTTTAATTTTTGGGGTACTTTACATGAAACAGATGGGAAATTTTCAAAATTTTCAAAAAATGGTGCCAACAACTTTAGTTAAATTGTTTTTGGATAGTCTGAAGAACGTTTAAAATAATGGCATAGATCTCACGTTGATTGAAAACACTGATTTTTTTAAAATAAAAAAAATCAAAATATTTTCGGTGTCTTCCTACAACTATAATTATGAAGATACATTTTTTTAATGAAAGGTGTTCATCAAAAATAGATCTTCAAATAAGGCATGTCCAATTTTTCAAAAACAAGCATATTTTTGGCGAAATTTTGTGTCAAACATAAGCAATTTTAATTTTCTTCAAACCATTTTTTCTTAAAAACCACACTTTTTTATTAAACTGGAACATTAGCATAAATGAGCATTAAGACAATGGTGCACGTCCTATGTTCTTAAAAATGCCAAATTTTTCAAAATTAAAAAAAGTATTCGGCCGCTTCCTACAACTACAATTGTGAAGATACATTTTTTTCTTAATAAAATGTGTTCATCAAAAACAGATCTTCAAATAAGGTCATGTTGAATTTGCGGAGTACTTGGACGTCAAAATTAATCGACCCTCTGAAAATCCTTCCCTTCCTGATCGTAATTTCAGAGGTGTTTTGAATAAGGTGAATGCTATATTAGAATCCAAATACATGCTATATTAGATGGTATGTTGGAATGTGTATATTATTTTACATTTCTTAGTTCGTTTCTTATATTGGAGCTTTTGTTATAGGTTTACAAATTAATCTTTTAGAAAATATTTAAAACCCATTGATATAAGTATGAAATTATGATTGCTAACTTTCAGTCCAGAAATATATTTTTACTTTGCGGCGCTTTTCCATTTAAAGTTTTGAATAAAAAAATCTATTACTTGAATCTATTTAATTTTTGCACCAAATGTTCGACTATTTCAGATGAGTTTTACGAGAAATGATGACTGAGATATGTTAATACGGAAAGAATTTGTGGTATAAATTGTATTACATATCCCTTACTAATGGTGAGAAAGTACGTTCTCTTTCAGTACTGTTAGTTTGTTTATATATTATTTGTACATTGAATTTTTTGCAGTGTAATATGAAAGTGTTTTATTTGTAGTTCTTGAGCAGTGTGCGCGTGCTACGTTTCGGAACATGTGTGATTATTATGTGTGATTTTTCTTTCTCCAGTATTATTGCTGATGAATGCCACTTGGTTATATTTTATCTGAAAAGATGTTTTTTATTTATATTTGGGCTCTTATATCTTATCGTGACACACGAGAAAGAGTCACTTCTCAAGAAAAAAACTAAATGGCGTCTTCTAAGTTAATAATTTTAGTGACAAGTTGACGCGGCGTAGTTGCTTCGGCTGGACGACACTCATCGGGGTTGGAAAGTTAAAATTAATGATGAGGCTCCATCACTTGGTTTCGCAATTAATAACCTCAAATGTGTTTAATACATCATTTGCAATGCATTTTATCCCAAAATACTACAAATAGACTGGATTTGACTCCATCAGGAACCGAACCTGGGATCCCTTCGGCCATTTGCACAATTGAAGTGCTGCCCGGAATATGGGTGTAAGCATCAAAATTGACGAAAATGGAATGTAAATCGAACAACTGGAATGACAGCCTTAGAGTCGAAAGTGGCTCCTGTGACACCAAGGTTGCCATTTTGTGAGTTTTCACACGAACGTATTCCATCTGCAGGAATTGCTGCGTGGATTTAATACCGTTATTTCCCATTGCATATGGAATCACAATGTATTACTGAAACAAAAACTAGCTCTGTGCCAGTTTTACAGTACAAACTAGTGCTTATTGGTCTGTTTTATTTTTTGAATGTAATAAATAATATTAAAAATAAAACGAGATATTACGACCTTTAATCTCCTTAAGATTTACTGAGACACGAATTTATTCATTTATTCACGAAGTGGTTGGAAAGCCTGAGGAGACGCACAGCGTACTTTTTCATTACCAAGTGATACACTACTGGTCGACAAAGGGATTGCACATTACAATCACCCTTTTTGCCAGTCTTAGCACGACTGATAGTTCCAGGGTTAGCATCAACTCTTTCTAGCTCAACATGACACGATTCTCCCAGCATGATTGCACTTGAAAATCATGCGTTTCTTGAGGAACCAATATTCTTTTTGAAGTAAAGATGGCATTTCAGAAGCCAAGGAGACCCAGTGAAAACATATTTTTTGCACCTTCCGATTTTTTTGAACAAATGAAAGACTTAACTTTTAATTTTTTAAATTCATTCTCAAATATCTACAAGTAAAATAATAAATTATAAAAGCTAAAAATCATGAAATTAAAATCGTTATTAAAATCAAACGTACAGTAAGTGCAAATATTAACTAAAATTAACTACTGGGGTTACAGAATGGTACAGATTTTCCCGTATTAGTTTTCTATTTCCTTTGGTCTCGGCTAGCTGTTCGGACTTGCAACATACTCTTTCCAGCTGCCATCTATCGCCGCCCAAAGTACATTTTTTTTATACTTTCTTCATTTTTCGGTTTCCTAATAGTAGAACGGAAATATTATTTTAAGAATATTTAAGTATAGTAAAACCTCGTTCTAGATGGTAATTTTCTTTGCAAAATTTGGAGCTAATTTTTTAGGAAACTGCGTTTAAGCTCTACTGTAAATTCGATATTTGAGGCTCCTTTCCTTAAAAAAATTGTTTTCGTAAAACTTCATTAGAAGTCATTTACATAACTTTAATTCAAAACACAATAGTGTTTCAAGATTGCTGGAAATGTGCATATTAATGGCATGAGAGATATATTATTAAGTTGGCTGTCCGGGTGACGCCGCGTCCATGGCACGTAACGTAAACGTTACGCCCTGAGGAAGGTCGCAAAATGGCGACCGAAACGTCGGCACCTTTGCCATGGACGCGGCGTCACCCGGACAGCCAACTTAATATTGACTCCGGCCGCGGAAGCCTACGCTCTGGCATGAGAGATGTTTCAAAAAATTACATTTGTGTAATTTTTGAAAAAAAAAATCCCCAAAATGAACTTAACGTCATATTAAAGAGTGCAATTAGCACTATCCGTTCGAAAAGTTTCAAGAAAAAATTGGGGGTAATTTACGAGAAAATGGCGTTTGACCGTGTCTGAAAATGCGATATTTTGAGCTAGTTTTCATGGGAAACGGTTGAGTTTTCGAAAAAATTTATGGGACATTATTTAATGCACAAGTACTCAGAAGCACATGTACTCATAAATAAACTTAATGTTGTATCTGTTGAGTTAAATTATGGATTAACTCTCTATTCTTGAATGCACCGATAATAATAAATTCAATCTTAACATCATCACATTTTCATTTGTATATTTGTAGCTCACAGAAATCAACAAATTTAATTTTTCTTCTTTACGCAACCAAATATCTTCTTTACGCAACCAAAATGAGAAATCAAAAGCCACTTGTCGGCCCCGTGGCCGAGATCGCTAAAGCAGAAGTGCCACTGTGATCTCGTACCGTGGAGTCGCGGCTTCGAGTCCCGCCTCGGCCATGCTTGTATTTGTTCGTCCTTTCACCCTCTTTCACCCCCTTTTATCACCATATTGTTTCATTATCATACCATAACGTTAAATCCAATAGATCGCTAATGCCCTAGTAGTTGATGCGACCGTAAATTAATAAAAAAACCTCGTAACTGCCGGGATACATTAAGAAATGTATTACTCTGCCGTCCGTTACACGGCGTTAAGCGTCCAAACAGTAAAAATAAATGTATTGTACTGAGCGTAAGATAGCGCATTAGAACTAGTCAATGAAACTAATTCTTATTATTTTTATTAAATTTTCTTCCAACAAAACTAATATTAGGAAAAGCATTGACCGAACGACGCAAGCCATGCACTTTAACTCCCATCGAGTCGTGTAGGCAGAACCGACATCAAGCTATTTCGTGAACCTTCGAAATGTTCTCACACACAAATTCTATTTCCAACGTTCGCCTGGATGTTTTCTCCGGCCGTGGTCCCGCCCTCCCGCTAAACCCCTCGAAAGGCCTTTCACAGAAAAACACTGACGCAGCGCCTACGACGTCATATTTTCCCGAGAAGAAAAAATTTGCGTATCTGAGTCGGAGCAAGCAGATGGAGGGCACTCGAGTAAGAAACCAATCAGGAATCTTCTTTCAAGGAGGGAGCTTCAATCGTCGAGCGAGCTTCAGCCTTCGCCTGGCCCAACGCCGTCCTCGCCGTCCTCACGCGCGTCCTCAGCGCCTTTGGATGCGCGACATCCTCACGGCGTCCCCGCTCGCTCGCCTTCTACCTTACTAAAAAAAATACGCCGTGTTTCGACTGCGTCGAATCTACCGGAAGTGTCTCTTCCCGCCTTGCCTTCTTTCCTTCCCCCTCCTCTCTTTCTCCTCTTGCGATCCCTTCGAGCAACCCTCCTTTCCAGGGAAACGTCTCAGCAAATCCCCGATTCGCACACGTTGCCATCAAAGTCCCTTGTATGCTCCGCCCTGAATACACGTGTAGCGCCACACCGTTTTCGGCAATCTCTGTTTCGGGCGACTCCGCTCCTCCCCGTGCCTCTCCTCACCCTGTTTCACCCCCTGCCCCCACAAACCGCCCTTGCCACCCTTTGCCACCTTGTGGCACCCCACTCCGCGCCGCCTCCAGCACCGTGCCCCGCCGCGCTGCGCTACGCTGCAAATTCAATTTGGATTGCCATTTCCCAGTAAAGTGCGGCGTGTCCCGTGTTCAGGGTGCCCCCTACGATAATCGGGTCCCCGTCTTGTTACCCCGGCGCGGCGTCGAGGTAGAGCGCGCTAGGAGAGTAGGGCGGGGCGGGGGCAGAGGGGGGGAAGAAGGCGTGGCCGGAAGCGAAATACGGAGGGGGAGGACGGCGTAGCCGCGTTGCTTCCTCAAGAAGATTGGATTCGTAATCCGGATATTTTCATCGCCCAGCCCGTAACTCGCAGCTGATTAGGCTCCTGCTATATTATCGCGTGGTTTTTAGGTTCGCAGCGAGGCGTGGCTGGAATGGGACGGCTCTGCAGGATATGAATCGGTAACTCAGTGCATTTTTGTGACCAATGTTTCGTAGTTGATGCATGGCACTCTTGGAGGATTCATATCGTAATCATTTGACTTCCATCTTTTTATACGAAGTACAAAACTATTGCTGTGCGCTGCATGATTACGTAAGAGTAACTTGTCAACAAAGTGAATAAGTGCTAAGATGATCATACCCCTCTTAATATACTAACTTTTTATCACGGCACAAACCAATTGATATGAAAAAATATAATATTGAAATTGCTCAGGTAGGTGTTATCTTTCTTTATAATAAAATTGATGATACAATTTAGTTGTTTTTGTAAAATTATGTGAAATGTGCGAATTGATTTTTAAATCTTACTTAAATTTTTAATAACGTCTCCCCTATTTTAATGAAAATTTCCCTCGTTTTATTCGCAGCTTGTGCTCGTGTGGTACACTCTCCTGTCCAAAAAAGTGCCGATATTTCCTCTAGAAATCAATTATTTAAATGAAGAAAATTTTGTTAAACCAACTTTGCTTCCAATTTTCTTCACATTGGACATTCTTAATCACACTGAATAAATTAAAAAGTTCGCGTTATAAATCTATCTAATACATCAAATTCTCTGCAAATACAACGAATAAAATGTTACATCTTCCTGTGCAGAGTAGTAATCTCACCACGGTCTCTTCTCAATTTCTGAACCGGACCAAATCTTAGAGATGTTATCAGATCAGAGATTGTATGTGTGTGAAGATGTTTGCGTGTTTGAGGTATATGAGATGGAAATGGATGGAAAATATAGCGCACACATGTGGGAAGGAAAATTTTATAGAGACTCAACAAATATTAACTCTAATACTGCGATATTTCTGTCCCTAAGAAATGATATGATCAATAAGAAATGTAATAGTTTGTCAGTCAGATGGGAGTCGAAGCGGTACTTCTAGATAACCTATGTAGTTTGTGTCGGAGATAAATCAGGAGGTTTAGAAATTAGAAAGGTATCGACAATGATACAATATAATAATAAGGTCAACTATTTCATTTGGCCCAAACCACGGGCAATGTAATGTTGAACTTTACCGTACGATTATATTAATGTTATTTCCTTTTTATTAAGGTTATTTATTGGCTACCAATACTTACCGACTTTGTGGACATTTTCAACATAAAAATGCAAAGATCTACTTTTCACTAGCATCGAGACAATGTGACACGAATTACTGAAATACCAAAATCACAAACTATTTCGTATCTGTCAATCAAAATTGTAAAACAAGAAGTTCAAATATTAGAGTATTTTTCAGTATTTTTGCATATTGCGACACTATCAAAAATATTCGGAAGAAGTATGATATGCTAGATTATTACACATCAGCACAATCTAAAAGACCATTGCGTCTGCTTTCGTAGCATAGGGAGTAGCTCTGCGAAATTGCGCCTTCTCTTTCAGCTTCCTCGTGCGCGCGAAGCACTTTGGGGTCCCACAAGGATCTAATTCCGGGCTCTCGGCGCTCGACGTCCTCGCCGCCCTCGCCACCTCCGCCGGGGAGTGCTGACAACGCACAGAAAGCCACACTGAAAAGCTATTGATTCGCGCTATGACACTCTCATTTTGAGGGCGCAAGAGCAATCGCGCAGATGTCGGCGGGGGCGGGGGGCGGCGGGTATGGCGGGGAACGTTGGGAACAGTGGTTGCAAAGAGTGGGGGCATAAGAATGGAAGAACGCGCTGTGGGAGGTGGATAAAAGAGATGAAATCGGTGAATCTGGAGAGAATCAAATGGTTACAGGGAGAACCAAAGGAATTGGACTAGAAGGAAAAAAGATAGAAAAAGGAAAATAGCCGGGAGAGGCAAGGAGATCAAATTGCTTGAGAGGTATCGAGAAATCGTCAATGAATTTTAACTTTGGAAAAAATTAACAGTTATGGTACTTCAAACCTGGACTCGATAATTACATTTAAGTTTTTTAATAAAATGAAAATTCTACCACAAAAATAGTTTTGTTAATTATTATTTCTTCTTTCATCAACCAATGTTCAATTTCGGAACATCTGTAATATTTGCCATGAATTATAGAACTAATTAAGTTATTTCAAATATCTTACAAAAATATAATATTAAATTTATTTTGTAAACATAAATATTAAAATGAAAAGGTCATTGAAATTATTCTTAACCAGTATCATTACAGCTTGTTTGTTAGAAACAACCAATTTAGTTTTTTTATTAGAAGTGGGTAGCGGGACGGTCCAAAAACGTAAAATAATCTTTCTCAGGAACTACAAAAGAGCCTTAAAATCCTGTAGACTAAGATGCAGTACATCAAAATGTTGCTCTCGGACCTTATTAACAAAAACTAAAAGCTTTGGGTTCACAAACATTCACCTTTAGGCCTTACGTTTGCTCTCTCGTTTACGATTACATTCACCAACTGAATGGTTCCATTAAATAAAACGGCACCAACTGTTTGCGATTACTTTTCTTGTACATTTCGTCAAAAAGTTTTAGCAAATCAAACATTTGAATGACACATATTGTAACAGCACAGAGCTCTGCGCCACCAAAAATGCGATAATTTAATAATTGAAAGCCGTCCAGAAGTGGAGAATATAAATTAATATTCGGAATTGTGTGTGAATTTCGCTTCTCAAAGAAGTCAGGAATAGTGGACCAACGGTGAAAATAGGCTTCACGATAGGTATCTCATCTGGTGAAGGGTGCAGGTCGATATTGTTCCTTAAGAGGGACGGATGGACCGCCGTGACGGATCAGCAAATGGTATGCGACCAACGCCAACTACGTAGAAACATGTGGCAAAAAGGTGGTTCCAGCAAAAGGATGTGAAACAAACCATGGGACCTCCAAACGAATACGTGGTTGGTGGGAGACAGCGCGTCATGAGTGTGGAGGGGATCTCGCGAAAAACAATAAATACCCGGAAACATCGCTGAGTGAGGCCACCATATCACGCGCCTTGTTGCGGGCGCCAGCTCCGATAAACCTGGACTGCGCGAACAATCAACGGATCCCCAACCACCCTTCTGTAGCCCTCCGCCTAGCGCTTGCCAGCGAGATTATCAGCTGGGTGAGATCGCCAAATGAACAGAATAAAATGAGCAGTGAGAGGGAGGAGAGATAAATATATAGAAAGAGAGAGAAAACTGTGACAGTTACATTCATAAGCGCGCTGTGGGCGTAATCAAAATTTGTATAGGGAATAATTGCTACGAAAGGGATTTTAACTCAAATTAAAATTATACTAAATTCAAATAGATTCTTTAAATGGTTGAAAACAAAAGGAAACCCATGCATGCATACCTCCTTAGCCTTTGCCGGATCTACACATATGGCCACGCGGATAAGTTCTCACGGCAGCCGAGCAAGCAGCCAGTCCACGAGGTGAGTGCAAAAGTTACAATATGACAAATGTGGTGACGTACAGATTTATTTTGCCGCTCCTAAAGCCTTTTACAGCTTTCAATGTGAATATATGTGTATACGTGCATGCCGTTATTGGCACCCTCTGCACTTGTACCTTATTAGGGGGCAAGCCCCGGGGTGAGTACCTAGGCGTCAGCCTGTAACCTACACCCCCCTCAGGGATACAAGTACCCCCTCGGACCAATATCCGGATTCCGCCGGAACGCAGTTGGCCTTCTCGGCAAACTCCCCATACAATGCATGGGTTTAAGGCCGCTATGCCAGCTGAGAACTACTAGCTATCCGGGCTAGTGCCGGAGTCAATATCGCCTGTATGACGACGCGCCACTCACATGCGCTGGGACACCAAGTCCCACCTCTATGCCCAGAGTTTCGGGCCACTTCCACGACGAAGCCAAGAGCCCAACTGGGGACCACCCGAACTAAGGTCCGGGCGGCACGGGGCCCCCATCCCGTTTACCCACTGCCTGCACCTTCAGGCTCTCGATCTGGGTGGAACCGTGACCAAGGCAACCTGGCGGATGGTCGTTTAACCGCCGGACTTCTAATTGTGGGATTCAGAGCACCCCGAGGGGTCTCCTGCACCCAATCCTACCATGAGACCGACGCGCCAGGGGCCCAACTGGTGGGTTGCCGGGTTGAACCGTCAACCAGGAGCTTAGGCGTCGCCTGCTCACTGCCTACACGTTAGGCTAACGACCTGAGTGGGCCTGAGTGGACCTGAGACTAGAGGTACGGGTGGTCGTCTGAGCTCCACCAGAGGTCGTGTCCACCTTCGCAGACACGAACCCCCTGCGGGGAATATGAATATCAATATGAATAGAATTCATCACGAAAATCAAATCGGATCGTAAACCAACTTGATAGTAACCTCCTACGCCAGTTGTGCCAAGGTTTTCTACTAGTGGCAGTGGCTCCGTAGCATGCCACGATCTTCTCTGTGCAACTAGTGTCGGGAAAGGGAACTATTACGGGTAGTAGTAATCCCGCCGTTTTACAATAGGGATGGCGTTGTCTCTGGTGGCGGGGTAATAAGTGGAGGGGTTATTTCGTCGTGGCACTCATGTTACGAACTCCCGCTCGTGGCATCGACCTTGACAACACCGTCTTATGCTCTCTGTTACTCACTTCAGTTTGCTGAAGCCCTTAAAAAGGGGGTTTATTTATGGTTATCGTTACTACATAAACAAATAGGGAATTTATTGAGTACGGGTTACAAGAATTTTCAATTTTTTAATGCCAATGTTTCGGCATTTAAATTTCGTCATTTTCATTTCGGTATTTATCGTTCTCGGGGTTTTAGCAAAGACAATTGCAGGTTTATGTAACTACAAGTTTCCACTTAATAATATACTATTAATACATTTTTTAAAGAATTTAGTAAAAATTGTCTTACTAACAGCTAATCAGCTAACACTTCAAAGCAATTCAACTTCTTCAAATGCTTAGAGATTATTTTAATGCTATTTGCTCGTTACTTGAGTAAATAATATGACATTGACATAAATAATCTTTTGTCCTGTTTGCGTCAACAATTGAAAATTAAATTACGCAGCGTTACCTAACCTTGAACGGAGAGAAAAGACGAAAGATAAACAAGATAAAGCAAATAAAATGAGGCCGCAGGACGTTATTCCTTGAAACGAGCTCATGCGCAGAAGCCCTAGTTACAGCGAAAACCTCTTCCTGTTTGTTAGAGCTCTCCATTCTGCACGAGGCTTTTCGCCGCCGGCGGTGACGTCTTCCCAGAGTGGGAACGCATCGCTGAGCGCCAGAGATTCCTGCCTGTCGCGTGGGGGGCGGGGGGCGCTGGGGCTCAGTGCTGCGTGCGCGGCTCTCCAATTAGCGAGTGACGTCGCGTGGCGCCGATGGGTGGGGGCGGCGCTGGGCCGCCAGGAAATGACTTCGTTTGTTCTATTGCATCCACAAACGTGATCACGTAGCAGTATACTTATCGGTTGTTCTGAGTTTCCGGGCGAGTCTATTGCTGTGGTCAATGGTCCTGTAAGTGTAGCGCATTCTTTTATCCCGGTGTACGTCTCCGGCTGAGAATTACACTTCAGTCACTGACATTATCGAGAACGAACGACACGGATGCTAGACCTGTTATCGGAATGCACTTCGTATCGGCGTACAAAAAGGCAACGCTGGCTAAAGAATTCCGGAGGAGTCAGTAGATCTCTTGACTTCACATATTGTTCAGGCGTTTATATTAATCATGTTAAACGTGTTATACACATTCAATAGATGTGGTAACCGAACTGTAGGTACAAACCCGCTCTTCGAAGAAAATTAATTAAAATTCTTTAGCACGGAGCACATTGTAATTCTATGGATAGGCTTGCAAATGAAACTCCGAAAACTCAGAAGAGACACCGTATTTAAAAAATAATGTTTTAATTTTATTTCATTCTTAAAAGCACACAATTTTATTAAATTATTTTCTTCTTCGTAAAAGAAATCACGGTGATTCTCACAAGCAAAACGAACCGAAACTACCTGAAAGCTGTGTACAGAGTACGCTCCGCATCCATCGAAAACAGCCGAGAAAGAGAGGTTCCAATCCTTATTAGAGACTTAAGTTTAGATTCCACGGGCAGAGGAGCGCGTTCGCCTCCCGAGACTGCGAAAGCGAGACTAATTACTTAAGACCATATAAAGACCAGCGAGAATAATTGATAATAGAATGTGTTTCCTTCAACTAAGCTTCCCGCTAGTCTCCTGACATATGTTATACATGTAAGTATAAGTGCTATGTGTGTAAGTAAGGGAAGATGATAGGGCAAGGAAAAGGAAGGAAAGATCGCGCGCAGTCCATAGCCCGTTTGTTTTGGGTTCTGCTCCGGCATTCGCCTGGTGTTGATCGGAGAAACCACGTAAAGCTGCTATTGTTTACTAAATAAAGATAATTGCAAATTCCATGAAAATAACAATTTTGTTTACCAAATTCCAAAATCACAAATCAAAAATAACAAAGCCAATTCTCATTCTCCAGAAGATGTGTACAAAACCAGGTTTTGATAAATCAAGAGAAAATCCAGAAGCCATAATCCAAGTGTATTTCGTGACGTGGGGACGTATGTTTTCTTCTCTTCCGTGCAGGCGTACTACTTGTAGTAGCGGCTTGAGCTCGCACTGGCCCTGGAGGCGCTGCGTCCAGCTTCCAAGGCCCCTGGGCGAGGGGCGGGCGCCACTGCCCTTCCTCAGAGGAGAAGGGGAGGTGCCGTGACGCTGGCTGTGCCCGGCCGGCAGTGAAGGGGCTCGCCGGCCAGGCTTTTGGGCATGAAGTTGCCCCCTAGCGGCGTGCTGCTAGCGCTTGTTGTGGCATAGTCACGACTTAGTGCATGGTGGGTTGTGTGCGATGGTGGTGGCTTATTGTGGCATCACCATACGGAAGGCACAGCCGGTGATCAGAGAAGCCGGCCGTTAGAATTATTTTCACAGTGGCTGAACTCATCCCAGCTATCGTGGGACGTGAATCTACAACAATCAGGGTTCAAATCCTTTAACTTTTCGACCAGAGACACAGTAATGCAGTGGTTGGCAGAGATATAATAGACACGTCATGGTCTTAAACTTCTTCAGATGGTTTCAGTCGAAATGATCAGCATAAAGGTGAATTAAACCAATCCATTACAGAAGCTGTGCGTTGTTTGATGTCAGAAAAGTATAGAATTCAACAGGACCCAAAAAGTACTCAAAAATTTTCCTACCAACCAGCTTTTTATCATTTCTGAAGTTGAATCTATACCAGCATTATTTCTTAATTGTATTGAAAGGAATATGAAATAAGTTTTAACACATTAAATGACTCACCCTATATACAATCTTACTGTACAGATAAGAAATTTTACACTGTTTAAAACCATCCGGTTAAATTCTAAGGCTCAAGGAATTCAGTAAATAAACGAACTAACTGTTCAACAAATATTCAAAGTATTTTTCTTGAAAATGGATACGAAAATTTTCTATGGAGACCGAATACTGTGATAATTAAAAGATTTGTAATAATACAAAAAATTACATATGCTAGACATTGGCATTACAAAATTCTCTGTTGAGATGTAGGTGAAAAGCAACGATGCTACATTGCCGTCAAAATCATTATCAAAAGGGACGATTCTGGCGCTACCATCTGGATTACAATGAAAGCCTTTTTTCTAATCCCTACTTTCATTTCCATTCCCCTACAGAACGCCTTGAAAAGAATCCCTAGCCAAGAGGAGCAAAAGTAAGCCTTGAAATGAAAGTAGTGTCAGTAGTATAGCTCTTCCAGACGCTCTTTTTATGCGGTATTTTGAAAATCTGCATTTACAAAATAAAGGCTTAAGATTTGAAAGCAGCCTCGGGAACAATATTTCTCCACCCTTCCCTAGCCAGTGGTGATTCCGACGCCCCCAATTACTCTCTTCTGACGGCATTTCCATCGTTCTTGCTCTCGAGCGACATTGTCTAGCAGTTTTAAAACTGTTTTAAGCGATCTCCTGATAAAAAAATCATGAGTAAAAAATAATAATATTATTCGAAGGAATATCACAAATTGCAAAACATCCCGAGTTGTAAACATGAAATACCAATAAAAAATCTTTTAATGTTGCGAGGGGAGCATCGAAGCAAAATCTCAAATATAAAAGTTTCATATATTTTAAAATAAAACCACTCTAATTCCTATTTTTTGAATTACACCAACATGAGCATTTTCACATTATTCCTTTTCTTAAATAAAAACAAATTGATCTTCATTTTTTCCGTGAAACATTTGCCATTTTATTTAGAGCAATTTATGAAAACTAAACTAATTAGAAGTAAAGAGTGACAGGGACAAAGTTGTCGATTCAATGTGAATTTAAAAAGTAGATACTCGGGTTTCAGACAGGAAAAAAATAGCCCAGGTGCCGAGGGGCTTGAGCGCGGGGGGCCAAGTAGGAGCCGCGACAGCGGTGAGGCCGTAGCACCACCGGGGCGATGCTGGGGTGTAGCGTCGCTAACCGAACGTGGCGACGGCAGCGGTGCCGTCCGCTCGGCAGTGGCGAGGCCGGGGTGTGGTCGCGTCGCTGGCAGAGCGTCGTGGCTGCGGCGGAGCCGGCGCCTTGTGTGGCGAGGCAGTGGCATCGTGGAGTCCGTTGCCTCGGCGTGACGTGTCGTGGACACGGTCTGCAGGTTCGTGCTGGCGGATGCGTACGCTGGCTCTCTGCTGACTCCTGGCTGACTCGCAGCTGACTGATAGCTGACTGATAGCGGACTCTGCTGTCTGCTGCTTGTTTCACCGGGTTATATACCCCGGTGGGCCAATGAGAAATCCGTTCGACTCTTATTAAGTACTAATAAAGTCCCTTTTCACCGCAAGTTAACAAACAAAGAATCTCCAATGCCCATCACGGGATTCAAACCAAAGATCACTTCGCAATACATGCGTTTGTAGCAATGCTCTTCCTAAATGCCTGATAACTAGTGTATCATTTTGTGTTTTAACTTTAAATTTTATTATCACGAGTGATTTCAAGTATTCTTTTGTAATTATTGGTTCAGAAATTCGAGATCTTGCTAATTACTTCCAGTTCCTCATACGTAGCAATAATACCATTTTACCTTCTTTCA
>JAHLJT010008756.1:109072829-109118189 GCA_031308135.1 Acheta domesticus
CCCCTCTGACTGGAGAGGGAGTCCTTGTGTTCGAGTCACGACAGTAAATTGCTACGTCGACGTCTGCCGTTGCCTGGAGGAGAGAATTCTAGAGGTTAGCTGCTTTGATCTGTAGTTTTCCATGACGGACCATTTCTACGACCATTTCCAGACGC
This sequence comes from Acheta domesticus, assembly GCA_031308135.1. NCBI lineage: Eukaryota > Metazoa > Arthropoda > Insecta > Orthoptera > Gryllidae > Acheta > Acheta domesticus. The sequence goes on from JAHLJT010008756.1 coordinate 109,072,985, forward strand.
ATGCTTTCCCCTAACAAACGGCCTTGGATCGCGGGTGAATTTCCCTTCACCCGTCTTGTCTTCTTTCTTTCCCTTCTTGTCCTTGTCTTCTTTCTTTGCACACAAAAACTTACTTCTGCATGCGTTATATTAACACACATGTTTGGAGCGGATTTGCGCGCTTACGTGTTAGAGCTTGTCGCATTTACGGCGATGTCACGCTGTAGGGATTAATGGAGAAAGAAACTTCGCAAGCGGATGTGTAGGTTGGCGCCAGATCTCACGAGATTTCGAGAGGGAGAATCACCACAGTCGCTCTGGATGTAACACGCTTTATGCAAACGGTATCAATAACGATACTGTATGCGTATGACGCGCCTGCATATTTACATATTTTTCATGATTACTACTATCTTCATCAGCTTTATCGTCTTCTAATTTTAATTCATTTCCATCGTCATGGGCTTTGCAAGTTTTAAAAATCCTAGCTAGGTCCTTTCAAAACACTTCCTTTTCATTTCCATCAACTTTTGCTTCAAGTAGAAATTCTAATATTTTAAAAACACATGAAGCCCTTGTGAGATTTTAAAAATGTTTTAAAAATGGCACCAATTAAAAAAAATAATTAAAAAATGTAAAAAATTAAAACGGCTTCACATATTTAATGAAAATATTTATATAATAGTAGGATTTGCTCTTCTATTTATATTTTCTTATCTCTCTTCTTATTATATTTTTCAAGTCATATTTGAATTCTATTATTATTGGGGGACAGAAATTGGAAGAATGTGGAAACAATGATCGTGCTTCTTTTGATAAATCACAATTTACTCAAATATTACCTAAATCTAAAATAAACTATTGTGTTATTTTTGTATATATCATGTTCTTCTAGATTTCTTGTATAGTTACTTAATTTTCAGAACATTGTTCTACACTGCCATACTGATACTTTTTTTTGCTAAATAACCATGTTTGCATTGCTGCTACGTAAACGACTGCTGTTAATGCCATTTAGATTCAAAATTGAATGCTACAAGGGCAATAAAATGTTGTATTTGCATAGAAAGATCATTTTTTTGGTTTTTAGTTTATTTTATCCCATATGGTAAGAAAGTGGATTTTTCATGAGTCATGAGAGTTGACACGCCGAGAGCGGCAGGTCAAGGCGGGGAGTCATGTAAAGCGTCTTTTGCGTAACGTAGAGATCTGGTTACACCACGTGTTAGAGGATTATTTTTTCTAAATTTAACAATTGCATTTATTCACGTTTTAGTTACCACGGCTCTGTAATAAGAATATTCTGCCAAACATTCTCCGTTTTTTGCTTAACTTAACTTTCGAATAACATAACTTTCTCTCTTCTCCGCAGCGAGAAAGTAAAAACTGTGGGGAAGGGGAACTCTACAGTGATATAAAAATATAAAGGTTCAACCTAATGCATGGATATATTAATAGGACATTAAAGAACAAAATCAGAACAGACATACATGCTGCACTTCATAAAATCATTGCAAAACCTATCTCAGACTAAAAAATAGGAAACTAGTTCAAAAATGTCTGAGCCATACTGTAGCACCACCAGTTTATTAACGCGTAGAAAAAATAATAAGATAACTTCACAGATTATTTTTCTACCACAGTTCAACGTATACTGGTCGACCAGATTCATTCGTTTTCCATGTACTGCTTTCTATCAATTCGCTGGAAGTGCAAACTAATTTGAGTAAAACACGTAGAGAAACACATTCAATAAATAAAAAATGCGTATTTGATGCAGGAAAAATATTACCAACACCTCTTTTCACTTTTCAATTACAGCGTTTACATTTTATCGACAATTCTGGGCAGCTTTAGTGGCAGTGCTTTGCGATGGGCGTCAGGGTTCTACAGAGAAACAGTCTCGGCAGGAAAGGAAATTGAAGAAGGATAAAAAAAGATAATGAGGTAAGCTTTCTGGATGTGAAATCGAAAAACAAGAAACGGAAATCAAGAAGCCAACAGAGCTGCAATTTTCTCGCATTGGAAGATCAGATAAGTAAGCATACATAAAACGACATTTTCTCAGAAAGGGATTTGCAGGAGATTGAAAGGAAATAATTGGGGTCAAGCCTTCAGCAGGGTCACTGTAAATATAGGCATGTTTCCGCCTCACCCAGTCTGCGTTTGCGAGCGGGAAGCTTTGCAGGGAGAGATTGAAAAATGATTGCTTTCACATCGCGTTCTTGGCTCGCCTTGGCTTGGCTTCGCTTCCATTCGCCCCTGCGAAAAAGGGAATGAACAGAAATCCATTCGAGAGCTTAGCATCCAGCGGCCAGCGAGCCCCGTCGCAGTAAAAACCTAGTTAGTCCCGGACTCAGCCGCCAAGCACGCTGTTGTTACACTACTGTCTCCATCTTTTGTTTTCTTTTCGTGTAAATTTTGTTTGTATAAAATCATTGTCTCAGATGAAAGTGTTCCTGATTCAGGAAAAGCGAGTTTTGTGAACGATCAAATGAAATCAAATAATTGTTACCGTTTGAACAAACCATCTAGCATGCAACTGCATAAAACTGATCAACTGTGGTGAAACTGGAGAATACTAGAATAATTAAATTGTATAATAGGTAAGAGAAAACATTATCAAATAGGAATAAATTACGAGCAGTTCATCAATTTTTTATGCAACCAAATTTAATAATTTTATCAATTCTTTTATGCTTTAAAATTTTTCATCAGTTTCGCCATTGAGGGCATTGCACACATTATGAGGATTAAAACTATTTTTATCATCTGGGCTACCAAGGGCTGGTTTGTAACCTACTTTTGTTTTTGCTCTCAGAAACTTTGCAATTTTATTTAATTTGTTTATTAATTTATACCTATTATAACCATCTGTTAGGTACAGAATATAAAAGATGTGCAGAATTTTCAGACACAGGAAGCAACCAAATTATGATAAGGTACAAAATTTTTAACTTCACAAAAACGTTACTTTCTAGAAGTAGTTTTGATTCTGAATAGCAGTAGTTTTGATTGCTTATAGTCAAATTTAGTATTCTTAAGGTAACAAACTACTGCTAGTTTTAAATTCACGTGATCTTGCCATAATGCAAACTGTTTAATTGACGAAGTTAATATACTCTTGTGTGTGCAATAAGTCACTTAACACTTACTATAGTATGTTAGACCTGTTCGTACGTTCCATTAAAAAGAGACAAGTTCCAGTACCATAAGAATGTAAAGGACAAATTAAAAGTAAATATTTTGTTATATTTCGAAACATAGTGTACATTCTTTATTTTAATCGGTTATTTTTAAAACTCCGTAAGTCACTCGCTTTTGAATTTTCGCTTTTTGTGAGAAAATAGAAACTGTATTATGTAGATTATCGTTCCATGTGTAAATGACGTTAAATCAGATGAATAGATAGCGTTGAGGAAACTGCAAATTTTAAGCTTGGTTTTAAAACTCTATAAATCATTTACTTGGTATATACTTTTTTAGACTTACTCTTTCAATTACGATTTCTATGAATCCATAATTGGCACCACAAATTTCTGAACATTGTCCATAGTATAATCCAGGCCGATTATTTATGAAGTTCATTTGATTGATTGTGTATGTATGTGTACAGTGTGCATAACACATATCACTGACAGAGAGATTGGGATTGGTTAGAAGGAAGATTCAATACGGAAATATTCCCATGTACTACCATAGAAATACATATTTCAAGCAACTGTTTCCGTGAAATGAATCATGTCTGATGTAGATGCACACTGAAATATTACATAATATGCTAATAAATGTGTGAAATTAGAAATTGAACCTGAAATGTGAATTTATTTACATATTTCGGTAAACAATTTCTGATTGGTTTTTGAAATCCCATGTCATAAAATTTTAAATAGGCGACTGTTGTACCATTGATACAAGTAAATTACATGTCTCCATAGCATTATCAATCATGAATTATGCATCAGAAATAAAACAGAGAAACGTTGTCTTTTTTCATTATTTAATTTTGTTTGTTTTCCCACAACTTTACAATTCCTGACTTACGGGGCTTTAAGAAGAACCAATTTCTTTCTTCTTAGAAAGACGTTATCGGCGGAACCGAAACCGAAAAGGTAACGCACCGATGTTTGCGACGCTCCACGATTCAACCCGACGGCCACCACGTCCGCGGCGACGCCGGGGCAGGAGAGCGGCGCCTGCGAGGGCGCCACGACGCGACGCGACGGCGTTGGCGAGGCGTTGGCGTGGGCGGAAGGGCGAGCAAGTCTGCCCTTAATCCTGCCAAGCGAAGCCCAGAGGCCGGTCGGCCGCGCGCTGCGGGCTTCTATTGAAAGAAAATGCGGCCGTTGGTGGCGGGGGCGGGGGCGGGGGCGGGGGCGGGGGCGTGGCGGTGGCCGCCGCAGGAGCCGCGGAGCCGGGGGCAGGGGTGGCGGCGGCCGCAAGAGAGCCAGGGCGGGGGCAGCGGCCAGAAGAGCAAGGGCGGGGGCGGAGCCTGACAATGGGCGAGATCGATGTAACGGCGTCAATGCCCAAGCGCTGCCGCGGGGAGGAGTTAGCGGGCGCGGCCGGAGTGCCTCTCGCTATTTATACGCGTTACGGCATCGGTGGCGCGGCGGGGGCGGGAGAGCGCCGCCCTGGGGCGTGGGCGACGGCGATGGAGGAGCGGATGACGAGGGCGAAGAGCTGAGATGGAAGTAATGGAGAGAATGAGGATGAGGCGGGGGTTGCAGCGGTGACGGAAACGCAGACTGGATCAAGAGTGTGGGTGAGAGGGGGGTGAGTTGGATATGAGAACGCAGGCGTAGAGAGCGGAGAGTGTAGGGTGGGATTTATTTATTTACGTCAAAAACAGTTAAAAACTGTGTGTGATGTGATGATGATGTGAGATGTATGATGAGGCGGGGTGGGAGCAGAACACAAGGACGGGATTAGCGTGGTTTAATGATCGATTAATGTTAGTGATTCCGGACACGTCAACGGACATCAGTTCCGTCAGCGGTCACCAATATCGTAGGTGTAGTGCAAGTTTCCCTCGAGTGGTGGCGGTGATGGTCTCTCATTGAGAGATCCGATGCCGACCTACCGTCGGCTAACCACGTATCTCCCACCAATGGGGCATCGCCCCAGCCGAGACAAGCTCTATGCTCCCGATCAGTCTCCCGGCATGTGTGGGAGTGTAGTGCATGCAAGTGAAAGTGTGAGTAAGGGGAGAGGAGAGGACAGGGATGAGGAAGGAAAAAATCGCGCGCCTATCGGGGTCCGTTGGTTAGGGTAGTGCACCGGCATTCGCCTGGTGTCGATCGGAGAGCGAACAAAAACTTCCGATCAGAGCAGCCGGCCGCCAGAATTCTCTTACAGACAACAGTCGAATTCTTTCTAGCGGACAAGCTAGTGCCTAAAATCCTGTCACCGTCAGAACTCGAACCTAGTACCTCCCGGTCAGAAGCACTGCAGCGACATCACTTGATGCCCTGAGCCCCCTAGGTGGTGGCGTGGGTGGGGCCCGAGGGCAGGGGCACGCGCAAGTAGAGCTGGGGCGGGAATGTTCGTGGGGCGAGGGCAGAGCTGCCGCAGGATGGGTGGCGGGAACGGAGACGACGTAAGGTTCGCCATTGGGTGGGACGATGGCATGCCTTTGGGGATGGCTGAGGGGGGATTACGACGTGGTTGGCAGCGGGATAGCGCAGGGCAGCGTGAGTGTAAAAGGACCCCATGAGGCAGAAGGAACCTAGGAATAGGAAACGAAGACCAGTGACGGCAGAAGGGAAAAAACGGAAGGAAAGGAAAGCAGGGAAATAAAGTCAAAGGGTGAAGGATAATATGGGAAAAGTGAAAGTAATGAAGAGATGAAAGAGGAAGAGAAAGGTGAGGACAAGTTGAAGATGGCTGAGGGGTGAAGGAGTGAAAGCGAGATTTGACTGAGATGAAAAAAGGAAAAGAAGGAGTTGTAGAAGGGTGAAATGATTGAGTTGAAGGTAAAGGAAGAGAAATAATGATACGGAAGAGGAGGAGTACCCTAACGACGAGGAGATGATATTTCTGAAAGGAGAGACGAGAAGATGTAATGATGGTGTTGCAGTAAAGGCGGGGTTGATTGGGGCAAGTGCTGGAACCTCAATGGTAAAACGAGAGAAAAGAACCATTGTTGTGTCGGAGCAATGAGTGGTAGGCTGGGCACGGGCTGCTTCTGACCAGGAAGTCGAGAGCAGTTTGGGCCCCGGCGGTGGTGGAAAGCAGCTGCGGTTAAAAGGCAAGAGCGGCGTTGCTGTGGAAGAATTCTTGCAAGGGAGTTTCAGGAATACGTCCAGTAGTAATGTGCGGGGAGATAACGGAATTAAGTATCTACTATAGAGTGTCAATAATTTGTAAGTGAAAAGTCTTTTGCCGAATCGATTCTGACGAAAACCCCCATGACATTAATTCTGATTGTGTGTATGATAATTTGACGCATTTAGTACCAGTGTTGCGTTTTTTGCTGCTATGTGCAACCGTACATATTTTCAATTATTTCTAAGAATTCGATGGAAACTATAAAAAATTATTATTAGCAACATATACGCTAGTGCCCGTTTTTACGTTAGGCAGAGTTTATTAGGCCCAATCATGTGATTTGTCACAAAAGTGGGTGAATTAATTTTGGTAATTTTTTGGAGCACGTCTGCTTCAGAACAGGGCATGGCATATTACAGTTAATTGTAATTCGAATATCCGCAGAAGAAATTCTGCAGGTTTAGACGGACTCCTTCACTTTGAATGCCTGCGACTTTGTTCATGAATTTATTGGTCTTTTTCTTCCTGCACATGACACAGATGAGGATAGTAAAATGGTTATTAGAGATGAAAATTTATAAGTGGAACATTATTCATCAACAAGTCAACTTTCGGGACGCAATTAAACGCTTTTGGAATTTGGAGGTGAGGAAATTTTAATTACACATATAAACGCTATGGGTTCAAAAGTAATTTGAGTTGCGCCTTCCACTCTAGGAAGTTGAAAAATTCAAGTCGGAAACAAATAAAACTTGAATTTGGAAGAAACAGAATATGCGAAAACAAAATGAACTAGTCAAACGATACTCGGGAAAACGACATCTTTTCATCAGTCTCATTATATTTACCACCTGTTAACATCAACTATTGTTGCCAGGAGCTCAGGAGCTTCTAGACCGTTCTGAATATTTCGTTTCTTGTCAGGAGCTTCTAGAATTCATTGTAAAGGCTCAAGTACAAAAACGTAATCACAATTTTCAGTTGGTATAGAAGAATTTGCGTTTTAAGTATTCTTATTGCGTATAATGTGACATACTGGAGTGAATGACACAGACACTGCGCTTTTTCTTACCCTTAGCCGCGAAAACCCCGCATCCGTCCCTAGGACCTACAGCCCAGTGCCACTGCTCGAAAGCAGGTATAACTTATGTATGCAGGTATGCGAGGCAATCGGACGTTAAGTCCCCGGTATCCAAGTACCGATTTTGCTTGCCGCCAAAAACCGGTCTCCGCCCCGGAAACCACGTGCTAGAGTGCACTGGATATCCCACCCAGCCTCTCGGCTAACAATAAGCTCTACGAATCTATATGAATCTCCGCGAGCGCAGAAAGTACCTGCCTTTTATACACCCCCGTCTCCCCCACCCTGCGTCATGCTGTCGGTGTTCCCAGGCTCGATGGCTAGCCAATTCCAGGTTTCGTGCACAATCGTCCCAGACTCGCCACTAACCTTTCTCAACACTTTGTTTGCGTGGGATGTTTCCTGGAACAGTCAAATCCTGCCGGTCGCCCCTTTATTTTTAGCTCAAGTGCGCCCTTTCACTACAGCTTCCGGCTCAGGTATGCCGCTTGCTTGGAAACGTTACCACAACGCCACAATAACCTCTCGGCTTGTTACTTTTCTCTAACTAATGCGAAAACCTTGTTAAAAATGAATTCAAAGCTTCAACCTGTCGTAAACGTAGCGAGTAATACTTTCTTAGAGTGCACTATGTGGGAAAGAGAATCTAGTAGTTATGAAATTATTATTCCCTAATTTGAATATGCCATAAAAACTGCGAAGGAAAACAACCTTACAACTGGCGTGGATGAACATAAACTAGTATTACAACGAATAAACGATTTTTTACTGCCGGACAATCGTCCATCATTTTTAATATTTTAGATTTATCATTTACGAATGAAGAGAATCCATATTCAACAGCTGAAAGGAGCTTTTATTTTGTTTCAATGAGCTACAGGAATTCAGTCTTGTCAATGCTACAATATCAACATCATTTTTGTCGATTCATCCGAATCTTATATTCACTAAAAGCTGGCAGTTTTTATTCTTTCATGCATACAAGTATTGCAAAGTGAATTTAACAAACATAGTTTATCAATTATTATAAATTACAATTTTTATTCAATATATTAATCCTGTCGAATCCTATTCGCTTTATTAACGTCCTATATTCAAAGAATAAGATTCTTTATATTTCAGCTAAGACAGCCTGTTATTTTACATTTTATAAAATTTTATGTATTTAAAATAACGCATTTTCATTCAACATTACCTCATTTGAATTTTTTGATTTGACCTTATTTGAATTTGAAAATTTAATCAAAATTGTTGGCGCCATTTTTTGAATGTTGTCAAACTGTCCCAAGAGCTTCGTGTAAAGAACTCCCCAAAATTAAAATATCGGTTTCAAATTCCAGGGGCACTGACATCAGCCAGATTGATCGGGAAATATCAATTTTCGAGAAAATCGGCTGAACGGTTTAGTCTCTAGCATTGTTCACAGACAGACGGACACACGTTTTGCCGTCATTCAATTTTCCGGTATGAAGGAGCCAAAAAAATGGATTCTGTTTGCACCACAAGTTAGTGAATATTCTTTCTTAGTGTAGCAACTGGATTTATCCACTTTTTCGTTACCAGGGCCCTGTAATGAGAGTTTTCTACCGAAAATTCGCAGTGTTTTCGCGCAGCATTGCATAACTTTCTCTTCGTAAGAATTTGCTTCTTTAGCGAGGAAGTAAAAGAGATAATGATTTAACATTTTGCCTTCTGAATTCAATAAAAGCTCTCAGTTCCACATACTAGCTCATATTGTAACCGCTAATACGCGATTACAGTTTAAATAAGTGAGAAAATAGTAGTGAAGACACGACACCGTATCTTGGACAAATAGTCCTCTGGTGGCGAGGAGATGGCGACAGTCGTAAACTCAATTTCTGAACGCACTCTGATGCCAGCCAATGAAAAACTAGTATGAACAAACGGAAACGGCAAGAGCTTGTGCCAAAAGAATCCAACCTTCTTCTTGTCCGAGTCACCGAAACGAGCAGTTGTATGAATTCGTTTTCTTATCTTGTTGAAGTTGCCAAAGTGAATAGTCAGCCATCTTGTGCGCTACGACGAACGTTGAGCGACACGTAAAAGAGCGAGTACGCTGTACCAGCAAGTCTGTACTATTTTTTGAAATTTCATTCTGAAAATATATTTATAGAATCTCCAGAATTATAAGAACTCTAATCGACATTGCAATTAATTTGACTTTTGCCAATTACGAAGTCATAAGTGGAGATTCTGGACTTGGATTCGGAGGTGACCATCGCCTGAGGTGCCAACGGCAAAACATCGCTAACCGAGGGGAGACGGCGCCCGGAGGCCTCACGATTTCGACGCAGCAGGCAGCGCGCGGAGCGGCGCAAGGGACCCTACGACCTTGGAGGCGTGGACAACATTTTGCAATTGACTTCGCAGCGTGGAATTCTCCGGAGGTTCGACGGCCGTGAGTTTAACGAAACCAAAAGAACTTTTACTAAATCTCAATTTAGAACTGTACCGCACAGTATTCTTGCTAATTTGACAAGTCATTTCTTTTTTCTTCCTGAAGTCGTAATTGAAATCAGATAAGGGTATTTTGTAAATAATGTAAAATTGTGTTCTTGTACAGAATTAATTGACTAAATTCACGTGTAATGAATCCAAAGGTGTTACAAGAAATTTGAATATTGTATGTGTATGTATTTTTTTCAGGGTTATTGTTTTGAAGTGTATTTTGTGTGTTTTTCTCAGTGAATTTTGTGTGTGTATAAGTTATTACTTGGAAATAAGGTGCAAAGTTAACATCTTCTTAGAGAAAACTGCAGTTTTTAGGTAGGGAAAGATAGCTACCGTAATTAAATGTAAATTTAGTTGTACAAAACTTTCCTTCATAAGAATATATCTTCAATGTTATTTCAAATTGTGTTGGAATGTTAATTGGTAGTTAGTTGAAAAGACGAACCCACCCCGATAGGGAATTTTATTCTACCTAGAAATTTCCCAGGTGTGCGTGACGGGACAGCTATCCGTCACGGAATTAGTAAATGAAAGATTTGCTATTTGTAACAAGTAAAAGAGCAGGGTTTGGTTACAATACTTTATGAATTTTCAGCATGCCTCTCATAATTTTAGTTTAATTAGCTTAATTTTAATGCTTTTTAGTTCAATTATGAAATGCATTTCATTCTTAACTTAATTATTTGTTAATAAAATTGCTGTTCGTGATTTCATAATGTGACGATATGTATTGATAATCTACATTAAGCGCAAATATCATCTTAATATAATTAAATAATGTTTTGAAATTCGTAATGAAAACTATGAAGCTGAAATTTGTTCGCTTTGGAATAGCAGCTCTGCAATTTTCCCGCACTGCTATAAAAAGCATCCTCTTACTGGGGACTTTTTTGATAGTTGTGTGTCCATCTACCTCTTTTTCATTCATGAAACATTCTGGATTCCCAGTGGTGAATTCATAAAACATATATTGAATTTTCACTTTAGATTCAACTAATTAAAAAAAATTGCCACTAAGAAATATATTTATGTTTCTCTATCTACTGTCATTGATCGACGTAAAAAGGGTCCATATGCTGAAAAGCCGTTTTGAGAAAAACTGTGTTGAAAGTTTTGTTTGTATATTTAAGTTTGTGACTTTTGATAACGGGATAAAAATAACTGAAATATAAAAGTAGTTATTCAACACATTTATACGCATTAAAAAGAAAGGCAAAACTCTTTCCTTATTTGAAAACAATAATTTTTATGCATGAACCTTTTTATGCAGAACAAATTTTAAGCAATAAAATGAAATAAAAATGTCAAATACATAGAATGAAATATTAACACAGAGAGAGTAATAGCTTTTAGAAATATATTAAACCATTCTCCGCCACAAGCTTAAACATTTTATTTGCAAAAAAGACAATATACTTAACAATAGTAAGTATGAGAACATGGAAGAAAAAGTCTCATACTTTAAATCTTCTTTTAAGAACTCAACATACTTTCAAGAAGTTAATATCCTCTTCAGCTAGAAATCGATATATAAAATTTTTACATTAGCAACTTTCTTACGATTAACATCTGGACGTACTGATTTTCCAGTAGTAACAATATCAAATCCTTGTACACCTCGATATGCTACAAAGTTTGGAGTATGTGCAAGAACGCAGGATAGCGCCATTGGTAAGGAATTTTATGGGCACATAATTCTTTATCATTATTGATGTAGGATCATGACCAGCTCCTACATCATTTATGTCACTATTATCACTCGTTTTCTATTAATAATGATAATAATCATGATAATGATAATAATGGTAATAACAAATAAAATTTCGTTCTAAACAAAAAAGAAACAAAAAAACAAACGATTATACGGTCACATTTGCAGCTACCGGCTTGTGCACTGCAACTGCGCAGATGATTTCAAACTTAGGTACAACCCTCAGTTTTAAAGATACAGAAATGAAACTTCGAGCTCACCGTGTTTAGTGGATGTGATTGAATAGCCATTTTGCGTGAAAATGAAATAGACTTATGTGCCCTTCTTACGTCGACTGCCAGAAGCAACAAATATTTCAGAAAAAAGACAAATTGAGTAACCCAGATCAATGAGAATAATTTGCAAAATTTATATTATTGAAAAGATTTTAATTGATTTAATTCATCTTTTGAAGTAATCAAAATTAGAGAGACTTTAAATCTACGTATCGTTAAAGTAATAATAAAACGCATCATCTTCTGTGAGATACCAACGTTCATTAGTAAAGTAGTAAAAAAATTACTACATTTGTCCATGAAAATGAAAAATTAGTCTTCGTCCATATGATTTTATTTGACACAAGAACCAGATGAGCGAAAAAAAAACTTTATGCATTAATTAAACTTTTTCTCCTCTTTTCTTTCAAAGAAATGTTGCTCGTAGATCTGTCAGAAATGCTATTCCAAATGAACCACATACAAACAGTAATGTAATAATAAAATACTTTTAAAAACCGTCAGACATTTCCAAATGAAGTATGAATAATTCATGAACAACTTTCATTACGAGGTATACGTGCGAAAGGATGCAATATGATGCGGTTCAAATTATTACTCTAAAGCGAATCCCTTGACACTGCTCCATCTCAACTCTGCACACGCCACAATTCTTCTTTTCTGCCAGACAGACACGAGAAATGCATTTCAAAGAAGCCTGCCGGATTTGTCTTATTTAGTGACGTGAACAAACGAGATGAAAATTTAATAAATTCAACAGGCGTTAAAGCATCAAATGATTTCATGCTAAGCTAAAGGGAATGCGCGCATACCAAAAATGTTTCTCCTCTTAGTGTCATTTCTCAGTAACTATCCATTTACAAAAAGTGGATTAAAGATCTTCAATTGAGGGTAAAAATTGCATTGATAGAGAAATATCTAACTTCTGTGTTAATTCTTTGGTTGCAACGAGCTTGAGAGGCGGCTAAAATGCTACCTGGGTGTTTGATCTTACTTTAGTACAACCATACGTTGACTTGTAAATAGTGGATGTGTATAAAGGACGTTATGAAAATGGTTTTGGATTACGAATATGAATAAAGAATACTTCTATAATTTCTCAAGTCTTATATATAATTATAACAATTATCTTAGTAATAATAATAATAATAATAATAATAATAATAATAATAATAATAATAATAATTCCGCAAAATTTGTGTGAGAACTTGGCTAAACTTCGAGACCATTCAAAAGACTCGGAAGTGCAATAAACTGTTTTATTTGGAACAGCCCACCTTTTGCGCGAAGTATTGTAGAGGCACAGACAGTCCATAGATCTACTCCTTAGGTAGCTTAATGCAACCTGGAGTGGATTTTATTTTCAGCGTTTAGTCGTGATGTAATGGAATAATAATAACAATAATAATAATGATAATAATAATAATGATAATAATAATAATAATAATAATAGCAATAGTAATAATAAGTCGAAACAAGAAGTATTCAGATTAACAGGGGAATTTTTGAAGGAGAATCGCCTCCTCTCTGCTATTTTGCATTCGTTTGATTCCATTATCCAGACAGTTGTCTCTCACTGAGTTTGGTTATAAGCTCCATGGTGACGAAAGACTAGTATCAATTTTGTTTTAAATGGATAATCTTAAAGTGTTTGCTAAGAATGAAGGGATTCTCTCCCAAATGCTACCCATCGTCAATGATTTAAGCAATGACATATCCATGATATTTGGTCTTGACAAATGTGCAAAAATCAATTGAAAGGTAGAGACGTCAGCGAGAATGAAAACTTGATATTCTGACGGTCCATTTGGACGCGTCTCATAATTGTAAATAAACTGGACAAAATAATCGGAATAGACACATTTCAGTAAAGAAACAGTCGAAGGTCCAATGGTGAAGGTATAAAGTGTTACTTATTTTTAAAAATTCAAGAAACTATGCTGTTAACAGATATGTGAGAAATAAATGAGAAATAAAGAACCCTTAGGAAATAAATAAACGTCGCACGAACTCTATGTTATTTTGGAATAACGGAAAACGTTAATTAAATAAATGTTCGTATAATAGGCAAAGACAATTGAATGTGTTGTACACGTGATGAGCGATTACATAAAGTTTTAAATATAAAAAAATTAGAAATTCGGAAAAAGGAAATGTAATTAATACTATTATTTCGATTTTCATTGGATTCCAATTTATAAAATGGAAAGTGGAAATGTACAGCGGTTTCGACAAAGAAAAGATCTGTCCTTTGTTTCACACTTCGCGCTACAGGAAAGGGATGCAACAATGAATATATACAGACGGGTTTGTGATTTTGTACTGGCAACATCGTGCTGCGATCGAATCTTGGATTTGTGTACAATTTTTTATGAACGATTTTATATTTTTGAATTTTTTATTTATGAATATTTTTTTATGATTCACAAAGGTGGCGTTTTATTGTTAATTCGAGAGTGTTTTATTTTGGAATTTGGACGAAGAAGAATGTGGTAATGGAACGAAATATGGACTTGGACGCAGGCTTTGGCAGCGGTCGGGGACGATCCCATTACCGGATCCATTGAAATCAACTACCAGGGAAGCGAAACAAATTTTATCAAATCAAAATTACAACAAGGCCAAGATCTGTGAGCAGGTTTAAAAGCAAAGTAAAATGACATATCAGAATATATTAAGTTCAGCACTCAAAAGGCATGTGCATTCGTATGAATGGAAATGTAAATAATATATGTATGAATGTGTGAATGATACTTGGATTTTTTGTTAAGGTAAATTGTTTTCTATGAAAAGGGGATGTACATAAAATTTGTTGTTGTTATGTTTTTTGTGTATTAGAATGAGAACTGGATTTGCCGAGATTCATTTCGGCAAGACAAAAAATTGAGTAATAAATAATTGCTGGTATTACGATCGGCAACATTGTTGAAAGTCTGTGTTATTTTTCAGTAGGTAGCAAAAGCCCAATGATAGGTGAAAGAACGAGCGAGACATCCAGGTTCCCAAATAAATATAATATGATTCGTTTTTCTGAATAGCAACGACTACACATTAAAATATAAATTTGTACTGGGAGGAACATAAACCGAAGAAACATAGGAGTGTTTGCAGATCTATATTTAAGAATTATGGCGGTAGTTAACAACTCGTAAATTTGTAAAATAAAACAGATTTTTTAATGAATACGAAGATAGAGGTGTGCATGTCACACGTAATTTGATATTGTCGTGATCTCGTCGAGTAAGTTTGCAACTGACGACTTGGCAGCCATTGTGCCAATTTTATTTCCTGCTTGTTACGTCGCGTATACAAACACAAATGGATACATGTCCTAGTGTGGGGGTATAATTAAAAATCATAAACATTTATTATTGATTCTAAGATTTATGATCCCTTACAATATGCACACTGTGATTCAAGATCTTGAGCC
Source organism: Acheta domesticus (assembly GCA_031308135.1). Classification (NCBI taxonomy): domain Eukaryota; kingdom Metazoa; phylum Arthropoda; class Insecta; order Orthoptera; family Gryllidae; genus Acheta; species Acheta domesticus. Next base: position 109,088,203 of record JAHLJT010008756.1, read on the forward strand.
AAGTACAACTTACAATATCTTGGTATTGAAAAATGTGAAACCATCTCGAACGACCCAAGCTTTGTTCTGCAGTCTGCTCTAAACTTAAGGAATAAAATATATGCCATTGGTAGTTTGAATCGAATCATGAATCGAAAAAACAGAAAACTGTAACGCTCACCCTGATTTTACCAATCAATTCAGAACTTTGCAAAAACAATTATTCAACAGTTCTCACTTAATGTATGATTTATCACCATTTTGCTTTAGATGGCAGAATCTCACTAGGCTCCTCGTTTCAGGGGGCGTAACGTGCAGTGTCCCGTCTAAGTCTATGCCAAAATTATGTAAAATTATGTAAATTATGTAAATAGTAATGTAAAAATGTAATGTAAAATTTCTGTAAATGTAATATGCTATTTTGTAAAATTAAATGTAAAGTTTTCATTAAATGTTTATGAAACTTAAGAGCTATATTTCAATATAAACAATTATATTTGTGGTTTCTTTTAGCTTTTCTGTTTGTATAAAGAGTTTTGTACAGCACTTATTTTTTTCTCTCAAAGCGAATTTGTTAAGTAGTAGTCCAGACTGGCATAGGGGCTAGCGCCCGGGTACCGGTCTTCCTACTACGGCTAGGCCGACGTTTCGGTCGTGTTCACCTTAAGTTATATAATAAACACATATACTGTCGCTCACCCTCGAGCTGATGTACTACATAGATTGTGTGACATAAGGAAGAGGTGCCAGAAAAATTGAAGCCTGCTGGCACAATAAAATAGTAGGAATGGGCAAGTTCGAATGTAGTCAACATGTATGTAGTTTCATCAATATGACCCAGTAACGAGGCAGGTCATAAATCTGAACGAAGAATATGAAACGGAGGTATTATAAGTTTAGCGTGAAGAATTGCGAAAAAATGCAAGACACTTAGAATAACACAGACCCTGAACTTCTGTTGGTTCTTAACTTGAAATGTGAGATACACAGAAAATATTAAAAAAATCATGGAGAGTCAAACCATACCATGGACAGTATCTAAAAAATGGACAAGGTGCAGATCAATAAAGATCAATCATTTATGGTGGCTTAAAATGGATGAATGAAGCTAGAATCGGAAGCAGTAGTAATAGCTGCCCAAGATCAGGCGTTGAAAACACGTCATTACCATAAAACGGTTCTCAGAATCTCTCAAGACGATAAATGCCTAATCTTCCTGGTACAGAAACCTTGATCATTTTGTCCCAGCTTGTCCAGTTCTAGCAAAAACCAAATACATGAAAAGACACGACAGGATGTGTAGTTACCTGCACTATCAGATACGTAACGCCCTAAAAATTCTAAACACATGCTCCAAGTTGTACGAACACTCACCAAAACCAGTGACTTCTGTTGGATTCTGTAAAATATTGTACAACCAACAAATTCAAACTGATTGCACGATAAAAATCCGGATATTGTTATTAGCAATCTGGATATTCTTACAGCACAAACCGGGTATTGTTATGGCGGATTTCGAGAAAAACTGTGTCTACTTGTAGATGTTGCTGAGCCATGGGATCAGGCTCAGCACGAAAGAGGCAGAGAAACTTAAATACAAGATTTTGGAAATCGGGATCAGCCGAATGTGGAGGTAAAAGCGCAGGTCATCCCGATAGGTGTCCGAGCTCTTGAATTTGTTCGGGAAAATTTTGTATAAGAACATGAAAAAACTCTCAGGTCATTCAAGGACTGGGAAGTACAAATTGTTTTATTTCTAAACAGCCCACATTTTGCGCAAAGTATTGTCGTCACCGCCAGTCCCTAGATCTGCTCCTTAGGAAACTGGTTGCAATTTGAAGTAGATTTTATATTTAAACGACTCATAACATCTTCAGCTCTAAAGTAGAATAAAAATATTATTATTAATAACAAGAACAACAAAGTAGACTTCATGGTTCACTTACTGACAAAAGAATCGTTGGTAAAAATAGTATGTATTGTGACAGATCCCTACTATCCCTCATTATCTTTTCTTATTCTTATTTATTTAATTGCGTTAGCTAGCTCGATTTTATTCATTTAATTGAGCGCTGTATACTTACGAACTCGGGGATCGTCTCTTTCTTTCTCGTAGGGCTGAAAATACCGCTCGTACGAGTTTTCGGTTGGTGAATATATTTACTTACGTGGTGAAATTTCTTAATTCACTAGTATAATAATTTTGAAAATGATAACACATCATTACTGACTTATATTTCAGTGGCATGAAGTGCCAGCTTCTGTTTCTATTTATTAAATCAATTCTTTTCTAATTTTAAATTTTAACATATTTATATTCTTAATAAATTTTTATCTAATTTTCCACCTACAACTGTGATATAGAAACTTATCAGAATGAATTTTTATTACCTTTTCCTTGCTTAAAGTTAACTTATTTACTAAACATTCTTGGCCTTGAACAATTTACTGATAAAACGTCCGTTTTGTTCTTAAATTCTGAACATTCCTGGAACTGGGGAATCGCCCGCAATCTTGGCATTGAGTAGAATTATTTCGTCCCATGAACATCTTCCTTCCACCATTTCTTCCTGCTTCCATTAACTATTTTCATTCGCGACTCAAATTTTGCATTTAATCAAATTCTGTTCCCTCAGTTAATTCGTGCTATTTTCGGATAACATCTCCCAGTGAAATCTAACTTAAAAACTTGTCTCAAATTTTCTGCCAGACTTGGCCATACGTCTAACTCTTACCATACAGAGACTAATTCTGGCCCAATATCCTCTACTATCTGCTCGGCATTTTTTTAATTTCACATGTTCTGCGTTGTTACTGACTGAATTCGATGTTAGTTTGTTCACTGTAACTGTGCTATCGGGATTCTCTTATCTTTCCTAACAATGTTTTTATTCACATTAATTTATTCTAAATCATTTTTTTAATATTTACCGACGCCTTATGTCCCCAATGTCTTATCCCCACCTTACGTCCTTACGTCCCCAATGTCTGTATACATTTCTCCGTATTTTCCCCCAATATATATATTTTACCAAACTCTGTATAGAAATAATGTGTATTGTTTTATCCATTAATACCCTGATTTTTATTTGAAACGAAAAACAATACTGAAATTACATCATGTATTATTCTAATGAAAGTAATCGTGTTTAAAAATATGTCAGATTTCAACTTCGTTCACTTTTCTACTCTGCAAAAATATATTACCTAATACAAAGAGAAAACGTATTGAACAAGTATTCTATAAATCACGATCAACTAGAAACCAAACGTCAGTCTGTCCCGAACAGCTGCCGCGAACGGGGTTGCCAATCAAATCCCCCTCTCGTTTTCTTTGGTCGCCGCGAGAGGTCGAGAGCCTCAAACAGCTGGACGTTCTGTGGAGCCACGTCTTGAAGGGAGCTTCTCACTGCAAAGGAAAATGGTGAAACTACCAACTACTTCGAATAGTGAAATTAAGTAATCAAAATATATCAAATTCTAAAAGGACTCTTGCAATAATATGTATCCTGTGTGTAACCTACGAGCGTTAAGTATTGCGGTTAATGTACTTAACTAAACACTGATATATATATAAATGAAAAAAGACGAATGAGGTTTTGAAGGTCGAAAAGTACTTAGTAAACACGTAACCAAGCGTTACATTAGCAACATAACAAAATAATTAATTTGGAATTATTTTAAATACGATAATGAATAAGAAAATTGCATATTTTGAAATCGAATTATCTTCATGATTGTCGTCAAATGATCAAAATGTGTTCGGTTTTGTAGAATTTTTACAGTGGAAAACTTATACCTTCAGATGGATCATCTTAGTACGACCTCTATTTAACGCATGTTTTCGGTTGTGCTTATTAGCTATAATGATGGCTGTTATGACTAGCTATTTAGATGGTCACGCACCATCTAAGATTGGAATAACATCTTAAAAGTGACCAGCAATGGACCCCGTTAATGTTGTAAATCTAAATATATGTAACCTAAAATAATAACAACACTATAGGGATTCATTTTACTTAATATCAAGTAATAAATACGTATATTTAAAAATAGTTATATTATATTTAAATGAAATTAAAAATAACTTTCCCCTACAATTTGGAGTAATTTTTAGTTGATTTAAATTTATTCTTTTTATGTATCTGTATCACAATACTTAACATCCATTTTACGAATATATGAAGCTTTAAACAAATTTGTGAATTAATGCTCTTGAAAAGAATATCCAAGGTCCTTATTAAACGGGGACTCCCCCCCCCACCTGCTTAACCTTCCGCCGGGTGCACGTACTTTCATTTTATTCTAAAATGGAGTACGGCTATTTTACATGTCAGAGGGCTTCAGTAATCTCACTTCGGAATATTCTAAAGGAAACGCGGGAATCTCCGTTCCTTGGCCTTCTCCCTATCAGTCGTAAAGAGGATTTGAAAATAAAACTAGTAGTGATAGAGAACATACAATTAAAATTGCAAATCTAATTTTTTTGACTTGTCTCTCACGCCGTTCATACTTACACTAGAGGCGATTTGTTCACACTATTGTATTTATAAGTACATGTGCTTTCAATAATGTGAAGTAAAGTTTCTCGAAAACACAATAGTTTTCTGTGAAAATTAGCTTAAAAATTCCGCATTTTCTGAAATCCTCAAACACCAAACATTTTCCAAAAATTATACAAATGTAATCTCTTTGAAAGATCTCTCGCAATTTTAATATTCACATTTCCTTCAAAGTGAAAACACTATTGTATTTGTGAGTTAAAGTATTTCAAATGAATTCAAATGAGGTTTTTAGAAAACTCAAATTTTTAAAAAAGAGCTTCAAATTTCGAATTTACCGTAGCGTTGAAACGGCTCCAAATTTTTAAAATTGCCATTTAGGACGAGGTTTCACTGTTCTTCAATATTATTGAAGGAATATTTTTGTTCTATTATTAGTAAAGGAAAAAACTAAGAAATGGTCAAAAAAATATACTTTAAGCGGTGATACATGGTACCTGGCAAGAATATTTGGCAAGTCTGAATAGCTAGTTGGGACCAAACACAAAGAAAACTAATACGGGAAAGTCTGTGCCATTCTGTACCACCACTAGGTTTCGTTTTTCTTTGTTAAAAGGCTGAAACAGATGAAGAAATAAGGCATCTTCTTGAGTTACTGGAAACGACTTGATGAAAACCAATTGATGCTTTTCTGTATATTCTGAATTGACTATATTTAAATACAAACATAATTCGGCCTACGTTAACAAATGCATGACCCATTTGGAATGCAGTGAAATCTCATATTCAAAAATTAGAAATTACACAAAATAAATATTTAAGGGAAGCATTGGAAGCATCCTGGTTCATAAGAAACGATCAAATATTACACGAACTCGGTATTCTTCCTTCAAAATCTTGGATCCTTTGTCTCTCAGATAAATTGTATATTTCCCTTTCTTCTTCTTCTGCTCATACTAGGAAAAAGTGCTGATCATTTTTCGTGAGCGTTTCTCAAAAGGTCTTTTAGATCATTTTTTATTTGAATTGAATGTAATTGTTCAGGCTCTGGAAAGGCAAATTTTTGTCGAACAAGTATCAATACGAATTTTAAAAAAATGCTTTTCTACAATTTAAGGACAGTAGAGTGTTTAATTTAATTAATTTGTCTAGTTAATAACAATTTTTCTAGTTAATCATTTTCTTTGTTATATTTTGTTTTAGAAGGTTTTCTGTAACAATGTGTTATTATTCAATACCTACGAGTAACTAGCCAAATTTCTGTGATTTATAAAATGTGTTGGCATTAAAAATGTAATGAATAGTTGTGAGTTTTTATTCTTCTTTCTTCAATTAAATAATAGACGTTTTGGCAGTGCAAAATGGTGTTCTCGAGGCAGCGTGGCAGTGCTCCTTCGCGCCCGCTTTTGTGAGTAAAAAAGGCGCGCCCGCCGGAAGGTAAATCAACAACCAGGGCCCACTGACAAAAATATCGTCATCTGGTGGCAATTTAATGTATCAGCGCGATGTACGTTTAGAATGTCGCTTAAGACACACCATTCCCTCAGATATCCTTCATGTAATAGTTTTATTGCAAGTGAGACGGATTATGGAATATTATTCCGACCTTCAAAATCCAAAGGCTTCAATCGGCTTCGATAAACAACTTTTTTTCTTTGTGTCCTTCATGTGGCGTTGCCGTGGGATTGGGAGTGATCCGTCTTAACGCCGTCCGCTGCTAGGACGGTTCCTATCACCCCCGCCCCTGCCGCAGCCCAGCCTCCTTCGAACTGCCACGCCGGGGTGATTGATCCTTGTTCCAATTTCATTTGTTTTTCCTCGCGTTGCCGGCGCCGCGCAGCGCGTAGCGGGGCGGACCGGCGCCGCCCACCTCGTTTCCGGCTCGCCCTAGGAGCGGCCCCGGGGACGAGGGGCGGTCCCTTCGCCAAGGGATCAATTTACTGCCGTGCCAGACGGTCACTGTCCCTGAGTATTGATTCCGGGGGCGTCAATTACTGAGGTTATTAGTCCCGTACATGTCGTGAATACTATATGCAGGGGTTGCTGCGCTCCTTCTCTGCAGCTAAGTGGGATCCAAGCGCTGATTGAGAAACCGACTTGCGAGATTCTTCCTTCCAGTGTCTCCCCCAGTACAGTAACAGTCCCAAACTCTAGTTAGGGCTACCCACTGGTGACATGTGGGGTAGTATCGTGCATTAAGTGTATAATAAGTACATGTACACACTCAATAACATCTACCAAAGATGCCGCTCGCTAGAGGAGTTCTCCAGACAATTCGATCCAGCTGTCAAGTGCCGAAAATCCGCTACAATTGAGCATTTCAGCTACCGCTAATCTATCCCAGCCGCTTTGCCTGTTCATGTTACGGAGAGCTAGCTTTCAAGCACAATTAACCGACTTTCTAGAGATAACTTAAGATGAGGCGATTCAGATCGTTTTTACTTTTCCGTATACGTATTATAAGTAAACTAGTATGTATAATACGTACGTATAATACGTATATGAGTAATAGGAGGTATACCTAGTACAAGGGAAGTTATGTAACGTTGCGGAAAATCGACTTCCACATTTCAACAGAAATAGAATTTTGAGGTCTCCTGATGCCGAAAAAGTGTAGTTCTATTTTTCAAAACGTCCATCCGACTGTTTGTTTGCCTGGTTGTGTGTCTGGGTGTATGTGAACAACACTAGCGCCTAAAGTATGCCTACGATTTTTCCAAACTGTAATCAAGCCCAGTCGATTTGGCCTGATTCCAAGCTCTGAGATTTTGGAAAACATTGATTTTGGGGGGTACATTATATGAAGCCCTTGGGACATTTTCACAATTTTCTCAAAAATGGATCCAAATTTATTCATTAAATTTCTTGTAAGAATAGAGTATAATACAGTTATTAAGGTGGCATAGATTCTAATTTCACAGTTTATTCTGAATTTTCAAAAATTGCAAATTTTGAATTTTTTTGGCTTCTTCCTGCAACTGCAAAATTAAAGATCGAGATTTTTCCTTCGAATTAAATTTTGTTCTTGATAGTAAGTCTTTTTAATAGTTTATGTATATTTTTTTAAAAAGTTTTCACTCATCATTGTGTGCAATATGTGAAATTTTAAAAAATAACAAAAACACGATTTTCTAAAAATGTTTTCTTTAAATATTTGTTACGGATAGTGCTAAATGTACTCTATACGAAGGCATAACCACAAGTTTCCTCTATTCTTTTGTTTTTTTTCAAAAATACAAATGTGTTAATTATTTGGACTTGTCCCGTCATGAATATTTACATTAGCGGCAATTTTTTTTGCATTATTATATTTAGGAGTATTGGTACTTTAAATAATATCATATAACGTTCTCGAAAACTCAACCGTTTTCTGTGAAAACTAGCACAAAATTACGCATTTTCAGAAATGCGGCAAATATTCTTATAAATAGCCGCAAAGTTTCTCTACAAACTTTTAGAACGGAAGTGCTAATTGTACCCTTTAATATGACGATTAGAATTTTTTTTCAAAAATTACACAAATGTAATTTTTTTGAAAGATCTCTCACACTGTTAATATGCACATTTCCAACAATTTGTAAACACTATTTTATTTGGGTGTTAATGTGTTTCAAATGACTTCTAATGAAGTTTTTCGAAAACTCAAAAATATTTCGAGAAAGAGTTTCATACTTTGAATTTACAGTAGCGCTTAAATGCCATTTTGTTAAAAATGAATCCAAATTTTTCAAAGAAAATTATAATTTACCACAAGGCTTTACTCTTCTTTAATATTCTTAAAATGATATTTCCATTCTACTATCAGGAAACCGAGAAATTAAGAAAATGTCAAAAAAAATGTGGTTTGGGTGGCGATAGATGGCAGCTGACAAGAGTATGCGGCAAGTCCGAATAGCTAGCCGAAACCAAAGAAAATAGGAATCTATTATGAGAAAGGTTGTGCGAAAATGGTTTCGGTAGCACCACTAGTTCAAACTTAATTCCGCGGAAGATTTCTAAACGCAAGAGGTGTAAATTTCGTTGCGATCTATGTGATCTTCATAGCTTCACAATTCATAAGATCAGACATGTTTATGTAGAAGTATATGGTGGCGTTATTTTCATAGCGGTAGAACTGCCCTTTTTTGAGAAATTGAGTTAACTTCATTTTCAGATCTGTACAGGTGTTATACATTTATTCTGAAACTGATAGAACTCTAAGTTCTTTCTGTGGACGAGATGTGATGACAACAATAAAAGTAATCTCTGTAGATTACAATCTATTTATTTTGACAGTATACGACAGTGGATCGACTGCGTGGTTTTCTATAAGTCTCGTGACGAGTGATTTTTGAGATATTTTTAGTGTCTGCGGCGATATGATGATAAAGATGTAAGAAACAACGAAAATAATATTGAACTGAAGCCTTATTTTACGTAGCGAGACTCAGGCCATAGGGCCTGCTCTTCCGTCTGACGATGCAAATTTCGCTTCCCTTCTTTCACCAACTAGAAGAGAAAGGAAGTATTACTTGGGCGACGAAAAAGGCAATTTGAATTTAGCTCAGAGACTTCAATTTACGCTTGATCTTTTACATACAGTAAATGTACTAACATGGGACAGCCGGCTTTACTTCCCGTCCGACGGATCTTATCTGTCTCTAAAAATAAAAATTGACTTTAAATTGTCACAGAAAAGGAATGACCGTAAAAATACGTATAAAAATTATAGGCTTCTGGTTTTAGGTTTCTCAAACATAATTTATCAATAAAAACCAAAATCGGTGATGGAGTATCCGAGAAATTAATATTTCTGTCTAAATAAACGTTTTTCACATCTTCAATATTAAAATCGGTAAACTTTGTTTTTTTTGGCATTTTTTCCGAAATTATGTACGTAGTGTTATTAAAAATCATGCAAAAGAAATTTTATAAACCTTTTATTGTTCGCAATATTATTAACATTGCAATAAAATAAATGTGTTCTATTTCTATTTTTTTATCCGAACGCAGTGTTTTACAAAAAATCTATGATTGTGATTTTCTTTCTTTTATGATGTGGGAATCTATCAAAAAAATTTCAGTCAATTTCAAAGAACTCTTGCAGATCGTATGCTGACTATGAAAAGAATGATCCAGCTGTAGTAAATTTTAACTATTCGCATCATCCATACTTGCAAGTATTTTTTACAGCAATTCCAATTTGCAATATTACCAGCCCATATCCCATATGGAGGTAACATACAAGGACATTGGGTGCTTAGAATTTTTGAACGAGAGTATAACAGTATCAGCTACTATGATTCATTTGTATGTCCAATGCCAGAGACTTATATGAAAAAAGTTACGAAAGACATTTAGAAGTTTTCAACAAATGAAAATACTTTTTAAACTGGTTGGAGCGTCAACAACGCCTGATTCAAGTATATTTAAGAATATAGGATAAGGGGATATTTAAGAAAAAGAATGAAACACGTTTCATCAGTACTTTAGAACTAATTCTAGAAATAGCATATCACATTATTCTTCTCTGCTTAACGTAGGCCAACCTCACTGCTACAGAGTTTACAAACTCAGAATTTGGTTGTAAGTAGCAAACATATTTTGCACCCATTATCACCAGAGGAATAACTGAGTATTAAATATTGATAAACTATTACTGAGTCACAGGTCGTTTAACAGCCTTTAATAAGATTCCCATTCCGAATGCACCCCCTCTCATTTTTATTTTTTGTGGTTTAACGCGCAGCCATAAAAAGACTTCGACCTCCACGATAACAAATTCCACTTTCCGAGTGAGAGGCCACAAACACGTTTTTATTTGCAGAGGTTAAAACTCTCGTCCGACAACTAGTGGTTTGGAACAAAAATCTACGCAGAGGGCTGTTGGGAACGATTCTGAATGTCTTTGCACGCGCCACAATGTCATTCCCACTCTCTCGTTGGCGAGCGAAATGTAAACGGGACGCGGCAAAAGAGCCATGTGTGTGTGCGTGTGTGCGCGCTTGTGTAAGAGAGAGAGCGACACGCATCGAGTTATTGGTTTCCGGCGACCATTGCCCCCTGCGCTTTTGCTCGCGACGTTAGTTCTAGCGGGCTCTATTTTCACAGAACCTGAAATATTTATAAATTTCGTGAACAGTGGTTCCATCTGTTACTACCATTTTTGAGTTATGTGAGCGTAGGAAAAATCAATGTGAATATAAATTGCAAGTAATTATTATTCCATACGTCATGATAGGATGACTTCCGAATATTAAGAATTAAACAAAAAGGTAGTAAACACATCAGATGACCGTAAAGAAATATTTACAATAGACTTCGGTTATTGTGATCATCTGGGAAATAAGAGTTTTGGTTCACTATATCCAAGGTTAACTGATGATCAAAATTTAATAGAATTTTAATTTATAGTTTATATATCTATAGAATTTATATTATCCACTTATTCTGAATAGTTTCTGAGGAAGGTCATCTTAACGAAATCTGTCAAATTAACATGGGAGGAATAGGAATTTCTGGAGGTCGTTAAAATCATTACTACTTTTTGCTCTTATTTCTCTTAACGAGGGTATTATAGATTTATCATACCAAATCAACGAACACTATTTATTCACAATAGTTTGCGACATCGTATAAGCCCTTTGCATTCAGAAGACCCATAAAAACCTCCAGATTGCGCGTAATATAACGTCAAAGAGGTTTGCTTGTTGGTACCTCTCAATCAAGTTCATAATGGTAAAGAAATGATCAAAATATAATGTCCTGCCAAACATTCCATGCCTTCTTGGAATTGGCTATTTTTCATTTTTATGTCAAACGTCATGTAAGCGATTGCACTGGCTATTCCACTCGTGAAATTAAAACCAGTAGTGTTTATCTATACGAACAAAATACTGCAATCAGGATGGTGTATTTCAAATTTTATCGCTTTTTCTATCCGATTTTTGTTTCCGCTCCTCCCTCCTGGCCAATCATAAACTGTGACTCATATACCTTAGGAGGCGGTATACTTCGATAGCAATGTTGATGTCCAATAAACAGCCTATGTACTATAACATAACCTCACTGATTCTAACAGACGTGATGTAACTCTGATGAACATAATTTTTTTGATGGAATAATCCTATGAAATACTACTCGTGCTTGGAAAACAGATAAATTCCCTCCTCGCTTCGCGGGTTGGGGATTTATCGATACCACAGTGCTCGTGGTATTACCAACGATAATTTCATTCGTTCTGCTATCATTTGGAGAATATAACTTTAGCCTATGAAAACTAATCATTATGTTGCAACTTTTGAGATAATTAAATAATACAGTTTGAAAAAGACCTACATTTTGAAATATTGCTTAAGTCACAATGAACATAAACAAAAAAGGAAAAAAATGGCGTTCCATAGCAGTGCATAGACGAACACAAACAGTGAATTATGGCCATTGTAGCAAGAAATAAGGGATCTTACTCATTTATGCACGAGAAAGTGGGCAAATAATCTCACATTATAGTTCATTGCTTTAGACGCTCATTGAATCTGCGCACCACGACGACCCCAATGTATAAATCTGCTCCCCTTCCCGTAACGGCGCCTGCCCCCCCCCTGTTTGACCTCCCGCCGCTCTCGCGGGGAGACGTCGGCTCTTGAGTGCAGAATGGGAGCGGACGCAGGCCTCCAGATTCCTCCCCAGCGAGGAACTCTTCACACGCGACGAGCTCTGAGCTCCCATCTGGACTCCCGACACGTGCAGTGCATGTATACATGTGTAAGTAAGGAGAGAGGATAGGATGAAGAAGGTAAATGAAAATTGGCGCGTTCAGTGATCTGTTTGTTGGAGTACCGCTCCGGAATCCTACTTCTATTGATGTGGAGAAATCACTGACACTACTGACTACCGGAGCAACCGGCCACTTGAATTCTCTTTGAGACAGCGGCTGAATTCGACCCAGCAACATAGCTAGTGCCGGAAATCCGCCAACGTCGGGATTCGAACAATACTTCCTCCCGGTCAAAACCGCTGCAGAGACTGGCAAGAAATAAGCATCGGGAAGTAAACAGGGCAGGACGAGAAGTAATGGAACGAGCAGAAGAACTCGGAGCGAGACGCGCACACCCATCGGTTCCCTACGCGTCACCGATTTAACTAGTGCCTTGGCGCCAATACCGCTTCTCCTGCCCGGGACGCGCACCCCCCAGTACTGCCCATCGAACTCGCTGCTCCCAACACCTACCTCGCCTGCTCACCACTGCTCTCCTCGCCCTTCCTGCCCGCATCTGCCCTCACATCTGCCTGCCCACTTGATAGCTTTGCCCAACACACTGGCGTCGCAAATTCCATCCAGAACAGCCCACTCAAAACGGAGACCCCCCCCACCTACCTCACCAGTCTTTGCGTCGCTCAGCCTGCCCATTCAAACAGCGCCCCACCTCGCATTTTCTACTCTCACACTCACCTACCCGCACATCTACCTACCGCATCTCACCTACCCGCACATCTCACCTACTCGCACTACTCATCTCATTCACGTTGCCCGGGCCGATCATCTCATTCGCAGTGTCTAAATCAACCTCACCCCACCTACACCGCCCTTTCCTCCGTCTGTCAGTAGCGTCCCTCGTCCTACCCTCCCAACACGCGTCCATGCCGCGCACTCTACCCACCTCCCTGCGGTGCCCCGCCCACTCGCACCGCCCGCGCCCATCACGCCCGTGTTAACGAGTGGTTGGGAATCGAAAAACTGTAAACGCAGGGCGCGACTCCCACGGCTCTGCCACCCCCGCACCGCCTACGCGCCTTTCTAACCCACGTGCCACCGCGCAGAATATGCAGTGCTTGCTCTCCACAAGCATTCTGGTATCGAAATATCAAAAATAAAACGAAAGAAATCGTATTGACACGATATTTATTATTGTTCGTATTATTAATAATTATGTTCTAAAATGTAAGTGCTGGATTAATATAAAATATACTGCAAGTTGCATTTAATTTCCCAAGGAACAAATTAGAGACTATGGGGGCCAGTACGATACTTAGGGCAAAGTATAGGTTGTTCTCAACAGCGCAATAATTTCACTTGCATATCTTGCACTAGAATTATTGCATCTCCAAGTATTTTGAATAATCTGAGAGACCGTACGAGTTTTTATTATTATTATTATTATTATTATTATTATTATTATTATTACTATTATTATCATTATTATTATTATTTTATTTGTTTCTTTAATTTTTTTCAATGTATTCGTCATGATTACTGATTTACTGTAAATTCAATCCAAGGTCTTTTTAAGCGTTTGAACGTATATTTTGGCGAAGATATTCTTTAATGACATAAACTTCTTAGGTTCTGGCTTCTGTGATTCTTCTTAGATCGTTAGCCAGGTAACGTTAATGCATAGAAATATTTTCTTTAATTGCTTTGGTTATTTTGTTAGGCTCGATTCGAAGATTCTCGACCTCAAAATATCCTCTCCATTTTTCAGAATTGCCTTGAATGCCCTGAAGACACGAGTAAACGTATTGGGGAGGAGAGGGGCAACTCGTCTTACGTGAACGAGCAGAGAGACGACATTCTCGTTCCGACCGCTGAGCCGAGCACATCGTTATCAGTAGTCGCCTTCGTTCGCACCGGAGAGGCCGAACCAGTCTAGGCCCGGTCTTCATGTGCAAAGTGTTGTTCTGTCTTGTGTTGACTGTGTAAACTAGTATTCTCATACTAATTTTGTGTTTTTTTTACTTGTGAGCTTTTTTTTTACTTGTGACTTTACTTACTTTCAATGTGTAGAAAAGTGTCATAAGTATTGAAGTTAAAATAACTTCAGACTCTACTTCATTGCGCTGGCGTAGGCCGGTGCATATCGGAATCTCTCAACATATTGAATTCTGATTCACAAAATGAGTTGATGTCGACCAACCTTCTGCAATCATCACTTGGTCATCAGCAAATATATCAGCAAAACATGGAGTCACAAAACATGGATCCCAATGCAAATGGCCAACACCACGTCTCAGCAGGTGCAGAATTCTATCTACAAAGTGGAACGTCCTCCAACGGAAATTTTCCCTCAGATCCAACTGTAAGTGACGGTACATCAACTGCTCAGGCAAGTACATTCACGAATGTTCTTTCACCCATAGTTCAGTCGTCCAAGAGACCGCGTAGTAACAGTGACCCAAATGAGCCGTCTCGAAGAAAATTAGTCAAGATCAAAGTGTAAAATATTCAATCCCCACTAGTAATAGTTTCAGCGCCTTACAAAATCTCCAAGACTCTGAGGAAATCAATCCGATCCCCCCAGTGTTTGTGTATAACATTGATAACCTCACAGAAATTCACGATCTCTTAAAAACCACCCTAAAAGTGAATTTTATACCGAGTTAAAATTTGGCAAGGTTAAAATTCAAATCCTTTATTGAAGATCAAATTCTCGCAGAACTTGTATCGAAAAACTTTCAAGTTGTGAAAGTCAATCTACATAACAAAGCAGCCAACCTGTCGTTTCAGTGATAATTGTGAAAGAAAATCAAGATATTTAAACTTTTCAATGTTCACGTGCTTCTGGTCCTTTGTAACTATATGAACTCATTATACTCAGGTAAATGCTAAAACAATATCTTCAAAGATTAGGCAGCTTCAGTAGCCAGACTTTGCCCATTTTATGTTGTTTAAAATCAGTTTGCTACGAGGTGCAGTAACTTATGGTGACATCGAGAAGTAATAGAATGTGAAGCTTGAATTGTGTGATATTCTAAGAGTTAACAATCTTCAGGAAAGTAGACTGAGATATTCCGTCATAATGCTGTTGTTCGTGTCTCTCCGAAAAATTAAGTTACAGCGAAAACGTCGAAAAATAATTTGAAACCCGAGTAGACTTACGCCGCGGCAGCCGGACCGGTTACCTGGGGATTTAAAGGGTCTGCAACGAGGAAAACGCTGTGTCCCGCCACACGGGACAGAGGACCGCAAAGGGTTAAATTAAATAGACTGTGTCATGCTGTTGTTCGTGTCCAACAGCGAAAACGTCTCCCAGGGCCAGTTCAATGCTCAAGATGCCAAGACTATAATCATACCAAAAACTATTGCAATAGAAAAATTCATTGTGCTATTTGTACGGGCAATCATTTCACCAAAGATTGTAAGGAACCGAGCAACTTTGTACCAGTATGTAGTAATTGCAAAGTGAAAGGTCACAGGGCAAATGTGAGATCGAATGTTTGTTCATATTATGACAAAATTGCAAAATCTAAATCAAACAAAAACGGTAAGGGAACTAAAAATCCACCTTCAACCAATAATAATAACATCAATAACAATAATAACAATAATTTTACTTATCAAGCTAGAGAGTTTCCTGGCCTGCCTTTCACTAATAACATTCCTAATTTTAATTTCTCAACTCGCTCACAAAATCCCCCTCCCGCCTCAACCAATGTTAATGATGCTTCCTTCAAATAGTTCAACTAACAATGCAAACGGAAATTTTATCTTAAGTGAGTTCCTAACTATTCATATTGTCAATTTCTTTGGTCGTTTAATTCAATCGTTCCTCCCTACTTTAATTGATAATATAAAAACCTCAATTCTTAGCTCAATTTTCCAAAATCACGTTTAAAACACCATGCTTCAACAATATTACATTTTTAAACTTGGAACTGTCGAGTTGTTCTAAATAAACGATCTGAATTGAAACATTTTCTGGTTTCACATGATATTGACATAGCATGTTTAACCGAAACTCACCTTATTTCTTCCAAATCTTTCACAGTTCAAGGATACAAATGTTACAGACGTGATAGACCAGGGGACGTACCAGCAGGTGGAGTATTAATTTTAGTGAAATCCGGCATTCCGCACTGGACATCATCTCTCTCAATAACACCAGGTTTAGAGACAATAGCAGTAACTATCAACCTTCAGAACGGTAATAATGTAATGATAATTTCAGCTTATAAGCCGCCTAATAAACAATTGACTGCAACACGTCTTCAAGACATTTTCAAACTAAAGGCTCCCAGTATCTTATTTGGTGATTTAAACACAAAACACACTTCTTGGGGATGTAGAATAAATCAACCAGCCGGAACTTTTCTTTTAAATCTCGCAAAGCACTCAAATTTCAAAATTATTGCGCCCGTTGATCCGACATACTTTCCTTTTAATGCGAATTACCTTCCAGATATTCTAGATATTGTATTAACAAATTTAAACTTTGCTCTCCATTCATATTCTATCTGCGAACTAGATTCAGATCATAACCCAGTGATTACAACCTCCAAATTAATCACTTCTTTGCCTAATTCTCCACCGCATTTATCTACTCACAAAATAAATTGGCACACATTTCAAAATCGGTTATCATCGCTCCTTCCTCCGTTCTCGAATCTGAAAACCCCTGCAGAAATTGACCAAGGCACACTTTTGTTTACTAATGCCTTCACAAATTCAATTGACTATTCATCTCATTCACTAACTGCTACTCGCAGAGGGTTCACCAAATATCCGCTACCTGAGCAATTACCGTAATTTAATATCACAAAAGAACAAAATCAGACGTTTATGGGCAAAACATCGCCTACCTCATTTGAAATCTGCATTAAACCATCTAACAAAATTGGTTCGAAACGCTCTTACGATGTACCAAATGGAAAGCTACAAAAAATGTCTCAAATCTTAATCCGCAAGATTCATCTCTTTGGAAAGCAACACGCCGATTGCTAGGTAAGTCAACCAATATTCCGCCATTAAAAGATAACAAAATTGCGCAGTCGATTTCTGCAAAAGTTGAGCTATTAGCAGATTATTTCGAAACTATTTTCACCCAGCATGCTGTAAACGATAGAGGACACTGCACAATAACACATTTTGTGCAGTCACCAAATTTAGATGTACCAAATCGAATTTCTTTTATCTCACCTAACGAAATATTTGAACTAATAAAAAAGCTACCAAATAAAAAGTCACCAGGCCATGACAGAATCACTGCAAATATCTTAAAGAATCTGCCCAGACATGGTCTTGCGTTTCTAAACAATATATTTAACTCGGCATTGCGACTAGGATATTATCCTAATTCTTGGAAACACTCTCTAATAATTCCTATCCCAAAGCCTCAAAAAAACTTAAATCTTCCTTCAAATTATCGACCAATTAGTTTAATTCCAATTTTGTCAAAAATATTCGAAAAACTTGTATTAAAAAGAATAAAAAAATTCATTCTTGATACTAACGTGCTTCCTTCTTTCCAATTTGGCTTCAGAGAAAGCCACTCAACAACTCATCAGTTATTAAGATTAACAGAACAAATTCATTTTTCATTTCAATCGGGTTTTCACTTACTTGCAGTTTTCTTAGACGTTGCTCAGGCGTTTGATCGAGTGTGGCATGATGGATTAAAATTGAAATTAAGGAAAATTGGAATACCATTATATCTTTACAACATCTTATCAAGTTTCCTACTGAATCGCACTTTCTCTGTACATCTTAACTCTTTCATTTCTTCACCTCGGGCTGTTCTTGCTGGTCTTCCACAAGGATCCCCGTTATCTCCTTTCTTATTTAACTTGTACGTCGCAGATATTCCTACTAGTAATACAGTTAATATAGCTCTTTTTGCAGATGATACTTTACTCTTTTATGCAAACCGAAATCTAAACACAGCATGTCGTATAATTCAATGTCACCTAAAAAACATAGAAAATTGGTCTAAACTATGGAAAATTAAAATCAACCCAAACAAATCAATTGCCAAAGTATTTACTTTAAGGTATCCTGTCTTTCCTCGCCCTTTGACTTTGGATTCTTCTATCATTCCTTGGTCTCCTCTGAACTCATCTATTCGTTATCTCGGCGTTCTGATGGACACAATACTAAATTGGCACAGTCACATCTCGTCCAAAGTAATTGAAGCCAATAGAAGGTTAGCTATTTTGCGTCCAATTCTTAACCGTAACTCTTCTCTAAAAATTCATTCCACTTTAACCATTTACAAATCTATTCTTCGGCCAATATTAACCTACGCATGTCCTGTTTGGATTTCAGCTGCCCCAACCACATTAAACAAGTTACAAATCTTCCAAAACAAAATTTTAAGAATAACAGTAAATGCCCCCTGGTTTGTCAGCAATAAGACCCTCCACAACGATCTTGCAATAGAAGCAATTACTTCCTTTATTACAAAGCTGGCACATAATTTTTTCAATAATTTAAATCATGTACAAGGAGCAGTCACTTACGAAATAGGAACCGATCAGCCCTCACTCTCCCGCCTAAGAAACTAACTCCCATTCCATATTTTCCTTCAATATCTCTCTGATATTAGATAAGGTAGGAACATTTCTAGCAATTACCTGTCCCTCCCATCGTATTTTCTTTTTAATCCTGTCATTGCGCTAACATAATTCCCTCGCAATAACATTGGTTGAAGGTACAACAAATGAAATCACTATCAGGGAGGTAACAAACAGTTACCCCCTTCACAATTTTCTGATGCACATTTGCTCGGCCAATCAACTGAAGAGCCTCACGACTGAACGTTGTACTGTCTTTAAATGTAAAATAAAATTTAAATAAAAAAAAGAGCAGAGAGACAATGGAGGCAACAAATAACAACAATGGCTTTTAAAACATTGGTATGTTTTGTGTATAGTTCCCTTGTGTTGTAGTCCTAGGATATGCAGAAACATACAGAGTCAGATTAATTCTTTTATTGCGTACCGCAGTTCCAAACTCGTAACTAGGTATTCAAATCCAAATACCCAGAACTCTAAAAGAAAAATCCTTATCGTATACCAAGTCACAGTTAATCCAAATAAGTCCACAGATCTATGAGGGTCGTTATACAATGTTACCTTTTTTTCATTTCTTTACACAGGTGGTGAATACATATCTCAGATTAAATTAACTATACATATGTTGGATGGATTAATAGCTAACCAACATATTTTTATTATTTTATTTAAAATACCTATCGGGTATTTTTCAATAAATTAATAAAAATATGTCGACGGAACAAGTTGATAAATAACAAGAAATATGTATTTGTGTAAATATTCAAATTAGTAGAAAAATAATTTGTAATAAATTATTGTGAACGTAAGAAGCATTGCTATAATTGACAAGAACATCTCGGTAAGCCCCGGGCAGGGAATTGCATTAGCATCGAATTGAATGTAATAACAATGTAGAACATGTGAATGGCAAAAAACAAGCGGATGCGATGGCAGATAATTTTGCTTGAGAATTGCTCTCACTTTGGTAGGGTTCGGACGTGTAGCTGTATCTGGCAGAAGGTTTATTTAGAAATGTTTTAACGTAGATATCGTGGGATTTAGTGGACGGACGAGGTACATCCACGAGTTGTGTAGAATTCCATAAGGTATAAATAGGTCTTGAATTACAGAAAATTAATAGAAGTAGGTCACGAATATTAAAGAAAACGAATGCAGATATGAATACAGTGTGGAATCCAGATCCTGTGGATTAGACAACGCCAAGAGCCGAACGTCTTCGCAGCGCCTAGAGAGCGGTCTCCATTGCGTCAGTAAAGTTATAAATTAATTACGGAAAATACTTAATTAAAATAAGTTGTTCAAGACCAAGAATGTTAATTTATTAAGCTAAATTTAACCCGTCATTACTCGCGCTTATTTGTGTTACACGATTACTCCCGTGTTAGATTTTATCTAACAATTATTTATGTTGTATGTATTGTTTTATTATGAATCAAATTCCTGCATTAATATTCCGGGATATTTGTTACTGAGTTCTATAACTTGTACAGATGTATAAGTGCATAAAGATGACAGTCAGGATCATAATTTCTGTTTATAATAAGCACACGAATCAAACTCACAGACATGAAGTGAAATATTATATGTAGCAAATTTGTTTACGAAAGGAAAATCATATAATACGATTAATGCCATAAGCAATATAATTTCACCCTATTGAAACATACATGGACACTTATGAACTAAAATGAGCTTCTTCAGAACTAAATTTATTGTAAAGAAATATTATTTCTTGTGTGTATTTACAGAAGTGTTTGGAGCAAATATTCCAACGATGTTGCGTGAATCTGGTTTACCTCTTCGAGCACTAAGCGGATTTCATTTCTCTCTTGGTTGTTTCCCGACATACCTTTTTACTGTAAAAAGAAAACAAAACCAAATGACAGACACTAGAGCGAAGGGATGGCCGACAATATTACTGCTAAATCAATGAATCTTACATTGGATATAAAGTATAAAAAACCCGATCAAGGTGAGACACTAAACTTTTCTGATCTTCACGCAAGTACTCGACACAAAACAGTAAATAACTGAGAGGACAATGGAGACGATAATTGTGTCGAAATATAATGCGACTTCTGGCGCGTGAGAAAATATCTAATACTACGCGCCGCAATAATCAGCGCGTTATCATATTGTTTCCGTACGCAGAACTGATAAGACTACACACTTTACGCACAAGCTGAGCGACGAACGGATGCAGAGATGAATCGTGAGGTAAGGCATTGCACAAGCGTTATATCCGTGAATTTAAAGATGTAAATGCTATTGAAAACTAGTGGTACGACAGAATGGCACAGACTTTCCCGTATTAGTTTTCTTTTTCGCGGCTTTCTAGAGGATTCGATGGTGTAACGGTTAGCGTACCGAACTGTCGTACCCAAGTTCGCGGGTTGAAACCCGATCGAAGCCGTGGATATTTAAGGGCGAAAAAATCCTTCTTACGCCTTCCTGCGGAGGGGAAGTAAAGCCGGCTGTCCCATGTTAGTAGATTTACTTGCATGTAAGAGATCTTTAAGCCTAAATGAAGCCTCCGAGCTACATTCAAATCGCCTGTTTCGTCCCCCGAGATTATACCTTCTTTCTCCGCTAGTTGGTGAAAGGAGCGTAGTGAAATTTGCGTGATCAGACGGAAGAGCGGGCCTGATGGCCCGAGTCTCGCCACGTAAAATAAGGCACTAACTATTTCCTTGGGTCTTCGCTAGCTATTCGGAATTGCCACATACTCGCTAGCTACCATCTATCACCTCCAAAAGTTTTTTTGTCATTTTCTTAATTTTTCGGTTTCCTATTGGTAGAAAGAAAATATTAATTTTAGAATATTAAAGAACACAAAAACCTAACTAGTCAATGGCAATTTTCTTTTAAAAATTAAGTGCCGTTTTAAAGAAAACTGCGTTTTAGCGCTACTAAAATTAGGAAATTTGAAGCTCATTTTCACAGAAAATGTTTGAGTTTTCAAAATACATTATTTGAAGTTATTTGAGGCACTTAAACTCCCAAATATAATAATGTTTACAAATTGCTAGTAATGTGAATATTAAAAATGTGAGAGATCCTTTACAAAATTACATATGTGTAATTTTTGAAAAAAAAAAACTCAAAATAAACTTAACGTCATATTAAAGAATGCAATTAGCACCATCCGATCAAAACGTTTGAAGGATTTTTTTAGCCATTTATGAGGAAATGGTGTCTGAGTTTTTCTGAAAATGTGGAAATTTGAACTACTTTTCACAGAAAATGGTTGTGTCTTCGATAACCTTTACTTGACATTATTTAAAGCACATGTACTAAAAATATAATCATGTGAACAATTCGCCAGTAGTGTAAATATTAACGACGTGAAGGACAAGTAAAAAATTAGCAATTTTTGAAAAACAAAGGAGTACAGCAATATGGCATTCATGTCATCTCATAAAATACATATGGCAATATCCCTAGTAAAAGTTTAAAGAAAAAATTTGGAGTCGTTTTTGAGAAAATCTAGTTTTTGTAATTTTTTAAATTGCACATATTGCACGCAATATTGCGCGAAAACTACTAAAATTTTCAAAAGAATGTACATGACCTTGAACAAAGAACTCCCTTTGCAGAACACATTTTATTTGAAGAACAAAATCTCTATCTTCAATTTTTTGTTGCATATCCTTTTCCTCTTGTAATAACTTAAATTCTTCTTGACATGATACAGAAAGCTTCAAAAACGTGTTTTCCATTTCTTTGTCTTGATACCATACTTCCCCTATTCTCTTAATGAGCTCAAACGTTGCTCTGCACTTCACTTCACTGACTTTTTCTTTAAAACTCTTCCAAATTCCATCAATTGGATTGGCATCAGGACTATTTCCTGGCTATTCTAATACCTTAATTTTATTTTGTTGAAAATAAATTCTCACTACTTTGATAGTGGCATGAATCTCCATCCTGTTGAAAAATATAACCACCTCGTGGAAACCATTTCTTTAATTCAGATACTGTACACTTTTTCAACACTTTGAGATAGTGTTCTTTGTTCATTATCCCATTCACATGGTATAGTCTACCTAATTTTTTGTGCGAAATCATGCCCTATATCATCACTTTTGTAGGATGTTTTACTTTTGCCTTTGTACATTCGGGGAGCAGTTTCTCAGATTCGTCTTCTAGAATGTCAATGGTAGTCTTGACGGAAAATCACGTCTACAGAAATTACAACAAATAGAAATATGCAATTTTATATCTTGCGACTTGCAAAATTGTTCACAATCAATCCAACTCATTAAATAACAATGTAATATAAATTAAATAAATGAAATAAAATTCATCGTGTTTACTTTGGACCAGTTATCCATTGTCCAGCGTTTGTGTTGACGTGCTCAAGCAATTCATTTCTTTTGCATAGCAGTAGTCAACTTTGGGATTTTCACTGCCGACAAGTTCTGAAATCAATTTCATTGATAGAGCGTCGTAATGTGCATGTACTAATTTCACATCCAAGATCTCGTATCATGACTTCCTTATTTATTGATTTTCTGCTTTTTTAACACAAGCATTTTTATCATAATGTCTTGTTTTTGGAAGATTTTCTAGGTCGTTTGCAGTTTTGACGATTTGTGGAATTTCCACTCAACGCTAAATCAAGCCGCCTCTTTATTCTTCCTAGACTTTGAGGCAAAACCTTCGTCAATTTTGTATTTTCAATGTTTTTCATGGGCACTTTTTTTGCCCATGATTCCTAATCACATTTACCTTTAAAACCACCGATGTGCTGCCCTCTAAAACGACGAATCTGAGCTACAACAGCACTTCTCACTATCACCATCACAAATAAAAATATATTTACGAAACTTGCTTCTTGCCAGATGAAAATACCCTTATTAACTGAAACGTAGGAATTCGCAGGAAGGGGCAGTTGCGCAGTGTCTGAGATCTATCGGTAAATTTGGTAGCTAAAAGGACACTAGATTACAAAAATCTATTTTATACCATTGGAAGAATGTTATCCTAACTTTTTATGGAAGTTTCGAGCATTCTTATATCAATTAATTGATACAGAATAGGACATTTGGAAAATGTATAGAAAATTCCTAATTTAATGGCCACCCAATGTATATCTAATATTACTGGTTTACGTGTTTGATCATAAGGATAGTAGATTAAGTATATTGTTGTAATTTTTTAAGTTAGTGTTTGTTATAGTTTGGGCAAGGATCTTACCGTCTTGCTATTTGGTGAGGTAGCCCCAGTTTATATGCTTGGCATTGTGATCCCCGGGTAATAATGTCTTTTATTTTGAATTAAGTAGGCTAATTAGATTTGCGTCTCTGATTTTTGTTGAGGGAGATTTATGAGCTGCTATTATAAAATTTGTTTGACCATTTAGGGTTGTGTGTATTGCTATTTTTTCTATACCTGGTGTCTGTGGAATGTCAATTTAGTAATGAATAATGTGTAATGATTTTGCGATAAATACGCCGCCTCCTTTTATTTCATTTCTATAACTCCTAAAGATGATGTAGTTGGGGATGTAGAGTTTGTTTTTATTCCACAGGCGTGATTCAGTAAGCCATGATATCTGAATCTGGAAGTGATGCAAGAAATGAATAAATTAAGTTTTTTTATTTGCTGTTTGCATTCCTATTCATGATACTTAAACTTTTATTGGCCATGATTATTACTTAAATACGAATATTGTGTGACTGAAGTTTGTATGGTTGAAATTAAAGATGGTATTAGCGAGTTGAAATTTATTATACAAGAGAAGATGGAATTTATGATTGTGTTGATTATATGGTTGGCGAATTTAGTGTTTAAGAGAGAAGGTAGTAGGATGCGGTTGCGTGTTTGATTTTGTGAATTTGAAGGGTTTGGATTGGGATAGTTGGAGTTTGTGGTAAATTTGAAAAGATAGCCTGAGAAAAATTTGGAGGTGGGGTAGATTGTTGGCGGATTACATTACTGCTATTTTTAGGCTGGTCTTTATTTCTTAGCCCAATGATTTTTTATAATATGAGCACGATTTGTTTCTGATACCTTTGTTTTTACCATTGGAGTTAACACAAACTGATGTATCATTTTTTTGCGGACACATCACTGAACATTCACTGATTTCTAGAACAGAATACACAGTTACCATGATTACAGTTCTTTGTCGTGTGCCCGTAGTCTAAGCATCGTTGGCATTGGATGGGTCCTTAGGTTTCCGATATCTTTGTGTAGTCACACGATGACTGCATATATGGTTGATTATGAGAATTGTGTTAACAGGTTCATTGCCACTAAATACGGCTGCAACTACCTGAATTGAGTAGTTATCTCTTTGCAGTTTGTGATTGAACTTGAATTCTGTAAAGATGTCCGATTCTGTTAAGGATTAGTGCAGATTTTTAAATACAATTGATTTTTTTTATTTGAAGTTTTCGTGTGAGTGGAAGCTTCTGTTTGTCTCTATAAAGTATTTGATAGTTCACGGAAATCTGTTATGGAGTTGAAATTTATTTTTGTTTTATTGTTTTTGAAGTTAGATACAAAGTCACTGGTCAGTATATTTTTAAGCAGTTATTGGGTTAATAAGGTATTGGAGATATCATATACAAAAATAGGGGGATTTTAGCCGGTAAATCTGTTTGTTTACTTGGATTTTCACTAAGGTATTAAAAATGGTAGGTTTCTGGTGAAGTTACACCAACAAGCAATTCACTAAATCGGTTGTCAATTTGACAGTAATATTGACTGGAAACTAACAGTTCATCTGATTTTTTTTCTTGGGACTTATATATTTATGTGCATAAGAATCAACAAAATCACTGTCTAATCTTTTCCGTGTAGAGTTTCCTGCGTGAACCAAATGTGAAGCCCGCTTTTATGTTACCATCGGAAGAGGTCAGGTTCTCTGTTACCAGACCACTTGTATCTATCAATTTATCAATTCACAGGTTGATGTATCTTGATGAACACGATGCACTGCACTGCTGGAGAAATAACTATTGTTGTCTAAATTGTGTTGGGTTAATAGGGCCCGCAAAACTACAAACACCATGGATGGATCAGCTTCATTTTGCATTCACTATCAAAAATGAAGAAAAACTGTCGCTTTTCGTAGTAAGCTAACCATTGTTAATAACACCAAAACAGCTGCACCATTTCGCCTTGCTGTACTTTATCTCTGGTACATCACTTTCACTAGTTGCGTCGGCTTTACGCGCGGAGCGCTCTGGACAGTGTTACGTAAAGGCAGTTCATCACATTTGGCAATCGCTCTCAGATGGCTCACCCCTGCTCCGCCCCTCTCCGTTGCAAGGTTGAGGAGAGTGGTGGAGTGGCAACCCTGAGGCCGATGCTCTTGAGTTCTTGTGTCGCTGCGCCCGCGACGCCCTCTCGTAGCGGGTAAACGAAGCACGCCCCGCCGCAGTCCACGCTCTTTGATTTTGGCGGTCAGATCAATCTGCTCCAAATAAAATTATGGGAAAGCTTTTAAATTTTAGAAATGACCAAATTGTTACGAAACGAGCAATAATAAAAAGGAAGTTAATCGAGTACTTTCAGATCCAACTGTGCACGCATTTCTACTAAATTCTTTGTATATGATTAGTATTCAACTTCATAATTACAATTCAGAAGGACAACATTCACTACACGCAGACTGTTTAGTTTCATAAAATTACATTGCATTCTTACAAACGCTTGCATTCTTGAGCGAGTACACACACATTCACACATACAAACACGCACTGATGGAAACATCTAGCCCACACGAAGAAACCGTACCGAAGATCGAAAGAGAGAGCATCGACAGACACTGAAAGGAACGAAAATAAACCCGGAGACCTCCATTTCTCATTTGAAATGCTATCAAAGGCTGCTCCATCAATTGCACCCGAGTCCATTCCCCAGAAATGTACATTGGTGGATGCATTTGTGCAACCTTTACAAAAGGACGTAATGGCTTAGCTTCTAGCAAAAAAAGCCCAGTCGTCTGCAGTAGAACCCGACATCAACACAGAACCGAGAATGTGGTTTTGGACAGAAATGCACTTCAGAAATGGCCTGAAACAATGTAAGTAGGAGCGTGGTGTTGATAATTATTTTGTTAATGGTGGCAATCGTAAAAAAGCAAAACTTTATTGAATAAACTATCACCAAACATTGCGAGTTCATTTGCATGTTGTGATTTCCGTGATCACTACCAGGTGAATGCCAAAGAATGATTCATTGTAAGTCGGACTGTGTAAAAGAGTGGGGCGAGACGGCAGGCGGAATATCTGGGTCCAGATGGCATCCCGAGGCAACTTATCCTCAGCGTCTTACCCCGTCTTACCCCTTTCAGCTACTTCCCCAAAGCGGCATAGTCCGATTGCATTCCGTTCGATCTTCCTCGTGAAGACAAACAAGAGCTCGTCCAGGTACCATTGCTTCCCGGATCGTCCTTGCGCTTTCATATTTTAAGAACATGAAAGAGGAAGAGAACAAATGCTTCGTTACATGTAGTTCATATTATAAAACACTAATATTGTACAGGTCAGACGGACTAAGCAAAGCTTGTTATTTTGGAATTAAACTGTATCAAACGTGCATTTATTGAAACTTCTACATACATCGTGACCTGATCAAAGAAAAAGAAAAAAAGTGGACCATGGTCTTCCTTTAAAATATGCAGAATGAGAAGAATTAAATTTTATTTAGGAAACACAGTCCAAAGATTCTAACACGATCACCTATATTGGATATTTTCTCTCAACTGTTGGGAGAACTTCTATTTACGATCTTATGAATGGAAACTTAACTACATTGCTTCCTCATTTCTCCTCCCAAAACATCGTTTGGGATACAATCAAGAATTTTCAGGCATTCAAAAGTAAAATATCTGTAACTAGAAAGCAGGTGGAAGAAACGGGCGGACAGGCAGGCAGGTCAGGTGGAGGGTGAGAATGTAAGTGGGAAGACGGCAGTGGCATAACATGGCATATTTGCATCATCATTGCAAGATTTGTTCAATGTCCGTGACTATCTACCTAAAGCGGCTGGAAGGTAAGGTATTCTATCTTTTAAACACTAACAACTTTCACTTTTCTGATATTATTTCTTTAGATTCTTTTCAATAAATTCTTCTGAACAACTTAACCCTATATTGAAATTGACATTGCCGTAGAATCCTTTGGTTCTTGTGACCACGAACGTAAAATGAAGTTGAGATTTAGGCGAGAGCAAAACTAAACTTCACTACATTACGCTCAATGTGATATGAAATATCAGAAATAGCGGATTTTGTAACAACTCAAATTACAAAAGCCAGCAAAAATCCAAATTATTTTTGCTGCCCCCTTTTGTTGGCTTTCTCTTTTATTTCTCAAAGAGATATTTCCACAGAGCCACTAGTAAATCCCATAGCTAGACACTGTAATGCACCTGGTTTAAAACTTTCTGCACAGTCAAAAGCACTGGACCGCACCGTTTTACATGTTCATACTGAAGACCACCATGTAAGATCTATACATCGAAATCAGAAGTCGAGGAAGACCATGAACCACATGGGCCGACTATTTCAATTGACTCATGGGGCCACAATGGCCAAGTGCAGCGAGGTGTAGAACAATTTGGAAGAATTATGAAAGATACCTGTAAGGCAGTGCAGATGTTCAGTGCTAATTCATACTTACGTGGAATAGCCCATCACGTGAGTTTTACAAGAGCGTCCCCTCTTGCAGGAGACCTTTTCCTTTTATAGCACACACTAGACTAATTCATTCATTCATAGTGAGAGTTCGAGAGGTGCGTTTCGCCAGCCATCGTCGGAAGGTGCCAGAAGCCGAGATTTTTCGAATGCAGTTATGAATAGGAGCGCTTATCTCCGTGCAAATAAATAATAACCGGTGAAGTAAATTGTGTCACCGAGTGCGAGCGATAAACTTAATTTGTTGCTCTAATCTAGCGATTCCTTTACAATATTCTCGTTGTTTTATGGCTATTTCTTGGCTTGTTTTTTAAAATAATACTGTTTAAATATAGTTATATAATTACGCTTGTACATTGATTACTTATTACATTTTTATATAAAATATTTAAAATGTAATCGTTTTATAATTTTGCTTGGCCGTCGCAGCGTCTATCGGTGACCGAACGTGAGGGACTGGTGGATTGACTAGAGCGCTGGGCGGGGAATGAGGCGGGAAGGGTAATGGGCGGCGGAATGAGGCGGGACTAGGCGAGGCGAATATGTGCGTGGATAATATCGACATATCACCAGAAAATGAAGAGTTACCTTTAGTCTTTAACAATAAGGAATATAACTCGCATTTCCGAAAATTCAATAGGAGAAGCTTTGCAAATATTTCCGTTTAGAGAAGACACTCCTCCACGCGCTTTCATAATGCAACTGAAGTAAGTTGCCTTTCAACGAGTCCATCCTTCCACTCGTCCTTTCACATGTCTATCTGTTGACCTTGCGCTCAGTAGTGGAACACAGTGAGAATAACCGTAGGCCAGATTGCACCGACTCTCTTCCTCCCTTCGCTAAGACCCCTTCGGTTGGGGATTATTCTCGCAAGGGCTATTTCTACTCATTCCGTTCATTTCACCCAGTGAATCGGCGAAGACATTAAAACCATTTTTAAGTAGCTGAGTTTTCACATTTTTTTGTATCGATTTGATTTCATTCTAGATGTTTATATAAAGTTATTGCATTAAGAGCAATTCGTGTAAATATTGTTTAATTTCTCGCACTAAAAGAAGAGTAAATCTGCTTGCTCTGCCTCAATAATCCGAATTTCAAACAAAGACAAATGCCATTTCCGCCAACGCTCCAACGAGCAAATCCTTTCACCTGCTATTCAATATTCAATGCTCCGGTCCATCTTGCGCCCGGTCGTGCGGTAAATAGCCGAGCAAGTCGTCCAGCCAGGACCCGGGCCCACGCGCGCCGGGGCGAGTGAACGACAGTGGGCGGCGGGGGGGGGCGTGGTCCAATTGGAGCGGGCGGGGACAGCCGCGGGCGTGGGCGTGGGCGTGGGCGGGCTCGCGCCTTTGTGCGGCATCGCCCAGCGCGCGCGTATTGTCCGCGCGGACTTCAAAGCCGCGCGCGCCGCGTGTTACTTATTCAGCGGCCGCGCCCACGGCGACGCCCCGACGCGACGCGCACGCCGCGCGCTCGCGCTTTGCAAAGCAATCGTCTCAAAGGAAGGCGGCCCTTCAGGCTCATGCGATGGTAATGACAATAATAATAATAATAATAATAATAATAATAATAATTGTAAATCATTG
>JAHLJT010008756.1:109129620-109173024 GCA_031308135.1 Acheta domesticus
TGAGTGTAGTGCATTTTTCGCGAGAGGGACGGCGACCTTCCTCCGCCGGCTGGCGACATTCGGCACGCGTGAATTGGATTTTCGACATAGCGTTGGCGTGAATGGATTTTCCCTAACCAGATATCTCCCACCACCGGAGCACAGCCCTTGCCCGGACAAGCTCCCGATTCGACTCCTGACAAACTTGGTAGTTAGTGCATGTGAGTGTAAGTGTGTATACGTAAGGGCACGGAAAGGACAAATGTATAGGAAGGGAAAATCGGGACGCGGTCCTCAGCCCGTTTGTTATGGTACTGTTCCATGCACTCGTCCTGGTGTTGATCAGAGAAGCCACTGAAAACTACCAATCATAGCAGCCAGGCCACTAGAATTCTCTCCCAGACAGCGGCTGAATTCGACCGAGGTCTGTGGCTAATGTCGAAAATTCTGCCACCGTCGGGACTCGAACCCTAGAACCTCCCAGTCAGAGGCACTGCAGTTTCAAAGTTTTTATTTATTTTGTCAAAAAAACAGTAAAAACTGTATATGACGTGTGGGGAAAGAAGAATGTTGATGCCCTGAGGCAACTTTCGCGGTTGTATGTGTTGAGATGGTCCGATTTATTGGCAGGTAAAGCTATATTTAACATGCTGGTGGGTTAAAGAGTTTGAATAGTAACAAAAAATTGTTCGATGAATGGCCCATGAGTTGTCCGGAGATTTCTATTAAAAGTACCTGAAAAATACGAGAGTTATGGCAACTAATTTCTTTCTAAAAGAAATGTTATCGAATCGCAAAATGTTATTTATATCTTGAATGAAATGCTACAGTAGGGTGTGTTTACATCAACGGATCGCTCTGCAAGTGTCTTTATTGACACAGAGAGCAACATGAAATCAGTTGTCCGTCTACCGTCGTGCGAGGTGAATGTAACATGTTTCCAGCAGCACTCCTACTCCAAGAGGGCCGTTCACCATGAAAGGAATGCCCGAGAATGGCACAGGGAATTGGTGGAAGCTCATGGAATAATGACCTTCCATACCGCGAGATGTGCAGCTACCAGTGAACAGCACCGCACGTGACGATCTGTGAGTGTGCGGATCAATATGATGTGCGGTAATCGAGCATCTACCTAATCAGGCCTTTAGAACGCTTAATAATACTTTTCGAGTTTGTGAAGTCATATTTTCTAAAATGCCTTTAGAACATGAAATGAGTACGGTCATTTCAAATACCTTAATAAATATGATAATTCAATTTTTGTGTGTTGATAAATGTCCAAGCACTTAGTTTATACCTTGTCTTTTAATGTGTATATTTGAAAATTTCCACCCCCTACTCATATTCTCACAAAAAATTGTTGCCATTACTTCTGCCCCCACCCTCGTATTAATATTAGCTACGGGTTTTTTCTTATGAAAATAGATTTTCCAATAAAATGAAATATTTTATATAAAATGAAATGATTAATTTCACTGGGGTTATTGTCAGATTGTGATCGAAGTGAAAGAAAATTCTTGAAGCAAGACGCTAGGCGGAGTTTGTGGCGTGAATATCAACTCCACGTCAGCGGTATGATAATGGCAGGATGCAAGTTATAAACGGCAGGGAAGTGCTGTGAAATGAATGTTACTGCAAATTTTATGTAGTGAAAGAAGGTAAAATTGTATTATTGCTACGTATGAGGAAATCTAACTAATTAGCAAGATCTCGAATTTCTGAACCAATAATTACAAAAGAATACTTGAAATCACTCGTGATAATAATATTTAAAGTTAAAACAGAAAATGATATTTTAGTTATCAAGTATTTAGGAAGAGCATTGCTACAAACGCATGTATTACGAAGTGATCTTTGGTTTGAATCCCGTGATCGGCTTTGGAGATTCTTTGTTTTGTTAACTTGCGGTGAAAAAGGGACTTTATTAGTACTTAATAAGAGTCGAAATTCACCGAGTCATGTCACCGAGGGTACTCAGAATCACGATATTTATATCACAGACGCCAAAAGTAAAAATTAACCCTCGACACCATGCTCTCTCGGTAGTGTCACAATATTCACTCCAATATTTTCAAGCGGAATACGTTATCGATACGAATACGATACGTTCCGATATCCTCTGTTTCATGATAGAATTTTGAATAACTGACATATTTTGAATAACTGCCTAGCTACCAGGAACGACCAACTCCTTTCCACAGAATATCGCCTCTGATGACGAGCTCTCCAGGCAGCTTCAACATTTTAAAAAATTATTTAATGAAAAAATAGATTACTTAACGCTCAAAAATATTTATGGGTGACTCTTAGTACTCTAATACTAACTTGAAATCCAACTCAAAAATAATTGTAGTGGTTGATAGTACATTTTAACACTTTTTTAATTAACGTTGAGCTCTGAAAAAAAATGAAAAAGTGGATTCTGCCTACTGTTAGATTCAGCACATGCGAGAGATCTGAGAAAAAATTACTCGACAAGTAAGCAATGTATTGCATGTGAGATTCTATACTTAGTTCGTCGTGTTCGTAGTGTTATTGAGTAAAAACAAGAAGCTTTGGTTATTATTAAATGGCAGTGGATTATTTCTAATTTAAAATTATGGGTAAAGCAATAATACATAATCGAGTCGTCCCTTCCATAAAAATTAACTTCTTTTAAAAATTATCGAAATGTCAATTTTAGGTTACGCGTACTCTTGTATGCGGGAAGTATTATCGTCTACTTCTTTTATACTTCTCGTATTCACTTTCTTTCATTCTGTTGTGTACGCGCCGACCACGTCAAATGGCGCTCGCCAGCAAATCTCGAAACTCCACCAAGAGGGCGCAGCACGAACTCGCTGAGTTCAAGAAACCGCTAACCCGTAGGCAAGAACGGATTTCTCATTGGCCCACCGGAGTATATAACCCGGTGGATAAGCAGCAGACAGCAGAGTCAGCTATCAGTCAGCTATCAGTCAGCTATCAGTCAGCTATCAGTCAGCTACGAGTCAGCCAGGAGTCAGCAGAGAGCCAGCGTACGCACCCGCCAGCACGAACCTGCAGGCCGTGTCCAACGCCACGTCACGCCGAGGTAACGGACTCCACGACGCCACTGCCTCGCCGCACCAGGCGCCGGCCCCGCCGCCGCCACGACGCTCTGCCAGCGACGCGACCACACCCCGGCCTCACCACTACTCAGCGGGTGGCACCGCTGCCGTCGCCACGTTCGGCTAGCGACGCTACACCCCAGCATCGCCCCGGTGGTGCTACGGCCTCACCGCTGTCGCGGCTCCTACTTGGCCCCCGCGCTCCAGCCTCTCGGCACCTGGGCTATTTTTTTTTCCTGTCTGAAACCGGAGTATCTACGTTTTTAATTCACATTGAATCGACAACTTTGTTCCTGTCACTCTTTACTTCTAATTAGTTTAGTTTTCATAAATTGCTCTAAATAAAATGGCACATGTTTCACGGAAAAATGAAGATCAATTTGTTTTTATTTAAGAAAAGGAATAATGTGAAAATGCTCATGTTGGTGTAATTTAAAAAAATAGGAATTTTAGTGGTTTTATTTTAAAATATATCAAACTTTTATATTTGAGATTTTGCTTTGATGCTCCCCTGGCAACATTAAAAGATTTTTTATTTGGATTTCATGTTTACAACTCGGGATGTTTTGCAATTTGTGATAATCCTTCGAATAATAAAATTATTTTTTACTCATGATTTTTTGTGTCAGGAGATCTCTTAAAACAGTTTTAAAACTGCTAGACAATGTCGCTCGAGAGCAAGAACGATGGAAATGCCGTCAGAAGAGAGTAATTGGGGACGTCGGAATCACCACTGGCTAGGGAAGGGTGGAGAAATATTGTTCCCGAGGCTGCTTTCAAATCTGAAGCCTTTATTTTGTAAATGCAAATTTTCAAAATACCGCGTAAAAAGAGCGTCTGGAAGAGCTATACTACTGACACTACTTTCATTTTAAGGCTTACTTTTGCTCCTCTTGGCTTGGGATTCATTTCAAGGCGTTCTGTAGGGGAATGGAAATGAAAGTAGGGATTTAGAAAAAAGGCTTTCATTGTAATCCAGATGGTAGCGCCAGAATCTTCACTTTTGATAATGATTTTGACGGCAATGTAGCATCGTTGCTTTTCACCTGCATCTCAACAGAGAATTTTGTAATGCCAATGTCTAGCATATGTAATTTTTTGTATTATTACAAATCTTTTAATTATCACAATATTCGGTCTCCATAGAAATTTTTCGTATCCATTTTCAAGAAAAATACTTTGAGTATTTGTTGAACAGTTAGTTCGCTTATTTACTGAATTCCTTGAGCCTTAGAATTTAACCGGATGGTTTTAAACAGTGTAAAATTTCTTATCTGTACAGTAAGATTGTATATAGGGTGAGTCATTTAATGTGTTAAAACTTATTTCATATTCCTTTCAATACAATTAAGAAATAATGCTGGTATAGATTCAACTTCAGAAATGATAAAAAGCTGGTTGGTAGGAAACTTTTTGAGTACTTTTTGAATCCTGTTGAATTCTATACTTTTCTGACATCAAACAACGCACAGCTTCTGTAATGGATTGGTTTAATTCACGTTTATGCTGATCATTTCGACTGTAACCATCTGAAGAAGTTTAAGACCACTGACGTGTCTATTATATCTCAGCCAATCACTGCATTACTGTATCTCTGGTCGAAAAGTTAAAGGATTTGAACCCTGATTGTTGTAGATTCACGTCCCACGATAGCTGGGATGAGTTCAGCCCCTGTGAAAATAATTCTAGCGGTCGGCTTCTCTAATCACCGGCTGTGCCTTCCGTATGGTGATGCCACAATAAGCCACCACCATCGCACTCAACCCACCATGCACTAAGTCGTGACTATGCCACAACGAGCGCTAGCAGCACGCCGCTAGGGTGCAACTTCATGCCCAAAAGCCTGGCCGGCGAGCCCCTTCACTGCCGGCCGGGCACAGCCAGCGCCACGGCACCTCCCCTTCTCCTCTGAGGAAGGGCAGTGGCGCCCGCCCCTCGCCCAGGGGCCTTGGAAGCTGGACGCAGCGCCTCCAGGGCCAGTGCGAGCTCAAGCCGCTACTACTAGTAGTACACCTGCACGGAAGAGAAGAAAACATACGTCCCCACGTCACGAAATACACTTGGATTATGGCTTCTGGATTTTCTCTTGATTTATCAAAACCTGGTTTTGTACACATCTTCTTTAGAATGAGAATTGGCTTTGTTATTTTTGATTTGTGATTTTGGAATTTGGTAAACAAAATTGTTATTTTCATGGAATTTGCAATTATCTTTATTTAGTAAACAATAGCAGCTTTACGTGGTTTCACCGATCAACACCAGGCGAATGCCGGAGCAGAACCCAAAACAAACGGGCTATGGACTGCGCGCGATCTTTCCTTCCTTTTCCTTGCCCTATCATCTTCCCTTACTTACACATATAGCACTTATACTTACATGTATAACATATGTCGGTAGACTAGCCGGAAGCTTAGTTGAAGGAAACACATTCTATTATCAATTGGGTCTTCGTAGTCTTATATAATTAGTCTCGCTTTCGCAGTCTCGGGAGGGGAACGCGCTCCTCTGCCCGTGGAATCTAAACGTAAGTCTCTAATAAGGACTGGAACCTCTCTTTCTCGGCTGTTTTCGGTGGATGCGGAGTGCACTCTGTACACAGCTTTCTGGTAGTTTCGGTTCGTATTGCTTGTGAGAATCATCGTGATTTCTTTTACGAAGAAGAAAATAATTTAATAAAATTGTGTGCTTTTAAGAATGAAATAAAAATTAAAACATTATTTTTTAAATACGGTGTCTCTTCTGAGTTTTCGGAGTTTCATTTGCAAGCCTATCCATAGAATTACAACGTGCTCCGTGCTAAAGAATTTTAATTAATTTTCTTCGTAGAGCGGGTCGCACTAGTTAGTACCTACAGTTCGGTTACCACTTCTATAGAATGTGTATAACACGTTTAACATGTTTAATATAAACAATATGTGAAGTCAAGAGATCTACTGACTCCTCCGGAATTCTTTAGCCAGCGTTGCCTTTTTGTACGCCGATACGAAGTGCATTCCGATAACAGGTCTAGCATCCGTGTCGTTCGTTCTCGATAACGGCAGTGACTGAAGTGTAATTCTCAGCCGGAGACGTACACCGGGATAAAAAAATGCGCTACACTTACAGGACCATTGACCACAGCAATAGACTCGCCCGGAAATTCAGAACAACCGATAAGTAAACTGCTACGTGATCACTTTTGTGGATGCAATAGAACAAGCGAAGTCATTTCCTGGCGGCCCAGCGCCGCCCCCACCCATCGACGCCACGCGACGTCACTCGCTAATTGGAGAGCCGCGCACGCAGCACTGAGCCCCAGCGCCCCCCGCCCCCGCCCCCCGCCCCCCCCCCGCGACAGGCAGGAATCTCTGGCGCTCAGCGATGCGTTCCCACTCTGGGAAGACGTCACCGCCGGCGGCGAAAAGCCTCGTGCAGAATGGAGAGCTCTAACAAACAGGAAGAGGTTTTCGCTGTAACTAGGGCTTCTGCGCATGAGCTCGTCTCAAGGAATAACGTCCTGCGGCCTCATTTTATTTGCTTTATCTTGTTTATCTTTCGTCTTTTCTCTCCGTTCAAGGTTAGGTAACGCTGCGTAATTTAATTTTCAATTGTTGACGCAAACAGGACAAAAGGTTATTTATGTCAATGTCATATTATTTACTCAAGTAACGAGCAAATAGCATTAAAATAATCTCTAAGCATTTGAAGAAGTTGAATAGCTTTGAAGTGTTAGCTGATTAGCAGTTAGTAAGACAATTTTTACTAAATTCTTTAAAAAAATGTATTAATAGTATATTATTAAGTGGAAACTTGTAGCTACATAAACCTGCAATTGTCTTTGCTAAAACCCCGAGAACGATAAATACCGAAATGAAAATGACGAAATTTAAATGCCGAAACATTGGCATTAAAAAATTGAAAATTCTTGTAACCTGTACTCAATAAATTCCCTATTTGTTTATGTAGTAACGATAACCATAAATAAACCCCCTTTTTAAGGGCTTCAGCAAACAGAAGTGAGTAACAGAGAGCATAAGACGGTGTTGTCAAGGTCGATGCCACGAGCGGGAGTTCGTAACATGAGTGCCACGACGAAATAACCCCTCCACTTAGTTCATTACCCCGCCACCAGAGACAACGCCATCCCTATTGTAAAACGGCGGGATTATTTCTACTACCCGTAATAGTTCCCTTCCCCGACACTAGTTGCACAGAGAAGATCGTGGCATGCTACGGAGCCAAGACGCGTGCCACTGCCACCAGTAGAAGACCTTGACACAACTGGCGTAGGAGGTTACTATCAAGTTGGTTTACGATCCGATTTGATTTTCGTGATGAATTCTATTCATATTGATATTCATATTCCCCGCAGGGGGTTCGTGTCTGCAAAGGTGGACACGACCTCTGGTGGAGCTCAGACGACCACCCGTACCTCTAGTCTCGCGGGCCCACTCAGGTCGTTAGCCTAACGTGTAGGCAGTGAGCAGGCGACGCTAAGCTCCTGGTTGACGGTTCAACCCGGCAACCCACCAGTTGGGCCCCTGGCGCGTCGATCCCATGGTAGGATTGGGTGCAGGAGACCCCTCGGGGTGCTCTGAATCCCACAATTAGAAGTCCGGCGGTTAAACGACCATCCGCCAGGTTGCCTTGGTCACGGTTCCACCCACATCGAGAGCCTGAATGTGCAGGCAATGGGTAGACGGGATGGGGGCCCCGAGCCGCCCGGACCTTAGTTCGGGTGGCCCCCAGTTGGGCTCTTGGCTTCGTCGTGGAAGTGGCCCGAAACTCTGGGCATAGCGGAGGGACTTGGTGTCCCGGCGCATATGAGTGGCGCGTCGTCATACAGGCGATATTGACTCCGGCACTAGCCCGAATATCTAGTAGCTCTGAGCTGGCAGAGCGGCCCTAGACCCAGGCATTGTATGGGGAGGTTGCCGAGAAGGCCAACTGCATTCCGGCGGGATCCGGATATTGGTCCGAGGGGGTACTTGCGCCCCTGAGGGGGGTGTAGATTAGAGGCTAACGCCTAGGTACTCACCCCGGGACTTGCCCCCTAATATGGTACAAGTGCAGAGGGTGACAATAACGGCATGCACGTATACACATTAATATTGAAAGCTTTAAAAGGATTTAGGAGCGGCAAAATAAATCTGTAAGTCACCACATTTGTCATATTGTAACGTATGCACTCACCTCGTGGACTGGCTGCTTGCTCGGCTGCCGTGAGAACTTATCCGCGTGGCCATATGTGTAGATCCGGCAAAGGCTAAAGAGGTATACATGCATGGGTTTCCTTGTGTTTTCAACCATTTAAAGAATCTATTTGAATCTAGTATAATTTTAATTTGAGTTAAAATCCCACCCGTGGCAATTATTCCCTATACAAATTTTGATTACGCCTACTGCGCGCTTATGAATGTATGTGAAAACCACAGTTTTCTCTCTCTTTCTATATATTTCTCTCTCCTCCCTCTCACTGCTCATTTTATTCTGTTCATTTGGCGACCTCACCCAGCTGATAATCTCGCTGGCAAGCGCTAGGCGGAAGGCTCCAGAAGGGTGGCGGGGGATCGGTTGATTGTTCGCGCAGTCCAGGTTTATCGGAGCTGGCGCCCGCAACAAGGCGCGTGATATGGTGGCCTCACTCAGCGATGTTTCCCGGTATTTATTGTTTTTCGCGAGATCCCCTCCACACTAATGACGGGCTGTCTCCCACCAACCACGTATTCGTTTAGAGGTCCCATGGTTTGTTTCACATCCTTTTGCTGGTGCCACCTTTTTGCCACATGTTTCTACGTAGTTGGCGTCGGTCGCATACTGTCTGCTGACGCCACGGCGGTCCATCCGTCCCTCTTAAGAAACAATATCGAGATGCACCCTTCACCGGATGAGATACCTATCGTGAAGCCTATTTTCACCGTTGGTGCACTATTCCTGACTTTTTTGAGAAGCGAAATTCACAGACAATTCACACAGAATTCCGAATATTAATTTATATTCTCCCTTCTGGACGGCTTTCAATTATTAAATTAACGCAATTTTGGTGCACAGAGCTCTGTGCTGTTACAATATGTGTCATCCAAATGTTTGATTTGCTAAAAATTTTTGATGAAATGTACAAGAAAAGTAATCGCAAACAGTTGGTGCCGTTTTATTTAATGGAACCATTCAGTTGGTGAATGTAATCGTAAACGAGAGAGCAAACGTAAGACCTAAAGGTGAATGTTTGTGATCCCAAAGCTTTTACTTTTTGTTAATAAGGTCCGAGAGCAACATTTTGATGTACCGCAACTTAGTCTACAGGATTTTAAGGCTCTTTTGTAGTTCTTGAGAAAAATTATTTTACGTTTTGGACCGTCCTGCTACCCACTTCTAATAAAAACTAAATTGGTGGTTTCTAAC
Organism: Acheta domesticus; assembly: GCA_031308135.1. NCBI lineage: Eukaryota > Metazoa > Arthropoda > Insecta > Orthoptera > Gryllidae > Acheta > Acheta domesticus. Next base: position 109,139,070 of record JAHLJT010008756.1, read on the forward strand.
AAACAAGCTCTAATGGTACTGGTTAAGAATAATTTCAATGACCTTTTCATTTTAATATTTATGTTTACAAAATAAATTTAATATTATATTTTTGTAAGATATTTTGAAATAACTTAATTAGATCTATAATTCATGGCAAATATTACCGATGTTCCGAAATTGAACATTGGTTGATGATAGAAGAAAGAATAATTAACAAAACGTTTTTTGTGGTAGAATTTTCATTTTATTAAAAAATTAAATGTAATTATTGAGTCCAGTTTTGAAGTACCATAACTGTTATTTTTTTCCAAAGTTAAAATTCATCGACGATCTCTCGATACCTCTCAAGCAATTTGATCTCCTTGCCTCTCCCGGCTATTTCCTTTTTCTATCTTTCTTCCTTGTAGTCCAATTCCTTTGGTTCTCCCTGTAACCATTTCATTCTCTCCAGATTCACCGATTTCATCTCTTTTATCCACCTCCCACAGCACGTTCTTTCATTCTTATGCCCCTACTTTTTGCAACCACTGTTCCCAACATTCCCCGCCATACACGCCGCCCCCTGCCCCCCGCCCCCGCCGGACATCTGCGCGATTGCTCTTGCGCCCTCAAAATGAGAGTGTCATAGCGCGAATCAATAGCTTTTCAGTGTGGCTTTCTGTGCGTTGTCAGCACTCCCCGGCGGAGGTGGCGAGGGCGGAGAGGACGTCGAGCGCCGAGAGCCCGGAATTAGATCCTTGTGGGACCCCAAAGTGCTTCGCGCGCACGAGGAAGCTGAAAGAGAAGGCGCAATTTCGCGGAGCTACTCCCTATGCTACGAAAGCAGACGCAATGGTCTTTTAGATTGTGCTGATGTGTAATAATCTAGCATATCATACTTCTTCCGAATATTTTTGATAGTGTCGTAATATGCAAAAATACTGAAAATACTCTAATATTTGAACTTCTTGTTTTACAATTTTGATTGACAGATACGAAATAGTTTGTGATTTTGGTATTTCAGTAATTCGTGTCACATTGTCTCGATGCTAGTGAAAAGTAGATCTTTATGTTGAAAATGTCCACAAAGTCGGTAAGGATTGGTAGCCAATAAATAACCTCAATAAAAGGAAATAACATTAATATAATCGTACGGTAAAGTTCAACATTACATTGCCCGTGGTTTGGGCCAAATGAAATAGTTTACCTTATTATTATATTGTATCATTGTCGATACCTTTCTAATTTCTAAACCTCCTGATTTATCTCCGACACAAACTACATAGGTTATCTAGAAGTACCGCTTCGACTCCCATCTGACTGACAAACTATTACATTTCTTATTGATCATATCATTTCTTAGGGACAGAAATATCGCAGTATTAGAGTTAATATTTGTTGAGTCTCTATAAAATTTTCCTTCCCACATGTGTGCGCTATATTTTCCATCCATTTCCTTCTCATATACCTCAAACACGCAGACATCTTCACACACATACAATCTCTGATCTGATAACATCTCTAAGATTTGGTCCGGTTCAGAAATTGAGAAGAGACCGTGGTGAGATTACTACTCTGCATAGGAAGATGTAACATTTTATTCGTTGTATTTGCAGAGAATTTGATGTATTAGATAGATTTATAACGCGAACTTTTTAATTTATTCAGTGTGATTAAGAATGTCCAATGTGAAGAAAATTGGAAGCAAAGTTGGTTTAAAAAAATTTTCTTCATTTAAATAATTGATTTCTAGAGGAAATATCGGCACTTTTTTTTGGACAGGAGAGTGTACCACACGAGCACTAGCTGCGAATAAAACGAGGGAAATTTTCATTAAAATAGGGGAGACGTTATTAAAAATTTAAGTAAGATTTAAAAATCAATTCGCACATTTCACATAATTTTACAAAAACAACTAAATTGTATCATCAATTTTATTATAAAGAAAGATAACACCTACCTGAGCAATTTCAATATTATATTTTTTCATATCAATTGGTTTGTGCCGTGATAAAAAGTTAGTATATTAAGAGGGGTATGATCATCTTAGCACTTATTCACTTTGTTGACAAGTTACTCTTACGTAATCATGCAGCGCACAGCAATAGTTTTGTACTTCGTATAAAAAGATGGAAGTCAATTGATTACGATATGAATCCTCCAAGAGTGCCATGCATCAACTACGAAACATTGGTCACAAAAATGCACTGAGTTACCGATTCATATCCTGCAGAGCCGTCCCATTCCAGCCACGCCTCGCTGCGAACCTAAAAACCACGCGATAATATAGCAGGAGCCTAATCAGCTGCGAGTTACGGGCTGGGCGATGAAAATATCCGGATTATGAATCCAATCTTCTTGAGGAAGCAACGCGGCTACGCCGTCCTCCCCCTCCGTATTTCGCTTCCGGCCACGCCTTCTTCCCCCCCTCTGCCCCCGCCCCGCCCTACTCTCCTAGCGCGCTCTACCTCGACGCCGCGCCGGGGTAACAAGACGGGGACCCGATTATCGTAGGGGGCACCCTGAACACGGGACACGCCGCACTTTACTGGGAAATGGCAATCCAAATTGAATTTGCAGCGTAGCGCAGCGCGGCGGGGCACGGCGCTGGAGGCGGCGCGGAGTGGGGTGCCACAAGGTGGCAAAGGGTGGCAAGGGCGGTTTGTGGGGGCAGGGGGTGAAACAGGGTGAGGAGAGGCACGGGGAGGAGCGGAGTCGCCCGAAACAGAGATTGCCGAAAACGGTGTGGCGCTACACGTGTATTCAGGGCGGAGCATACAAGGGACATTGATGGCAACGTGTGCGAATCGGGGATTTGCTGAGACGTTTCCCTGGAAAGGAGGGTTGCTCGAAGGGATCGCAAGAGGAGAAAGAGAGGAGGGGGAAGGAAAGAAGGCAAGGCGGGAAGAGACACTTCCGGTAGATTCGACGCAGTCGAAACACGGCGTATTTTTTTTAGTAAGGTAGAAGGCGAGCGAGCGGGGACGCCGTGAGGATGTCGCGCATCCAAAGGCGCTGAGGACGCGCGTGAGGACGGCGAGGACGGCGTTGGGCCAGGCGAAGGCTGCAGCTCGCTCGACGATTGAAGCTCCCTCCTTGAAAGAAGATTCCTGATTGGTTTCTTACTCGAGTGCCCTCCATCTGCTTGCTCCGACTCAGATACGCAAATTTTTCTTCTCGGGGAAATATGACGTCGTAGGCGCTGCGTCAGTGTTTTTCTGTGAAAGGCCTTTCGAGGGGTTTAGCGGGAGGGCGGGACCACGGCCGGAGAAATCATCCAGGCGAACGTTGGAAATAGAATTTTGTGTGTGAGAACATTTCGAAGGTTCACGAAATAGCTTGATGTCGGTTCTGCCTACACGACTCGATGGGAGTTAAAGTGCATGGCTTGCGTCGTTTGGTCAATGCTTTTCCTAATATTAGTTTTGTTGGAAGAAAATTTAATAAAAATAATAAGAAATAGTTTCATTGACTAGTTCTAATGCGCTATCTTACGCTCAGTACAATACATTTATTTTTACTGTTTGGACGCTTAACGCCGTGTAACGGACGGCAGAGTAATACATTTCTTAATGTATCCCGGCAGTTACGAGGTTTTTTTTTATTAATTTACGGTCGCATCAACTACTAGGTCATTAGCGATCTATTGGATTTAACGTTATGGTATGAGAATGAAACAATATGGTGATGAAAGGGGGTGAAAGAGGGTGAAAGGACGAACAAATACAAGCATGGCCGAGGCGGGACTCGAAGCCGCGACTCCACGGTACGAGATCACAGTGGCACTTCTGCTTTAGCGATCTCGGCCACGGGGCCGACAAGTGGCTTTTGATTCCTCATTTTGGTTGCGTAAAGAAATATTTGGTTGCGTAAAGAAGAAAAATGAAATTTGTTGATTTCTGTGAGCTACAAATATACAAATGAAAATGTGATGATGTTAAGATTGGATTTATTATTATCGGTGCATTCAAGAATAGAGAGTTAATCCATAATTCAACTCAACAGATACAACATTAAGTTTATTTATGAGTACATGTGCTTCTGAGTACTTGAATTTGTAAGTACTTGTGCATTAAATAATGTCCCATACATTTTTTCGAAAACTCAACAGTTTCCCATAAAAACTAGCTCAAAATATCGCATTTTCAGACACGCTCAAACGCCATTTTCTCGTAAATTACCCCCAATTTTTTCTTGAAACTTTTTGAACGGATAGTGCTAATTGCACTCTTTAATATGACGTTCAGTTCATTTTGGGGATTTTTTTTTCAAAAATTACACAAATGTAATTTTTTGAAACATCTCTCATGCCATTAATATGCACATTTCCAGCAATCTTGAAACACTATTGTGTTTATGAATTAAAGTTATGTAAATGACTTCTAATGAAGTTTTACGAAAACAATTTTTTTTAAGGAAAGGAGCCTCAAATATCGAATTTACAGTAGAGCTTAAACGCAGTTTCCTAAACAATTGGCTCCAAATTTTGCAAAGAAAATTACCATCTAGAACTAGGTTTTACTATACTTAAATATTCTTAAAATAATATTTCCGTTCTACTATTAGGAAACCGAAAAATGAAGAAAGTATAAAAAAATGTACTTTGGGCGGTGATAGATGGCAGCTGGAAAGAGTATGTTGCAAGTCCGAACAGCTAGCCGAGACCAAAGGAAATAGAAACTAATACGGGGAAATCTGTACCATTCTGTAACCCCAGTAGTTAATTTTAGTTAATATTTGCACTTACTGTACGTTTGATTTTAATAACGATTTTTAATTTCATGATTTTTAGCTTTTATAATTTATTATTTTACTTGTAGATATTTGAGAATGAATTTAAAAAATTAAAAGTTAAGTCTTTCATTTGTTCAAAAAAATCGGAAGGTGCAAAAAATATGTTTTCACTGGGTCTCCTTGGCTTCTGAAATGCCATCTTTACTTCAAAAAGAATATTGGTTCCTCAAGAAACGCATGATTTTCAAGTGCAATCATGCTGGGAGAATCGTGTCATGTTGAGCTAAAAAGAATTGATGCTAACCCTGGAACTATCAGTCGTGCTAAGACTGGCAAAAAGGGTGATTGTAGTGTGCAATCCCTTTGTCGACCAGTAGTGTATCACTTGGTAATGCAAAAGTACGCGGTGCGTCTCCTCAGGCTTTTCAACCACTTCGAGAATAAATGAATAAATTCGTGTCTCAGTAAATCTTAAGGAGGAGATTGAAGGTGCGTAATATCTCGTTTTATTTTTAATATTATTTATTACATTAAAAAAATAAAACAGACCAATAAGCACTAGTTTGTACTGTAAAACTGGCACAGAGCTAGTTTTTGTTTCAGTAATACATTGTGGTTTCATATGCAATGGGAAATAATGGTATTAAATCCACGAAGCAATTCCTGCAGATGGAATACGTTCGTGTGAAAACTCACAAAATAGCTTGGTGTCACCGGAGCCACTTTCGACTCTAAGGCTGCCATTCCAGTTGTTCGATTTACATTCCATTTTCGCCAATTTTGATGCTTACACCCATATTCCGGGCAGCCCTTCAATTGTGCAAATGGCCGAAGGGATCCCAGGTTCGGTTCCTGATGGAGTCAAATACAGTCTATTTGTAGTATTTTGGGATAAAATGCATTGCAAATGATGCAATAAACACATTTGAGGTTATTAATTGCGAAACCAAGCGATGGAGCCTGATCATTAATTTTAACTTTCCTACCCCGGTGAGTGTCGTCCAGCCGAAGCAACTACGCCGCGTCAACTTGTCACTAAAATTCTTGACTTAGAAGACGCTATTTAATTTCTTTCTGAGAAGTGACTCTTTCTCGTGTGTCACGATAAGAGATAAGAGCCCAAATGTAAATAAAAAACATCTTTTCAGATAAAATATAACCAAGTGACATTCATCAGCAATAATACTGGAGAACAAAAAATCACACATAATGGTTTTCCGAAACGTAGCACGCTCACATTGCTCAAGAACTACAAATAAAACACTTTCATATTACACTGCAAAAAATTAAATATACAAATAATATATAAACAAACTAACGGGACTGAAAGAGAACGTACTTTCTCACCATTAGTAAGGGGTATGTAATACAATTTATACCACAATTTCTTTCCGTGTTAACATATCTCAGTCATCATTGCTTGTAAAACTCATTTGAAATAGTCGAACATTTGGTGCAAAAATTAAATAAATTCAAGTAAAAGATTTTTTTTCAAAACTTTAAATGGAAAAGCGCCGCAAAGTAAAAATATATTTCTGGACTGAAAGTTAGCAATCATAATTTCATACTTATATCAAATGGGTTTTAAATAATTTCTAAAAGATTAATTTGTAAACCTATAACAAACCTATAACAACCAATATAAGAGGGACGATAAATTTTGACGTCCAATTACTCCGCAAATTCAATATGACCTTATTTGAAGATCTGTTTTTGATGAACACATTTCATTAAGAAAAAAATGTATCTTCACAATTGTAGTTGTAGGAAGCGGCCGAATATTTTTTTAATTTTTACAAAATTTGGTATATTTAAGAACATAGGACCTGCACCATTGTCTTAATGCTCATTTATGCTAATGTTCCAGTTTAATAAACAAGTGTGGTTTTTAAGAAAAAATGGTTTGAAGAAAATTAAAATTGCTTATGTTTGACAAAACATTTCGCCAAAAATATGCTTGTTTTTGAAAAATTGGACATGCCTTATTTGAAGATTTGTTTTGATGAACACATTTCTTTAAAGAAATGTATCTGCATAATTATAGTTGTAGGAAGACACCGAAAATATTTTGATTTCTTTTTTTTCGAAAAATCAGTTTTCAATCAACGTGAGATTTGTGCCATTCTTTTAAACGTTCTTCACACTATCCAAAAACAATTTAATTAAAATTGTTGGCGCCATTCTTTTCAAAATTTTGAAAATGTCCCATCTGTTTCATGTAAAGTACCCCAAAAATTAAAATATCGGTTTCAAATTCAAGGAGCCACGACACCATCCAGCTCGATGGGCGATCAATTTTGAAGAAAATCGGAAAAGTGTTTTCCTAGCGTTGATCACGGACGCAGATTGACAGATGGCCAGATGGACAGACGTACGTTTTGCCTCGAATCGATTTATCGGTATAAAGAAGCCATAAACGTGGATTGAGGTTGCACCGTATGTTAAAAGATTTGTTTTTTTAAATTTAGCAATTGGATTTATCCACTTTTTCGTTACCAATAATAATAATTTTTCTGCCGGAAATTCACCGTTTTTTTCGCGCATAACTTTCCCTTCTTTGTTAAGCTGGAGAAAGTAAAAATATTAATACAATAATATAAACAAAAATGAATACTTGATTGAATGAATTAAAAATGCATAATTACCTTTGATAACTTCTTTAAAGTATGTCCCAGATATAATAGTCAGAGGCAGTTATTTGGATTGAAGTACGAAGCCATCGTACGTTCATCAGAAGATCCAGATAAAATAATTAACTTTTGTACAGCTATCAATATATTTACTTAAATTTAGCCCCATTTCTTTACATAAATTTATTCCTCCCAAGTACGATTTAATACCAGTTAAAGTATATTGTAAAGTGAAATTGTAATACAATTTTGCCAAATATCATAATTTCTGTAATCACACCCAATGTATAACAATACTTGTATTAGTCGCTAATAACCATGTTGATGCGACTATAAATGAAGTTAATATTTTTTTAATAATACGCTAATAACATCGTTCAGTATATACACTAGGAAACCCGTCAGACGTGTTTTGCTCTTCATCTCCCTCTTTCCTCTCCCATCTCCGTTTCTTACTGTCTCTTCCTCCCTCACACTGTCCCTACCTGTCCCTGTCTCTGCCGCTCTCTGTCCCTCTCATTCACATTTAATTGTAGATTCTGTACGTCTCTGAGCAGGTGAGGTAATATCGAGAAGCGCCGGACCAGAAAAAATGTAATAGAATGTTCGGGATATTCAATGTCTCCAAAACTTTCACATCGCACCAAACAGCACAACGGTTGAACAGTGGTCATTCCATCAATTTTTCAGATGTGGAAGTTTTAGAGACAGGACGGAATCATTTTTCTAGATTGGTTTTGGAAGCTATATAACAACTTGAGACTTTCTCAACACTCAGATTGAATCGAATTCTTTTACAAAACTGTGTGACCCTGTCTTATGGAACTTTGGCATAAAAAATAAAACACAATGCATTGTTGGTTGTTAACACAGGCTATTTTTCTTGTTTTTTTAATGTTAGTCTTCATATATATATTATATATATATACACATTTTTTACATATACACATATTTTTTAAAAACAGACCATACATCGGCAATTGGACATCGGTATAGTCCGCTGATTCCTTACCCTTGTTTTATTCTATAGTGATACTCTTTCTTTTTTAACCTGAAGTTTGTTCTTCCAAACATCTATAAACTTATTTGTTCAATAAATATTTTTGTTCAATGGTTATAGTCTACGGTTATAGAAATTGGTTGGTAATAAACTACGGAGAACTAATATGGTTGGTTGTAGACGCAAAATTAATATTCATTTATTCTTATATTTATATTTTTCTATCCATTTAATTTTTTTGCTAGCGAAATCAACAATGCTAATTGACAAAATGTTTATCCCATACGAATTAGCGGTCATTTTTGCTTGGCCGGTAATGCAGCATTCTTGCTGCATTACCCATTTTTGTAATGCCGCACTGATAACGGAAGGCGATAATAACGGCTGCCTTTCCTTCGCGGTAATAAAAACTAATACATTTATGTACATGGAGACTATTACAATAGCATAATGTTTGATAATTACTATTACATATTTTGTGGATATATTTGCATTTGTTTGCCAACGCTGTCAGTATCGTCTTACTTGTAATTATTTTACTTTCTCGCATACTGCTTATATTCAAAGGTTAAAAAAACCTCATCGGATATGTTCGTGAATACACTACATGCCTTATGCAATGAATTCAACGCCAGAAATACATTTTCATTTAAAGTTGTGAATAAAAAAAATGCTGCTTGACTAAGATCTATTGCTTGCTTCTACTATTTAATTTTTCGCAATGTTCTATGATTTCAAATGAGTTTTACAAAAAATGATGACTGAGATGTGTTAGTTCCGAGAGCAATTGTGTTATAAATAGTATTACATAATCATTACTAAAGGCGAGAAAGTACGTGATGTTTTAGCTCCACTAATTTTTGTTCTCAAAGCGTAAGACATGAAATAGTAGTTAAAATCAATTTAAAATGAAGACATGAATAAAGCAAGGATATTTTTCGGCCTGAGTTTACTTTGAAGGGTACTCTGTTTCTGGACCTTCGAGTCGCTTCCCTTAGAAGCTATTTACAGTACCAATGAGGAAGTCCACCAGACGCTCAATCGTGCTTTGCGCCTTGTTATTTTTATACTTGCAAAAAAATCGTCAAGATGTAACGTATTTATTGGCCTGTCTCTCTTTTTACTCGTTTCTTTACTACGAGTACTGATTCGTGCAGTTTGAATCATTCGTACATTACAGATATTGAATATCTGTAGTGTTCGAAAGATATAAAATTAGAAGAAGTTTTGTTGTTTGCTGCTTGTGGAGCAAAATCATTTTCTTGCATTTCAAAATGATGAAAGTGCTGCGCGGCATTCGTACAGTCATGCTAACAACTGGGATAAGGAACTATAGAATAGAGGATCGTTTGAAAAACAACATTATTTGAAAAAGCAGTTGTTGAATTATAAGTCGGCAATTACCCACCTTATTGGGCCATTCATTTGGGCAGAAAGAAATGGATTCACGAATGAAGACTACATTGTTATCGCTTGCAAATAAGACGCCCAAGGCGTTGAAAAATAATATTGTCCATTTGATTAAAATAAACCCGAGGCACTCAAAATATATGATGTGGAATGTTCTTCATACATTATGGTATCAACAATCGATGTCAAATATCAATGAAGAAACTTTCTGAGACGTTTGTATTTCGCAAATTTTCTCTCACACTTCACAATTAGGTCACTGTGATTATGTCTTGTCGCAAGCAAGTCCCCATAGAAATCCAGAATTTAAAACCTGAGAATAGTATTATGCGATATCATCTGCCGCTACTAGACTGGTGAAATATATTAGGAACCAATTTGCTCTTAGCGATAGGCAACCAAGTAGTGCTACAGAACGGCACAGACTTTATTAGTTTTCTATTTCCTTGGATCTGGGAAAAGGTATTCGTAATTGCCACATACTCTTGCCATTTGCCATCTATCACCGTCAATAGTACATTTTTTTAACATTTTCTCAATTTTTCGGTTTCCTAACCGTAGAACGGAAATATTAGTTTTAGAATATTAAAGAATAGAAAAATCTAGTTCCTAAGGGCAATTTTCTTCAAAAATTTGTAGCTGTGTTTAAGAAAATGGCGTTTAAGCGCAACTAAAAATGCGAAATTTTGAAGCTCTTTTTCACAGAAAGTTTTTGAGTTGTCGAAAAACTTCATTTAAAGTCATTTGAAGCACTTACACTCACAAATCTCACAAATGGCGAATATTTTCTGGCCAATTTTTTTTTCGCACAGCATTACATAACTTTCAATATACTATGTTTATTACTCCATACGTACGTATACAGGAAAGTACAAATGGTGATGCAACTACCAACGTATTACATAAATTATCTAATTACGGCATTTATGATGTGTTAATCTTTACAAAACGTTGCAAGGACACTGCGACAATCCTGAAGAAGAGCCTGTATAAATATCGTATCTATTCATACATTACTTTTTACGGTATCGATATCGGTTACATGTCGTTGAATTCACTTCTATTGGTATAGCCTAAAATATTCACACATACAATATGAACGTTATATTTGAAATAATATTTATTGAAAATGTACTGGAATAAAGTATACATGACCTTTAACACAAAATAAATCGTATTCTGTGGACTCGTCTAAACGAGGTTTTTGATGATGCAAATGTGTACACGTATGGCCTTCAATACGGACATAGAATAATATAATCACGGTTTTTTCCAATTCTATTTGAGAAATGATAAACGCTTGAATATTTCCGAAAACGTTCAGAATGCATTCACATCATATCTCAAAGTACTACAGAATCAACGTTTACCTATACAGATAGATATATTTTGGGCCAAAGGGAGAGTAATGATTAAAAATATTAACCGCATTATGTGATTTATTTTAATATTCAGGAAACGTATTTTCTCATTCGTAGCCCTCTTCCTTCTTGTTGAATATGTTATTGTATCGTTTATTTACTTACAAACACCATGTTACAGAGTTGTTTACATAAAGAGTTAGATACAAAAGAGGGCCGATAAAAGTGTCGGATTCTGAAAATCGGATTCTGCATTAAAATAAATGGGGCCATCTCAGCAATAAAATTTCAGTATTCAGGGTAATTAAATAACAAGGTATCTATATTGTCGAGTTACAAGAAAAACAATCCATTTCCACTGAATAATTTCCTCGTGGAGACTTGCGTTCTGTACATAAAGCAGTATTCAATGGCTACGGGATGAGCCAGTGTTATTGATAAATCTCAATAACTTCTGTGACTCTTTCAAACACATTGTTCATTTTTTCTCTTTAATAAATCGCAAGATGAAATACTATACAAACTTCCATGAAAGTGCAGATTGCAAATACCAGTGTTGTATACTTTTCAGCATTATCCATTACATTTTGTGTATGTAAATTCTGTTTAAAGTTGTAGAGATATTTTCAGAAATATTATATAATGTTATACATCCTCGACAACATAATGATAACACGAAAAAAATGTCACTCTTGATTGACACAGGATTTGACTAAATCTTTATAAAATCAACACCGGTTATTCAAATAACAACAGGAAAGCACGTGAATGTCTGTTCTATTTATTTCCTGTGCTTACAACTTTTAATTCCAATTTAATTTTGTGGAGTCATCCTCGTATTTTTGCGGAGGATTCTGTTTCAGAATTGTCCATGAAGAGCATTGTAATTAATTACAGGCAGGCCAGAAAATCAGTCTTCTTCTTCTAATTTTTATAATTATTGTTGTTGTTACTTAGCTATTTACTGCATAGGAAAACCATTTACATGTTTATACTTTGCTAGACCAATCTTTCACTAAAATTGAAAGCTCTTTTCTTGATACAGATGCCGAGCGGGTCTCTTATCATATATCAGCGGGGAACGGGTTCATATGTAATTACCTTTCTTCACAAGTACAAGGTATCTGCATTAGATGATTTTGGGTGATTAGCAGGACATTCTGAATGAACTGAAACTATTGTTTTACAAGTATTTACATGCTTTTCGTATATTTTGAGAATGAGAAGAAACATCTCATTGTTCAACATGGCAGGCCAAAACCCTCGCTTAGTGAATAAAAATCCTACCACGAGGTAATATTGTGTTTACATAAGGTGCTTGAATGATAGTCATTACGAAAAATACCGACAGATTCGAATCAGTCGGTATTTTCGTTAGCGACTGATTGACTGATTCGAATGATTTCTTTTGTTCTCATCAGTTGTCAATCCATGGAATAGTTCTGGTTTCAGTAATTTGAACTATTTAGACACAGCTGCTGATAAGCATTAAACATTTTAATCATTACAACCCATTACCACTTTACAAATATTTGGATCTCAAAGAATTGCCCGTATCGTAAGTAAACAGTAACAAGTAGTTGATTCCTTACACAATAAAATAGTCAAGAAAAATAGGTCAGTTTTAAAAAGATAAATTGATATTGTGTTTTTTCTTGGGAAGCAGAAGTGTCCATTCGGCTGCAGTCCTCAAGTTTTTCTCTCTCTCAAGATCCTTGGGTCCAAATGGACCTAAATAGTTTCTCTAGCAAATTATTTGCATTTTTAATTATCGCATTTAGTTTACATAGTACTCGTAATTACAACTGTATTCTAAATATTAATTATACACATTTATTTTTATAAGATTGTTCAATAATGCAAAATAATGGTCTCTGCATAAAATGCGTGATAAATAATAATAGCAAATATAGAAAAATTATATTACATCCATATAGTACCAATGAGATTGACATTACCCGAAAATATTTTTGGAGCAGCGCAAAGTATCGTTTCATATTTTTTGGAGCAGCGCATCTGTTTCGCAACACAAGCGTCATCTCCCCCTTTTTCAAGTAGAATCTGAATTTTCAAGTGAATTATTCATCAGATTTCTAGTTTCAAGACGACTTTTCTTGACGAAGTTGGACGTAAGTATGTTCTACGTTCAGTAACGGCTATACAAAAGATTCCCCTTAGTTTCCTATAAAATGTCTTATTTTGTGATTAAATTTTTATTAGCAATCTGGATTTACATTTATGAACAAAACATTTGACTTTATGTAGTCTATATATTCTAGATAAATAATAATTGGCTACCTCATTTGCTTTTCTTTTCGATGAATAAGATGTAATCGTATCAGCTCCCTTACATCCCCTAAAATTATATGTTGTCATTATTTCTGATTTCTTTTCTTCAAGACTCGCAGCCTCTTGCATCATTGTGAAGTGTACTCTGAAGAACACACTTTTAAGAAGACACTTTTAAGAAGACATGTTTTCGCGTATAGTTCCAACGAGTGATGTTCCGTTTCAGAAGCTTCTGACCCAATTGGAATGATGTAAAGGAATTGTCACAAGTTATACTGTGACCGTTCAGACGTGACGCAAATGGTAGCACAACTTTTATTCCCATGGTTTCTTCTCTAAGTTGCTCTTCTTGTTTGCCATTGTATGGTTGAACATTCCACACGTTGCGTGCTTCCTTGTCAAGAAAAACCAACAAAAGTTCCTTTCGTTTTTGGCATGTTATTGGCATGTACTGCCGAAATGGACAACTGTCTCGAAAAGCGAATAATTATTCATCGATTGGTACATACAATTCTGGATTATACAATACCAGAAGAGGAAAACACTATCTGAATACTATGTTCAAGTATTAGAAAGGACTGTTTTGTCGTAGTATAGAGAGCTGCAGTTTTGCAAGAGAACGGAGCAACTGTTCGTAAAACTTCGATAGTGTATTGCTCGTCGAAACATTGTCATCGTGCACCTTATCAGAAGATAAAGTCTCCGATGACAATACCATCCTTCCGAAGCTGATTTCTATGAATTAACCAAGTAATTACATCAAATGTCTTACGAAAATTCCGCATGAGAAATGTGACGGGTCCAAATGGACCCGAGGAACTTACGTGTGAAAAAATAGTTATTTATGTCACGAGTCCTTAAAGACTAATAGAGGACGAGTCACATACAATGTTTTTTGTTATTTCTAATTTATCGCTTATTGAAAATAAACTTTTTTCACTTTCATGAGTTAAGAAAAACTTGTCCTCTCGGTTTTCTGTAGCAAGGATTGGTTGTACTGTTTACTTTGTGATTAAACAATTGAATGCTTTTTCTGGTAATGCAAGATGATTGAGAAAAAATCCGGGAATTTCGAAGTATCAGCAGCTATTTTCGTGCCAATGTTATTCTGGAGGAAGCAGACGATGCAAGATTTAGTTTGATGCCTTCTAAATCGATAACCACTTATGAAAAAGCTTATCATTTATTTTGTATTTGACGAACGAAAAGGAATGTTCGAGACATTAACGAAGATATTATTCTAGCATTTTTGAAAGAACGATCAAAACATTAAAACCAACTAGTCTCTAGCCATACTTTAGTATGCTGAAAAAATGTATAAAATACATGAGAAGACTGAGTATCCACGTAAGTTATTCATTCCCTATAATTTGAAATAATAGAAATTCTGAAGACTAATTATTTAAAATTTATTTTAATATACCATTATGAAGTTATTGAATATTTGAAGAAAAAATCTAAGCTAATTACTAGCCTAAAAAATCAGAATGGCAAGTAAAGTACTTACAAGAGACTGACGATTCCATATACCTGCTTTTGAACCTTCTCTCTCTCTCTGTATGTATGTGTATATATATATATATATATATATATATATATATATATAGATAGATAGATAGATAGATAGATAGATAGAGAGAGAGAGAGAGAGAGAGAGAGAGAATTGATAAAATATAATATGATAATGAATAAAATTACTATGGGTTATTATTATAAACTTTTCTGCAAGCACTTTCTTATGTGTGTCATATTCACTATTCCATAATATTGCTGTATGCAAAGGCAAAATGTACAACGTAACGCGCATTTTACGTCACAGATGTAAATTAGAATTTTTTAATTATTTTTTCCAATATCTGCACAATCCAAATTATTCCCCAAAAAAGTTTGATCTCAAAAGAAAAAAACCTGCAACGAAGGGCTAAACCCGAAAGTCCACTAAAATATTTTTTTTGTATACCATCATTATAAACGACCCTTTTCGATACCCCGAATCGTACATAATCCAGTATTTTATCGCACGCTACATGACGTCATCGCCATTATTAAACGCGACATGACGTCATGACGAACTTCTACTGTTCACAGAAAGACAGATCTGTAGAACTGGTTTCAGAAAGTAGACAAAATATTATTACTCTACCTTCATTAAAAGATATTTCTCATTATCTGCTTCCACTAAAAATTTTCTCTCATCATCTTTCGAAAATATCATAGATTTTTCAGCTTCATAGCCGACATTAGCTTGTTTCATATATAACTGAACTTTGTTATAAGCAGAGATGTCAATTCCATCTTTAATTTTTAGCATAGTCTTCAATTTTGAATGACTGCACCACAAAGATGATGCCTTACATACTGCAGACTTCAAAATAACATAAATTAGAAAATGAGAACTCGACACTAGTATTAATCATAAAAAGTATGACAAACTTACCAACTCAGATATATATGCCAGAACCACTGTCTCGCATATAATATTTACATTATTTGTTTCCATCCACTTCCTAAATATTATATATTCCTTCTCATACAATGCACTCGACTTTTTAGGTATTAAACTTTCTTCTGCCTTCGAGGCTTTTTCTACAACTACCATTGGTAAGGACGCCATCGTTCATTCGAATGCGCACGTGAATCGGCTCTCCGCTGTCACAGTTGTGACGTCATAATACCAACGTCCATGTTGCCAACTATAAAACTTTACTTACACTTACTTCGTTTCATTTATAACTTTATAATGATGTTATACAAAAAAATAGCGTATGCAACTCGTTTATAATGTTCCTTTTTTGCACTCATAAGAAAATAGTCTATTACTAAACTCACTCCTTTGTCGTTCGTTTAGTAATAGACTATTTTCTTATTCGTGCAAAAAGGTCAACATTATAAACTAATTGCATAAACTACTATTAATGGACTCCGAGCATTTTGATGGCCGTTGCTATGGACGCGTTTTAAAGAGTTGTTTAGATGGTTGGTTGCTAAGGGGTTAAGTGCGTGTTTAATGTAAATAAGAAAAAAATATAATTCCATCCATATGGAAAATAAATTAGTGACATTTTATACACTGGCAGATAACACGCAAAAAATAATAGTCAGGGAGTAATAAAACGATTTTCTAAAGCTGCACAAGAAATTAAAATATTATTTGGATCGAAATGGACCCAAGGACCATAGCAGGGTGAAAGACAACGAGGAGTCGGAAAATTCAAAGAATAAGGAATTGTATATAGAATCACCAAGATACCTGGCGGATTATGATTCTGTTTTCAGTACTTAATTTAAAACAAGTCTTGAATTTAAGGAATACCCTTAAATACCTTTTGCCCTGATACAAAATAGCTTGATTCAAGCTGTTGCGAATGTGGTTACTGATGAAGAAAAATCATAAATCAGCCGGACTCCTTTTGCAACAATAACGAGACGAAACAATAGTGTTTCAAAAGAAAAATTGGTTAGCAACTATCATCAGAAATAAGTAGTGAAAATGTGAAGAATGTTTTTTGCGTTTTTTGAATGATTTTGCAGACCGCACTGTTCAGGGTCTTTTCAAATATGTTCCTAAAGCGGTTGAAGATAGTATACGTTTGGCAAATAAATCAATGGCACAGATGGAGGGGCTGTAATGCCTGAAAATGTGTCAGAACTTCAGAGGCTGTTATGTAATAAATATCCTAATGCAAGCTTTTTTAATGTCACAGCATATAATAAACTGAGCGTCCATACATTAAACTTGATGCTCTTACAATATACAAAGGGTATAAGCAATGTAGATTTTTTCCAAAACCATGGCTGATATAACTATGTTTTTTATCCATTCCACATTTTTTCAGCACTAAAAATAATCAGAACCTAACTTCGAGCCACAAACACACGATGTACTCAGCAAACTAGTGATTTTAACAATTGAAAAATATATGTTTGTGATCTTAAAGAGAGAAAAAGTCTGTGATAATGTAACGAAGTTCATTGACAACACGCGAAAAGCAGATCCAATTAAAACAAAATGTCAGTAGCGTTTAACTATACAGCTTAAATATTACAACAAAGGATTTGTGCATCTTTTTATCCGATTGCTTTAGATTTTAAGCCTCTTTTTTAATATTAGATTACAGTAATTTAATTTGAGTACACTAGTTATGGGTATTTGTGTATTAAAATTGCATTGCTCTGTCCACATTTTTCAAAAACCTCTTGTAAAGTTTTAATGTACTAAAAAAAAGAGCTCTCCCAGAATACAATCGCAACATACGCCGCTGATATATATATATATATATGTGTGTGTGTGTGTGTGCGTGTGTGTGTGTGTGTGTGTGTATGGAAAATAACGTTTTCTTTCTTTACTCAAAACACTTGTCCTTCTCACAAACGTCTGAATGATGTACGAGTATGTAAACAAAGAATCAAAATGTAACCACTTTACTTTCGTAGTCTTGACAACTGCCGGGGGTGGAACCAGAAACCATTTTCAACTCCAGTTATTTTGGTTCGCGATACCACTTCAGAACTGTTCAACAATCTGCACCGCAGACGTGGACATCCATAATTTCTCTCAACAAACACGGCCAAAATTCAACTCCAACCCGGCGTCATTTTCACCCCAAGTCTAATAGAGTTCTCCTACGAACTCCCTTCCTTCATCCATTAAAAGTCCTAAAACAATTGCCGTCTCTCCCCGTCATTTGTCATTTATGTAATTTATCATATGTATATTTTTATAAAGAAAATTGCATTTTCATTCTTATTCTGACTCGCCGTTTTAACACATTCTCTATGTAAATTAATTATAAATATTTCTAGACTTTTCACATCCTCAAAATGTTTTAAAATGACATTTTATTACATTTTATCTCCATGTTTACATAGGGTGTTTCCCGTTCACTTGTCTTACGAAACAAAAAATAAAATCATAATTTTATCACAAGTTTGTTTTCAAAATTTTCAAAGTTAACTATTTTCTCGTAATTATAAAGTATTCTTGTTTATTTGTTTTTATCGAGATTTTCTTATTTTCCTGATTTGTCAATTTTGGCGTAATGAATACTCAAAATGTTTTACGCCTCTGCACCGTCACTTGTCACCATGAACAATGTCGTTTTTTTCTCTCATAAAATATTCCGAATCTTTGGTTTTACCACATGCCCATGTGAGATGTCACTATATACATACATACATACAGGTGGCCCATTTAACTTGACAAATCAAATAACTCGAAAAATACACTCATAGTCATAAAAGAAGCTGCACTCAGAAGGACGAGGCGGATTGCAATCATTGTTGGCAGGCAGGTAGAGGGTACCACGTATACAAAATGATTACGCTTTCACATTTCTAGGACCAACATTTATTGCGCTACACGGCCACAGACGGTACATATTGGTATGGCGTGGGGCCGCCATTTTAGCGAACCCACGCGTTCAATCAGTGCGGCATGGAGTTGTATAGGTCTCTAATGATGACCTGTGCTAGCCCATACCATGCAACTTCAACCTGAGCGCGCAGTTCTTGCAAATTGATGGGTTAGGGTGGGGCTGCTGGTCAGGGCTGCTGGTCCACTTATTCATGCGACTATGGGCAGTAGGCGTACCTAGTGCTCAGAGCTGTGAAGTGATGAACTCAGGCTCTACGACCTCCTCGCGGCTTCCACAAGTTGCTGTGCCCACGTCTGGCAAGCTTATCATTTCAGCTTGGCGAGTGGCAGTGAACAGAAACACTCTCACATGGCAACTCCGACTACGCGTCTCCTTTTGCGTCTCCCCCCCCTTCCCGCCCCACCCGCTCTGTCAACCCAAATCCTTCGTCCTCACTGCCGGTCCATCCCATCCACCCAAAACACCGACGACCTTGTCATCACCACCTACATCATCACCTCACCCATTACCATAGCTATCATCACAGCCGGATCCACCATCGCCGACAACAGTCCCGTTACCTCCATCACCCACATCACCGTCAGCAGCGTCCTCATCACCGTCGCCCCTTTGTGTTTTCGCCTAATTCTTCTTTCCCTTCTTGCTCCACCACTGTCCATGCGATGTAGTAATTGTCGTCCAGGTCTTCTGCTTCACTGCCAGAGTTTCCAGATACTGTCTTCGTGTACTGAATCTCTTATAGTTTCACTCATTGTTATCAGTCTTCACTAAAAATCTAAAATCCTATCACGGTTACGAGAGTTAGTAAATTACCCAATGTGTCATCATGATAGTTATGACATAAATGGATGTAAATTAAATAATTGCAAAGGAAAGGGACAGAAACAGTGTCCCTGACGCTCATAAATCAATTACATCACATCTCCACTAACAATTCAATCAACCTTCCACTACATTCACCACTTTCATGAAATTAAATTCTAAAGATTATCAAACGTTTCTCTGCTTACTACGTACATTACACAAAAGAGATTAAAATAACAGCCAATTAAAACACCGTTGAACTTCCTTCGTGAGATTCTCTACTTCCAATATCGCCAATATATTCTGTGTCAAATTTTGTCGTAAGCGTGAACTGATGAGATCGCTCCCAGTCACACACAGAATCATGGTTACTGTACGCGGATTTCTCACCAATATCTCTATCGGTGTAGCACATATTGGATAAATTGACCGTGAACCCTCCGAATCTCTCTGTTATTGGATGGTTCACTATTTCCTCCACCGGTTGAGGTTGTTTAAGTATTCAACAGCTGTCACTGAATTTCTTCTGTCCGGAGGATCTACGCTTTGAGTCCCCACACTGAAAGGATTTTCGACTCTATGTCGAATTCGACCGCTAATTGGAGGAGAATTTCCGCGGTTGGCTGCTCTGATCGGTAATTTTCCGTGGTTCCTCCAATCAACATATATAGGCGAATAACATAAGCGAATGCCGGAGCAGTACCTTAATAAACAGGCAACAGATCGCGCATAATCTTTCCTTCCAGTTTAGTGTCTTATCCCATCAGTTTCTACAAACACTTGCACTTACATATACTACATCACTACTCATGTCGGAAGACTAGTTAAGAGCTTAGAGCTTGTCTCGGCTGGGGCAGTTCCACGATGGTGGGAGATACCTGGTGAAGGAAATTCCGCAAGCCAACGAGTAGATTGGCGCCGGATCTCAGCACCCAGCGGGGGAGGAACAACGCCACCACTTGTGACAAGTCAACAAGACAGCAACACACTTACGAAACGAATGTTGGAGCAGTTGACGCGAAATGATCAATCAATATTTCTCCCAAGAGGTATCTCTCAGCAACGGAGCAAAAGGCGGTAGCCAGAGAGTAATAGTAGTCTGAGACAAAGCAGACGGTGAATATGTGAGATAAAGCGGTGAAGTGAGAGGCAGAGATGTGGGTGGCAATGAAGCAGGAAGTGGTGTCGCAGGAGAAGACAGCGGTGGAAATGAAGGTGGCAACGGAGAAATCCTTGGTAGCGTCGGTGTCGGAAGAAGAGAGTGTTCAGGGGCGGGGTGCGGGGCGGCGGGTGACGCGGGCGACGACCAGCGCTCCAGCTTCAGCCAAGGCGGAGCCGCCTGTTTTTTGCCGCTGGAGGCGCTGCCGGCGACGGCGGCGGCGGCGGCTGTAATGAATACCAAATGAAATCAATACCGCTAGAACGGCTCGGATAGAGCTGTAGAGGCAGCGATACGCGATGATGTATTCAGAAGAACAAGCATTTGTATGTAAATCCGTGATTTAGCGAGCGAGGAGTGTAAAATGTATTTACATACCTATCGCTCTTACTTTTATCTTTATTTATGCATTCATCGGGGGCGGAGGAGGCGAGGCGGCGCGTCTGGGCATGTAGAAGCAGCGGAGGCGGAGGCGGTGAGACGGAAGAAATGACGGCGTGGTGTTCTAAAGCCAGGAAATGCTAAGGCGGATGTAGCAAGCACAGAAGGGGATGAAGGCACCTCAAGAAATACAGAAAATGGGATCGACGCGCTTCGTAATATAGTGGAGAAAATCGGGAAAAATTATTAAATTATTTATATCTGGCTTTAGTTAATTAACTAATTCGGAAACTTAATGAAAATAGCAGTCTGCGAAATTCTATTGAGGAAATGTACGTGGTGCACACTTAAGTAATTTACCGGTGGTCCTTTCTTCCCCATCTTACCCCCACTACAACCTTAGGGACGAGACATCATAGCTACCTTTCATGATCTAAAACAAGCCGTCATCAATCTTTTTACTCTCTCCCCTTTCTCGTAATCAGAAAAAGAATTGAAATCGTGCGCCAGAGAACCGCAAAAGTTCTTATTGCTGGGCCCTGATAACGATAAGTGAATATATCTTATTTGATATTGTGGATCACTACACTTTTGAATTTAACCACTACATTTTAAAATTTCGCTGACGACTTATTTATCGCCATAAATGCTTCACTGGAAATCTCTATTTGGTAGAAATTTGAATATCTTAGGTTACATTTGTGATAAAAGATTGAAAACTGGATTTAAAGCTTTTAAGCGGAGATAGTTTAGACAGACATTAAAATAAGTATTTTAAATAAGAAGGTATTTATAAAAGACATTTAATTGATACATATAATCCAGATTCAGATAGAATGGTTAAATATGACTAATGAAAGATGAAAATGCAGCAACTACAGAGAGAAATATCCTTATCTCTGTAATTAAATGTTTAAAAGATGTACTTAAAAAAACATGTAAAGAAAACATTTCCAATTTGGAAACATTGGAAACCAATTGGAAACATACATCAAATAAAGAAAACTTTTCTAATTCTCTTAAACGTATGCTTACTTCCAAGTTATATTATTTTCCAAGCAATCTTTCCCGCATTATTTTTTTTACTTATTTATCCGTTACCCCACACACATACTCTAATAAAGCATCTTTGAAAATTTAACCGTCCCTTTAGTTGTCCGTAAAAGAAAGGTATATCAATGTGGGAAAAGGTGAGTGCTGAGACCATCATGATTAGGAAACGAAAGCTACTATTTTTATCAACTTTTTGATTATTTTATATTCAACATTCGGCTAGACTTGATAGGAACATAGATCCACTGAGTATTATGGCCCGTCGTTCGCTGTCGCAACTAGCCTAAAGAGAGTGAAATTGAAGGGAGAAGCCAATTAGTGCCGAAGAAGAGAGAGAGCAATTAGGACAAAAATATTCGCCGATTGGTTAAGAGGTGTTGATGACAATTAGGCAATCCAGTGAAAGGGGAAGTGGTGGATTGTACTCCAAGGGGAAGTAGGGGCTGGAATTAAAAAAGGAATTACCGGCAAACTTTAAGATAGCTTACAGATGTTTTTTCTAGATTAACAGATTGCATTACCAAAGAAGTGGCCTGGTGGGTTAACATATTTATTTACTAGGCCACAATTGAAACATTGCGGATTGTGATGTAGATGTCCAATCTCCTTTTTACTTTCCCGTATACGTACGTATATGCGGAGTAATATACGTAGTACAGGGAAAGTTATGTAATGCGGCGGAAAATCCATTTCGAGGTTTAAAACACACGAAAATACACGTTTTGTGGTACCCTAATACCGAAAAAGTGTTTTTTTTCAAAGCGTCCGTCCGTCCGTCTGTCTGTGAATAACACTCGCGCCTAAACCATACGTGCAATTTCTTCCAAAATTGATTTTCCCGGTCGATCTGCGTCCACTCAACGCGCCGCGATTTTGAAAAACTTTCTTCAATATTTGAGAATACTTTGTATGAAGTGACCAAGACATTTTCAAACTTTTCTCAAAAACGGCTTCAAATTTTTTCTATAAATTTCTCATTCTATTTAACTCTTCTATTTAAGATGTTTCTCTGCTTCCTTGGTTACTACGTTTTGATCACAAGGCACAGCAACATCTACAAGTAGACACCCTTTTTTCTGCAACAATATCCGGTTTTCACGATAGCTATCGTGCGATCCGTTTGAATTTGTTGGTCGTACAATATTGTATAGAGTCCAACAGATGTCATCGGTTTCGGTTAGTGATCGTACCACTTCAAATATGTGCTTGGAACTTCGAGGGCGGCATAGCTCTGCCAGTGCAGGTAAGTACACACCCAGTCGTGTCTTTTCAAGTATTCGGTCTTTGCTAGAATTAGGACAAGCTGAGACGATAATCAATTGTTTTTTACTTGTTCTTGCCAAATGTGGCATTTACCATCTTGGGAAATTTTGAGAGCCGTATTGATCAGAATGTCGTGTTCTCAACGTCTGATCTTGGGCAGCTATTAGAAGTGCTCTCGATTCTGGCTTCATTCTTCCCCTTTAAGACCCACAAATGATTGATCTTGATTCATCTGCACATTGTCCATTCTTTTCAGATATTTTCCATGGAAGTGGTTTGTCTCTCAACGATTTGTGTTAACATTTTCTGTGTCTCACATTTCATTTTTAGTAGCATCAAAAGTTCAGAGTGTGTGTTATTCGGCGTGTCTGGCAAAGTTTTCTTTGCAATGCTTCTTGATACACCTACAATGACTCTGTTCCCCATTTTTCGGTCAGGCTACATGACTTGCCTCATTAGAGGGACATCTTGTTGATTGACTACATACTTTCCCATTCCGCCTATTTCATTGTGCCAGGAGGCCTCAATTTTGTCTGAGGCCACTTCCTCTTTCTTGCGTGACACATGAAGTCTATGTACATCCGCTCGGGGGGTGGGCGACATAATGCATTGTTAATAATAATAATAATAATAATAATAATAATAACTCCACCTAGGGAGTACACGACCTTGCAGTTGGTGGTGGGGCTTGAGTACCCCCATGAGCCTTAAAGCTATGTCAGTGGTAGCCTAGCTACCGGTGGGGCCTCCCTTGCTGAATGGGTTGAAGGTGAGGGGTCAGACGAAGAAGTACTCCATTTTGAGGAGAGTGGGAAGTAAGTAGAGAGGGAAGGGTCATGAACCTTTGGACTTCCTGTTATCGGCCCATGGAGTGTACAGGAGAGAAACTGGGTTGGCACACCAGGCCCACTGATTAGAGTGGAGGCCCCGAACCTTGCATTAGCCAGCGAAGGAGGCTGCCTTCAGCAGTCAGTGAAAATCCCGTAGGGTTTAGTAATGCCGACTGGCGATCGGAGGGACCCCCTTGCTGGACCCTGCGGGGGGGATGCCCCGAGGCCACTGTGGGTCGCAGTAACGGATGGCAGGAAACAACCCGAAGGTTAAGTGTGATCTGTGAACTCGAACTTGCATCCTGCGAATCTTCACTTGAAACCAATGAGCAAAATGGATAGAACAAGCAATGTAATGAATCTTAACGTGCCTTGTTCTACCAATGTCCCATACCTGCTCAGAAACCGAGCTAATGTCACCTTGTCGACGTCTGGCCATCCCACGGATGTTAGTCCCAGGGACCCAGAGCCGGCAGTAGCTCGAAGCCATCGTCAGAGATGGACCCGGGATGAATTAAAGGAGGTGATGTGGTGCTTTTACTATGCAAAAGCGAAAAATGGGGGCTCAGAAATAGAAGTTTTCAAGGTATGGAGAGAGCGGAACCCAGATATGAGACCTACCCTAGACTCAAAGAAGCTTGCCAGTCAACGACGATACATACTCAGCAGTGGAAAATTCACAGCAGAACAACTTGCTGACATTGAGAGAAATGCGGAGTATGTACTTCGCTCGAACAATCCACATGACGAACATGTAGAACTTGAAAATGATGATCCCGTGGAAGGTTCATCTCTTTCCAGTGAAACACACGTCAGTGGTGAAAATTCATCTGGCAATGAATTACACGATAAGGACATGATGCGAAATCTCCTTCGGCGCGAGATAGAAAGAGTTAGTCAACTTCCGTTTGAATCTCGCGAACCGTTGAGGAGAATATACGAAAATGCCAAAGCTAAAAGAGTGATAGAAACAGTGAATTCTGTCTTAAATGAGGTGGTGGAGACCCCAGGCAGAGATCTAGATATTACTGAAATCAATCACATCATATATGCAACTGGATATCTAGTATCTCAGATAATTTTGGGGCCAGCCAAGAACACCGACGGCCGACAGCAAAACAGAGTAAACAGCTCTGTACCCCCATGGATGAACAGAATTATGAAACGGATAGCCGACACCCGGCGTGAAATATCACTCTTAGCTGAGGCATCTTCTAAATCAACGCACACCTCTAAAGTTCAACGAAAAATATTCAATGTTGAACAAAAATACCAAATTGAAAATGACACCAGCAGGCTAATGGTAGTTGAGAAGCTAAAAGAGAAAATTCAAGCATGGGCTCAACGAATTAGACGTTACAAACGTAGAATAGATTTCCGTGTACAGAACCGGTTGTTTGAAACAGACGCGAAGAGATTCTATCGCAATCTGACTCAAAAACCGAATGGCAAAGCTGTTACTCCTTCAAAAGATGACGTCGAAGCATTTTGGGCAGGAATCTGGGAGGAGAGCAGATCCTACAACAAAGACGCATCTTGGCTTCAATCTGAAGTTGATGCTGCCGATGAACTTGTAGAAACAGTGGAAGATGTTCACCAATTCTCGGAAGAGGACCTCTTCCAAGCAATTAAGAACATGGGAAACTGGAAGTCCCCCGGGATTGATAAGATCCAGATTTATTGGATTAAGAAATTAACAGCAATACATTCTCATCTAGCAAAGGCTGTTAATAAAATTTTAGAAAACCCAAAGGAACTCCCGGAATGGCTCACACGCGGCATCACGTATTTGCTACCCAAAGCGGGAGACAGCTCTTTGGCGAAGAACTACAGGCCAATTACTTGTCTGCCAGTACTGTACAAAGTTATAACTTCAGCCATAGCTGACAAAATGTACAGACATCTAGAGAAGAATCATCTAATGCCAGCTGAACAAAAAGGATGTCGTAAAGGCTCTTATGGCTGTAAGGAAATCTTGCTACTGAATAAAGTCATCTTGAATGATGTAAAGAAACGCAAACGTAATTTGAGCATGGCTTGGATTGACTACCAAAAGGCCTTTGATAGTGTACCACACGATTGGATTTTGAAGACCCTGGAGATCTATCGATTTCATCCTAGACTTATTGAATTTTGCAAGGCTAGTATGAAGTCGTGGAGTACCAGGTTACTAATACACAGCGGAAAGGAAGCAGTAGAAACCAGAAGTATTCAGATTAACAGGGGTATTTTTCAAGGAGATTCACTATCCCCTCTGCTGTTTTGCATTAGTTTGATCCCACTATCGAGACAGTTGTCGCAAGCTGACTTTGGTTTTAAGCTCCATGGTGATGAAAGGCCAGTATCACATTTGTTTTACATGGATGATCTGAAAGTGTTTGCTAAGAATGAAGCGATTCTCTCCCAAATGCTGTCTGTCGTGAATGACTTTAGCAATGACATCTGCATGAAGTTTGGTCTTGACAAGTGTGCAAAAATCAATTTAAAAAGAGGGAAACTCACAACGTCTGAGAACATTGAAATTGATACGCACACTGTGATTCAAGATCTTGAGCCAGGTAAAACTTACAAATATCTGGGCATTGAAGAATGTGAAACCATCTCGAATGACAGAATGAAAGAGAGAATTCGTAGGGAGTATTATAGAAGAGTGAGACTGGTCCTGCAGTCCGCTCTGAATTCCAGGAATAAAATATCTGCAATAGGTAGTTTGGCGGTACCTGTAGCCGAATACAGTTTTGGACTAGTGGACTGGACTGAGCAAGAAATTCGCACCATGGATCGAAAAACCAGAAAACTGCTAACAATGCATCATGTTTCCCACCCTCGAGCTGATATACATAGACTTTATGTGTCACGTAAGGAAGGAGGAAGAGGCCTCAGACAAATTGAGGCCTCCTGGCACAACGCAATAGTCGGGTTGGGAAAGTATGTAGTCAGCCATCAAGATGACCCTCTAATGAGGCAGGTCATGAAATCTGACCGAAGAATGGGAAACAGAGGCATTGTTAGTGTAGCAAGAAGCATTGCGAAGAAAACTAGGCAAGACACGTCGAATAACACAGACACTGAACTTCTGATGCTGCTAAACATGAAGTGTGAGACACAAAAAATGTTAAAGAAATCGTGGAGAGACAAACCACTCCACGGACAATACCTAAAAAGAATGGACAAGGTGCAGATCAATAAAGATCAATCATTTATGTGGCTTAAAAGGGGAAGAATGAAGCCAGAATCGGAAGCACTTGTAATAGCTGCCCAAGATCAGGCCTTGAGAACACGACATTATGATAAAGCGGTTCTCAAAATTTCCCAAGATGATAAATGCCGCATTTGCCAGGAGCAAGTAGAAACCATTGATCATATTGTCTCAGCTTGTCCAATCCTAGCAAAGACCGAATACCTGAAAAGACATGACAGGGTGTGTAGCTACCTCCACTGGCAGATCTGTACCGCCCTCGAAGTTCCAAACACATGCCCCAAGTGGTACGAACACTCACCGAAACCGGTGACGTCTGTTGGATTGTGTACGATATTGTACGACCAACAAATTCAAACTGATCGCACGATAGCGGCAAACAAACCGGATATAGTTATCCGGGATTTGGAGAAAAAATCGTGTTTACTTGTCGATGTTGCTGTACCTTGCGATCAAAACGTCGTTACCAAGGAGGCAGAGAAACGTCTTAAATACAAGAGTTTGGAAATCGAGATCAGCCGAATGTGGGGCGTAAAAGCACAGGTCGTCCCGATAGTTATCGGAGCTCTGGGATTTGTTCCGCAAAATTTGAGTAAGAACTTGTCTAAACTCCCAGGTAATTCAAAAGACTGGGAAGTGCAAGAAATTGCTTTATTTGGAACAGCCCACATTTTGCGTAAAGTATTGTAGAGGCACTGATAGTCACCGGATCTGCTCCTTAGGTAGCTGGTTGCAACCTGGAGTAGATTTTATATTCAGCCGACTCATAACATCTTTAGTCGTGATGTAATGGAATAATAATAATAATAATAATAATTTATTAATAAGGCTCAGGCCATAAGGCCTGCTTTCCCCTAACCACTAAAATATTTACATTTACAATAAGTACAATTGAGGAGTTCGGGTGGAAACAATGATAGCTGACATTTCACGTTAATTACGAAAGTGTTAGCAATTTTTAATTAGCATTGTTAGCAATTTTCTGTTTTTCTCGAGCCATGATGCGAATTTCCTACTCAGTTAAGTCCACTAGTCCGAAGCTGTATTCGGTTACAAGGACCGCCAAACTACCTATTGCTTATATTTATTCCTGGAGTTCAGAGCGGACTGCAGGACAAGTCTCACTCTTCTATAATACTCCCTGCGAATTTTCTCTTTCATTGTGTCGTTCGAGATGGTCTCACGTTCTTCAATGCCCAGATATTTTTAAGTTTTACCGGGCTCAATATCTTGAATCACAGTGTGCATATCAACTTCAATGCTCTCTGACGTCAGTTTGCCTGTTTTTAAAAAGATTTTTGACACTTGTCAAGACTAAACGTCATGCAGAAGTCATTGCTAAAGTCATTCACGACAGACATTATTTGGGAGAGAATCGCTTCTTTCGTAGCAAACACTTTAAAATCATCCATATAAAATAATTGTGATACTGGACTTTCATCACCATGGAGCTTGTAACCAAAATCAACACAACTGTCTAGATGGTGAGATGAAACTAATGCAAAACAGCAGAGGGGATAGTAAAATCTCCTTGAAAAATACCCCTGTTAATCTGAATACTTCTGGTTAAATGAGAGGAGGAAAAAGAGATCGAAAATGGGAGGCAAAAGTAGAGAGAAATAGATAAGGAAAAAGCGAGAGAGGAACGGAGAGCAAAAAAAAGGTGGAAAGTGAGTGTGGAAAAGTATGAGGGGAAATGTTAGATGAAAAAAATGGGAGAGACGGAAGAAAGAGAACGAAATTAGAGAGGAAAAAGTTGAGAGAAGGGGAAATAAGAGAGGAGAAAGAGATAGAGTGGTGAAGGACAGAAGGGGAATAGAGAGGGAAATAGAGGGAAGAAGATAGAGGGGGAAAGAGGGAACAGAGGAAGGGGAGAGAGGAAAAGAGGCCAAGAGACAGAGAGCAGGAAGTTTTTCCGGTTCTGCTAGTATAATATAATCCTTGATTGAATACCTGCCATCTATTGACAAATAACTGGTTTGATAGCATTACCTCCAGTGATATGTGTGAATATATATTTTATATAGTGCGATGTGTCGGGGACCATCGCAGTCCTCCACCCTTGCGTCACGCCAAATTACCGGACGGCAGGAAAGAACTACGCGCCCTCGAATTAGATACGCCCAGCCGCTCAAGCCCCCCATAAACTTTCAACTATCAATTATACCCTTTTTCTGACAATACCGCGATGCGTCGGGTGACCATCGCACCCTCTCACCCCCGCGTCACGCCAAATTACCGGAAGTTGGAAAGGGCCACGCGTCCACCGCGACCCGATTTAGTTCCGCCCAACGGCCCAAGTTCTCCAGAAGCCCCTAACAATAAATCTTACCCTTTGTCCAACAATACTGGATGATCGACAGCCGGAACAACCATTTTAGCGACTTGGCGATCGCACCCGGCTCAATAATCCTCTAAAAGCCTATAAAATCATCACATGCCAAAGCAGAAGGGACACGTGCGCGCTCCTCCGGCCTAACAATGCCGGCCAATGAACAACCAGAAGGCACCGTTGATGAATAGAAGGTTCGAGAAGTTCAAATCCGACCAATAAAATCACTAGGCAGGAAGCACGTGAGCACTTTGAGATTTTTTCGAGAAAACGAAAGGGACAGACGGGCGGGGGAGGCGAGAGAGGAGACGACGGGGACAGACGCTAGAGAGGACGGTCGTGCAGGGGAAGTCGTATGGAGATAGAAACCAACAAGTAAAGTTTTGAGTAGATTAACAGTGGTAGTTAAGAAAACCACCGAATATTAGTCAGTTAATGAAACCTGCGGTAGAAAGGGAACAGCAGCAGTGGGTAAGGCACACACTGAGCCGACCACTGCGAAACTTGCCCGGTCTTCACGGAATTAATTCCGAATAGCCAAAGTTTGGCTTCGAGCGTCATACGCGGTCCAGGTGTCGTGTGACGGCCTGAGACGCGCGCGAGCATCACGTCGCCACCGCCCCGGTCATCCACCGCCGACGTCCCGTGCGCCGGAGTCATCACCCCGGAGGCAATCGGAGGCCAACCTTGCAACGTTCCGGCGTCGCCTCCTGAGGGTCCGACTACACTTCTCCGTCGCTCGGCGAGCAATCCAGTCGCGGTGACATTACCATCTAACATCACAGATTGTAAGTTGTCATCACCATCATCATTAATCGGCTACTAAAGTGACAATAACCCAGCATCAACCTGAACAGTTTCCCTTCGTTTAATTTTTTGAATAAATTAGTCCCCGCCATTTGGTCGGGTGAACCAATTAATACCATAGCAAAGTGTTATTATTCTAAATCTTAAGAAACCACCAAATGCAACCCTTCGACCCAGGGCGCTCACCCCTGAGACGCTCAACGCCGGCGACATTAAGCAGGTAAGTGGGCATGCGCTTGGCGCCCTTATTAAATAAATTCAGCGCGTGTCCCCTCCTGCGACTTGGGACGACTGTCACACCATAAGTGTGTCGGCGCCTCCATTTTGTGAGCAGTTCCATCACAATAGATGCAATTCTACACTTAATGTCACCGTTATACTCGCGTCCTGTTTCCGGACGTTTCGAAATTTAAAGGAAAAAATTTGGAGCCGTTTTTGAGAAAATGTTGTAAATGTTCGGGGAGCTTCATGTAAAGCTCCCTTAAATTTTGAAGAAAGATTTTTAAAATCGAGGCGCCACGAGTGGACGCAGATCGACCGGGGAAAATCCATTTTGGAAGAAATCGCACGTATGGTTTACGCGCTAGTGTTGGTCACAGACGGACGAACGGACGGACGGACGTTTTCCTTTCAATTGGTTTTTCGGTATGAAGAAACCACAAAACAGCAATTCTAGGCACACCACGTGTTAGGGGATTTTTTCTTAATTTGGCAAATGGATTTATCCACTTATTTGTTATCAGGACTCGACAATGAAATTTTTTTCTGCCGAACATTCGTCGTTTTTTCATGCAGCATTACATAATATTCCCTATACTACGTATATTACTTCGTATGTACGTATGTATACGGGCAAGTAAAAATAAATTGAAAACCTAATCTCGCCGCGCCGCGTCGCGTCGCGTTGCGTGCTAAGTGCGCAGGCTCCTAGCTACACTAGATTTTGCTCTCACCGCGTCGCCGAGCATCTCGCCTCGCCGTGTCTCTTTCTCCCCTCAGCCAACGCAGGCAGACGCGCAACTGATCCGATCGTATTTAGCGGAGCGGACGAGGAGCTATGCAAGGCCGACGGCCCCAACGAAGCGCTTCTTGGGCGAAATTTCCAAATCCGATCAACTCCGCGGACGCGAGGCGTCTCCAGGCGTTAGGCGTTGGGCGTCGGCGGCGCGACGTCCCGTGCCGTGCGCGGTGCGAACTAATCCTCGGCAGTGGAAGCAGGGGGGGGGAGGCGGTAGCGAAACGTCTTCAGACTCGTCTTCCTTCTGGGTATTGAGAGGATTTAGCTACAAGTCATTGGGCATTAAGAGGATTTGTCTGAGGATAACGTTTCATTAGGTTTTGTGCAAGGAAAATTGTACATACGTTTGCAATTCCACCATGAAAGGTTTGAAGGCAGATACGTGCTATTTTTTCATCGCTTTATTATAAGATGATTTATTTTATTGGTGATAGTTTATTTTTCATAAATGCAAAAAACATGTTTTCGTTAAGATTACTCTACGTTTTCAATCATGTTTGCTTTTTTGTAAGATGTTTATTCAGATACACAGGACTTCAGTCAATTGCTTCTGTGAGTAATTAAAGGGATATGTTTAATTCGTATATGAAATAATATTTCATCATAATAATTCTAAATTTAATCATACTAGCTGAACCTGTACAAACGTTCGCACTGTTGTGCACGTAAAGAAAACCTAAATACTGCAATTTTTAAACCTGTATTCAATTCTCACATGATAATTTAAAGTTTTAAATTATGCATTTTGAGCAAAATCAGATTTAACATAACTGATGTTTTGTATTATTGTAGCACTTAATGAATTAACTTCAGGGCCGCACGAACAGAGAGATCATTTGGATACCGTCTCTTGCATGGGTGGGAATTGCAGTGGAAATTGGTCACGTGACCTCAACCGTGATATATACTGTTGACTGGGATTTTCAAATGCACAAATGCAAATATAGACGATCTTTTCCTTAAACGATAAGCTTAAAATATGTCTAAAAAGGAATAAACATGTTATTTTGTAAATTAGGGGGTAGAAAAACAAATCCTGTGTCTCTACAAACAAAACGTGGTTTTAAGGCTCTAAAACGCATTATATTCGAGTTTTGCACAGCGGTAGAGTGCTGTAGTGCCTTATGGGTTATATCTGCACGCTATGTATTTTATTTAATATTTTGTGACGTACAAGTATGTTATAAATAAATATTAGCTTTGCTCCATACACACTTCTATTATTCCAAACTTCACTCGTCTCTGGCACGCAATGTGCTTGAAAAGCGACACAATGTTTACTATTCGCGTATTAACAGATGGATATGCTGGAAGCAGCAAAACTAGTCTTTATCGTGTACACACATAGGATTGCCAGCCCGAAAAATATTTGTGAAACATACGTATGATATGAAATGTCCGAATGATGTATATGACGCTATGCATCTACGAAAAATAGATATGATACAATACATCTAATGTACAACATATTAGTGCCAAAGACTATTTCAAGGGAGAGGGAATTCAATATATCTTGTTACCAGGTGAAATTTTTCAAGTTGAAGCCTCCTTACTAATATTTTAGCACAAATTATTCCACTAATTTCAACATTTTCTTCACTCCGATATTATTAAAAAAAGAGAGCCACGTGCCATGGATTTTTGTGGGAAGCATTAATAATTTTATCGAAAAAAGTGAACTGGGTGATTTCAAAAATAAATCTTGTACTAATTTTAATCAGAGAATAAATACAAAATCTAAGTAGTGTTGCATGATACATTTCGAGTATTCATTACTAAAACATTTCGCACAAACCAAAATGCCAGCAACGAAATATTATAATTCAATCGAAAGACGAGGCGGGCCCAACAGCGCGCACTCAGACGCAAAGCGGTCCCTCATCGTTCTTCCTCTCCGGCCTCTCTCACCCCGCTCCCGCCCCGCCCCACCCCACCCTTTGCTACCTCCCCCGTAAGCGAAATTTCAGAACGGCGCCAGGGCCCGCTTAACTTTTAACTCCGCACGCCATCATAAGTGAATCGAATCGGTTTTGAGCGTTGCACATCACTCGCTTACTCCTCCCATCCTTCTCTCACCACCAGCACCTCCCATGCTGCCCAATCCCGCCTGCCTTCGGCGTCCCGCTTCAACTCCCCCACCCGCCCTTCTCCCGTTCGCTCCCCGCTCCCACAGCAGCCCGTTCTGCTCTTTCCTCCCCTTTTCTACCCGTCACCCCCCCTTCGGCCCTCCCCGCCCCATCCCGCGCGCCGCCTGGTGGTGAATATTAAAGCGCGCGTTTTATTAAGGAATTCCGCCTCTTCACAGCAGCCCATCGCCGCCCCGCAATTTCGGCGCATTAGGTGGAGGAA
>JAHLJT010008756.1:109174024-109197340 GCA_031308135.1 Acheta domesticus
TTTAAGAATGAATCTTTCATTCTGAATCACATTATAGACCCTTTCTCCGCATGTTCCCCGCTAGATCTTCCCATACTCCCCCGTATGCTCCTAACATATTTCCCTAAACGTTTCTCACACATTCGCCACACGTTTCCTGCCTTTACTAAGGCACACTTTCTTGCATATACCCTATTATATTACCCCACATGTTTCCCCGCATGTTCCCCACATGATCTCCTATGTGTTTTCTGACACGTTCATCGCATTCCCACTGCACATCCCCCCTGTCCTCCACATACTTCTCAAACGTTCACAGCGTGTTCCTGCATACATCGATCTAGATTTTATGACGGAAATTCAAAATTTTAATTTACTTAATGTTAAGTTCAGAAAAACACAAAGTTCCAACAACTTTGTTTATTACAACTTGCAAGCAACAATACAGGCGAGTGAGTACAATTCCCAAAATCCGAAAGAATAATTCCGTAGCCAAACAATTCCAGCCAAACAATTCCAAATATCCAGAAGAAGTCTAATAACTCGCGAAGTCAAACTCAGAGGAAGTCCAAAAACGCAGCACAGTTTCTCATACTTCACGATAGGCACTTGACAACTCGACACGCACGCTCACCCTCCAACTCGAACTGCTGTCTCAGTGCCGCCGGCCGCTTAAATTGCGGGCCGCGACATAGCCTCGCTTGCTGGCTCCGGCTTCGCCCGCTGGCCTCTCTTCTTCCATAGGCCGGCGTCGGTTATGGCCCGCCGAGCCGCGTTCCCGCGAAGTCTTGGTTTCGCACCGCTCTTTGGCGCGCCTTATAAGGGTGCGCATATTGCCGCAACACCCTCTCCTCTCAAACTGATATGTACGGTGCAAAGCGTACACGATGTTTTGAAGACGCCCTCGGTGCCTCCAATGATTGCGGCTGAGATGGCGGCTGCTTCGTTGCTTGCTCCTGAAAACGATCCATATGTATGAGATCCCTTAGTGCTCTTCCTCTCTTTTCACTTTCGGAAGCATTCCCCGTCTTATCCACTGGTTCTAATGAGTATCTAGGGCGCAACTGCACTTGGTGCCTTACTACCTCTTTGCTTAACACTTGTACTTCGTACAGTTTGTTGCATCTGTAATCTATAATTATTTTGGGCCACCAAGCTGGGTCCTTTTAAAACTTGTGCAGTATACTTTCTCTCCTACCTGGAATCGATGTTGCCTCTCTTCTTCCTTCCGGCGGTTACCTGGCTTCAATAAGGATAATAATGTCCTGTGCTGCCTGCCCTGGAGTATCTCTGCTGGGCTCTTTCCCTCAGCTCCGGGCAACGTCCTGTACGTTGCCTACACCCGCAACAGCGCCAGGCTCCTGGAGATCCCAGCATCCTTTGCCTTCTTCATCGCAGTCTTAAAGGTGCGCACGCACCTTTCCACTTCCCCATTAGATTGGGGGGTGGAATGGTGGCGCACACACATGTTTAATGCCGTTGACTCTGCGGAACTGAAAAAAAAACATCAGACGTAAATTGCGGACTATTTTCTGATATCAGAGTCTGTGGTAGCCCCTCAGTTATTTGTAATCTTCTCTAAACTCTCTGTAATTTGTATTTGTATCTTCTCAAGCGCGTCTACCTTAGCCCCTGACGTCGCCACATCCATTTCCACAATATATGGGAAATTTGATAAGAAATCCACAACAATCAACCACATTTTCCCCCAATAGGGACCCGCGTAATCGATGTGTACTCTTTCCCATTGCACTTCTGCTTTTGGCCAGGAACGCCACTCCTCCCGCGGGGCTGCCTAATTTATTTGACACGCGTTACAATTTCTGACCATGTCTTGAATGTCTTTGCCCATACCTCTCCAGTAACAATGCGTTCTGGCTTCGTATTTACGATGCCCCAATGTCCCTGATGTAGTACTTCCACCACTCGTTTCCTAAAGACTTCTGGCAATACCACTTTATTCCCCTGCTCACTCGCTAAAAATAATACTCCTGACTTGACTGAAAGACTGTCCCTCTTCTCAAACCATGGCGCGTTGCTCCTGAGCAACCTTCTCGGCCACCCCTTTCTAACAAAATCTCTAACTTCTCGTAGTTCCCTACTCTGGTCTGTTGCAGCTGCAACTGTGGCTGCCGTTACCGGAAATTCTTGCAATAGTTGCCACTCCTCGATGTCCACCTGCTGACACACTTCTTCAGTTTCATCGAAGGCGACATCTGGACCTGCTGGCAGCCTGGACAATGCATCCGCGTTGGGGTGACGCGATGTTGACTTGTAGTGGATCTGATAATTGTAGTCCGTCAAAAACAGAACCCATCTTTGCAACTTTTTCGCCATACCCTAAGGCAACTTCCTTCCCACATGGAATAGCTGCACCAGCGGTTTGTGGTCTGTAATAATGTGAAACTTTGAACCGTACACATATTCATTGAATTTCTCGACCCCAAATTTCTTGAACACAGCTAACTCTTCCTTTTCTAACTGGGAATAATTTTTCTGATGGCTGTTGAGAGATTTTGACGCGAAAGCTATGAAGCGCTCCACGCCCTTCTCATCTTTCTGCGACAACATAGCTCCAATACTATAGTCTGACGCATCGGTTGCAATCGTGGTAATCAAGCAAGGTACATAATGATTTAATTGCGTTGCCTCAATAATCGCACATTTTAATCTGTTCAGTCCCCTGTCGCATTCTGCCGACCAAACAAATTTCACTTGACTAAACTTTAACTATTCGCATCTTCAATACCTCAAGTATTTCTTACGACAATTATAATTTTTAAATTGCAATATTACAACTTCATATCCCGTAGGAAGGTAACATACGAGGCCATTGGATGTTGGGAATTTTTGAAGGCTTTCTCAGCAATTACGATTCATTGGTAAGTCCAATGCCAGATACTGTAAGAACATATTTGAACAAAGTTACGCATGAACGAAATGAAATATGAAATAAATTTTCTGCACATGAAGATACTTTTAAAATAATTTACAGCGTCGGCGACGCCACATTCAGCTAGTTGTACAGTATTATTTCAGAGTTATGTAAAATACAGTGTAACTGGAATTTGCAATATAATTGCAGTGCGTTTGCAAGTTTACAAGTTGCATAAATGTTTCCGTAGGGTATGTAGAAGGGTCGAAAATGATTACTTTTTGTCAACGAACACGTAGTAAGGAATTTCAATTCACAGAGTTAAATGCATTTATACATGTGTTTCAATTCGCTCCTGATTTTCATGCAACTTCGCATTTACAGATTTACGGCAGGTATATAAAATCTCCTTGACTGGATCATAACGTGACTTGTCGAACATCTGAATATAAGGAATTACCTAAACATCAGGGGTAACCGCCACTTGTAACTCCATTACATGCATTTTTTCGATATATGTGTTACATTGGCATTGTTGGATTTGTCTTGAGTATCAAAAATGTGATTAAAACTTACTGTTTATCTTATAAAATTGTCGAAAGAATAAAATTCATCACATTAAGTAAAAAATCTAAAATCCGCCGAGATATAGCGTTAAATGTGAGAAAAGGCTAAAAATACATTTTAGATACAATCACTATAGTAAGACAAACAAATATAGAAATTTTTTCTAAGTTATTTTGCGAGTAGAATAAGATAATATCATTGTCTTGTAGTTTGGTCGTGGGCCAATTCCACCTACATTTTTTTTGCTACACCCTTCAATTGTCTTTATCGCGATTAACGAGCCGACGAAGGGAAGAACGTTGGTGAGGCTGCAGCCGCGAGGCGTGTGCGCCTATTCGCCCCGCCCACGCCGCCCCGGCGGTCCCAGCGGGCGCGGCTCCAACCGCCGAGATTCGCTTCGTCCTTGGCGACCGGCCCCGCCCCCGCCCCCCTGGCCCCTCGCGCTCGCGGGGCGCGCGGCGTTCGTCAAACATTCACGA
The DNA here is from genome assembly GCA_031308135.1 of Acheta domesticus. Lineage (NCBI taxonomy): Eukaryota > Metazoa > Arthropoda > Insecta > Orthoptera > Gryllidae > Acheta > Acheta domesticus. The sequence continues at coordinate 109,177,925 of JAHLJT010008756.1, forward strand.
CGAGCGTGGACGCGGCGGCTCCCTAAATAATAGCGCACGGCGGCGGGTGGGCGAGGAGGGCGCGTGGGGCGGCGGGGGGCGGCGTGGGGCGAGGCGAGTGGGTGGTGGAGCGGGATCGAAGGGGGCGGAGTGGGGCGGAGCGAGGGAAATAGGAAGGAGCGTGGCGGGGAGAAGAGGGACAGGACGTTGAAAGGCTGAGGAGAAAGGGAAGTCTAGGGAAAGGCTCGAAAGGTTGGGGAGGGTGGGGAATGTGGAGAGGAGGGATGGGCCACGAGCAGGCGGCGAGGCTGAGCGGGAAGTGGAGCGGGACGGAGCTGGTTGGCTCCCAGCGGAACAGGGTGTCGAAGCAGCGTCGGATGAGGGTAGGCAGGGAAAGTAAGGTATAGTGAAGAGCTGGCAGAGTTAGAGAGGTTAAAGAGGGTGGGAGGTAGGGCAAAAATGCAACGGTATCGGAGTAGGGCGGAGAGGGGCGGGTAGGAGCGCGACCTGAGGCGAGAGGGCGGTGGAAAAGGTAGGCGGCGATAGGAAGGGAAGGAGGCAGTGTTCGCGGCGGGGAGGGGAGGGGCAGCGGGGCGGGGCACGGCCATCCACTATGCGGGTCAGGCGCGCGGTGTCAACAGCGTGACCGATACTCCAGTGGCGAGAGTGCGCCCGCTCGCTGCAGCCACCTCCGCCCCCGGCTCGATCCCACTGGACGCCCCCGCCCACCGCCGCCCACGGTCAGAGGTCTCGCCAATGCCTCACGTACGCAGTGGAGCGAGTGGGGAGGGGCGTGGCTCGCAGCCACAGTTAGTCTCGGTTAATATGGATCACAATGAACAAATTAGTTGAATGTGATATACTAAAGAGCTTCTATGAGATAACACATAAATATCAGGAAATGTATATCTACGTAATATTTTGTTATACGGGTAATAAACATTTTGAAAGATAACAGAAAGTACAATAGTGTAATAGAAACTAGTGGTGCTACAGAATGGCACAGACTTTCCCGTATTAGTTTTCTATTTTCTTGGGTCTTCGCTAGCTATTCGGAATTGCCACATACTCTTTCTTGCCAGCTACCATCTATCATCGCCAAAAGTACATTTTTTTGTCATTTTCTTAATTTTTCGGTTTCCTATTGGTAGAACAGAAACATTAATTTTAGAATATTAAAGTACACAAAAACCTAGCCGTAAATGGCAATTTCCTTTTAAAATATATGTGCCGTTTAAGAGAAAATGGCGTTTTAGCACTACTAAAAATGCGAAATTTGAAGCTCATTTTCACAGAAAATGTTTGAGTTTTCAAAATACTTTATTTGAAGTTATTGAAAGCACTTACACTCACAAATATAATAATGTTTACAAATTGCTGGTAATGTGCATATTAAAGATGTGAGTTTTTTTAAAAAAAATACAATTATGTAATTTTTGAAAAAACAAAAAACTCAAAATAAACTTTACGCTATACTAAAGAGAGTAATTAGCACTATCCATTACAAAAGTTTGAAGAAAAAATTTGCAGCCATTTACGAGAAAATGGCGTTTGAGCATTTCTGAAAATGCCGAAATTTCAGCTACTTTTCACAGAAAACGGATGTGTTTTCGAAAAACTTTACTTGACATTATTTAAAGCATATATACTCGTAAATACAATAGAATTAAAAAATCGCCGATAGTGTAAATATTAACGGCGTGAGAGACAAGTAAAAAAATTAACATTTGGTAATTTTTGAAAAAACCAACCAATAGGCCTGTATGGCTTTTATGTCATCTGATATAGTACATTTACCACTATCCCTATCAAAAGTTTAAAGAAAAAATTTGAAGCCGTTTTTGAGAAAATCTTGTTTTTGTCATTTTTTAAAATTGCACATATTGCACGCAATACTGCGCGAAAAATACTAAAATTTTCAAAAAATTGTAGATGACCTTAATGATAGAATACATGTTGGACAACAAATTTTATCTGAAGAAAAAATCTCAAATTTCAAAAATCTTCAATTTTGTAGTTGCAGAAAGACGCCGAAAACAATTAAAACTATGCGAATATTATTTATCCTCCCTCTTACATTTTCTTCCTATTTCTTCCTATATTTATTAGGATCAAACGGAGCTATTATTATATACAAAAATAAAGTTTTCATCTTATCTTTTATACTGTTTTCAGCAAAAACATGAGAAATTCTCAATATGTGTCTTTTAGTGCTAAAGACGTGTATGAAGTAAAAATATATTAAGGCCTACCACAACTCCTAAAAATATCAAGAGTTTGTATCAAATTAGCCCCACCTAATGGGGGTAATACGATACATTGATGGGACTAAAGTGATACAGCTTGATATCATTATGAAAGTTGTGATTGGGAATAAACGAGCGGCTATAGTGAGGAAGCTTAGGGTCTAGTATCTCAACCGTATTTTTATCATTTTTATATCGTTTGCGATGTCTGTGTTGTAAAACAAGTGGATCCCTCAATGCTTCTCTATTGCAATGCATTACACTTCAGACGCTACTGGTCACGTAATTGTTCATCATGTTTTACGCTAAGCTCTGGAAAAATGTTAATAGACGAAAGATTTTCTGGCGAATATGGGCTTGTTATATGTCCTGTTTTGGACACGCTTTCGCTCTAACACTGTCGCAGAGAAATTTAATTTACCTGTCCGAGAAAACGTTGAAGTAATATTTGTGGCCGGCATTTCACAATTGAAGGGGCAGCATATGGAACAATGACGTGCTTAATACTTGAGAATGCGGCGGGTTGCGTTGAGATACTGTTCAGGAAAGCTTGAATCATCGTCTCCTGTATTATTTCAGTAGTATACCTTTCCGTTGTGGCATTCACACGCAACCAATCTTTATAAATGAGGTCTCTAATAAAAGAGAATTTCACGGAGACGTAAAAAATTGCACTTTGACTGTAAAAATATGAAGGATTTGTTCGGAAAACCGCATCTAAATATTCAATTGGAGGCAGCGATAGCCCCGCCGCAGCCTCTCATGCGGGAGCGCAGTTACTGCAAGCAAGAAGCGGGAAAATAATTTTTTTAAGTGGGACGCGCGAAATTCATATTCGCGCCTCCATAACGCACTGCTGCACCATGGAACTCCCATAACTGGCGAGAAGATGATCCACTAAGAGCTCCCAGCTGGACGAAAGTTACTGCATTTTGGGCGTGCCGGGAACATGTGCTAACACTTAATGAATTACAATAATAATCATCCACGCGCCCACTGAAGGGTTAAATATCGTACAGTTGTTATGATTGAATTAATCTAAATATATTGTGCAATATTCTCAGTTGTAGATTCATATCTACAAATGTACATTTTCCCCCTTCGCAACAACAAAGACTTTTTTATTGGTTGGTATTAAATTTCGTTTTTTTCCATTTGAAAGGTAAAATTGGCACTAAAAGTTTTTAATTTAACGCCTTTTCTCCGAAATGTTTCTCCTATTACAATCAGTTTTCCCTATGTCAATTACTATTATTTATTTATTAATTAGCGTTTGTTAATCATTCTACTAACAAATCGAATGTCGTTCAGAGCTGTTCTTGATAGTATACTCGTACGCTCAAATATTATCACGTGTTGTGTTTCTGGATAATACATTTTTTCGCAGTGAATCGAAAAGCATTTCTTCGTTTCTTACATATACTTGAAACATCAAGTCATTAAGTATTAGTATATATTTGATGACCAATCAATTCATTTTATTTGATAATGGCTAAGAAAAAATGCATCACTGCATTGAAATCGTCTGATGTTCGTCCTGCCATTGTGAAAAGCCATTAGGGACATAAATTATGCGTACATACTTTCTGAAACAAATATTGTGCGCCAAATAACTGTGCGTTCAGGGCGTAATAATTATGCCTTAGGTGTAGAAAGCTATTTCACAGATTACATCTCTCGTAAGTGACTTTGAGAGCAACGTTGAATGTGCAAACATTGAAAAGCTTATCCTGCAGAAATGCACACATCATATGTGTACTTGTGAAAGCTATGAACACATCCTGAGAACGTCACAAAGCCTGATACAACGGTGCCTACAATCGCACATCAATAGGTAAAAAGGAAACAAATTACTCCTCAGCAGTGGTGTCTTCTGCTCAGTGAGCATAAGGATGCGATGAAAGTTTTACGGATTAAACAAGGTAGATAAATTTAGGAATCTAATCGACTTGATACTTCCTTGAAGGTATTTGAGAATTGCAATTTTGCAATTTTGCATTGCATTGCTAGATATCAATAATAAACGAAATAATGAAACAAAATTACATTGAAACCTGAACAATTCACTCACTTGTTTAATTAGATGTCCATTTGCCGTTATCTTCTAGCGTACTTGAGAACTAAAGAGTTATTTAAATCTTTCATAGAACATTGTCAGTTTTCACTTACTATTTCCTGCGTCATACTCAACCAATTAAACTCATCAAATTCTATAAACCATGTGATCGCTTTGTCGCATCTTTCAGCAAGAAAATTGTTGGATTCTAATTTTCGCGTTACAGTTTCGAAACTATAATTTTTCGTTGTGGAAGCACATATTATCCCCATAAACAGTATCAAAAAAACTCAGCACTTTCGCCACAATACACAATACACGTAAAAAACCTGGCAACAACTATTATCAGTTGCGTGCGGTAAGACGTCTTTGTCAGAACTGATAACCCAAGCCTCGTAAATCCTGATCTGAATCAAGACTGTAGGTAAACATGCGTATGCATGCGCATGAAGTGTAGTCAAGGCGTACTTTCCCAACCAGCTAAGGAATCCACAGTCATTAGCACGTGGCCATTGGGATTCTCAGTTCTTCTACTGAAAGAAGAAGAAATTCTCAAAGGAAGCGATGACGAGGCTTTAGGAGAGGAAAGAAGTGGCAATGAAAAGTCCGAGATGCAACAGTTAACGTCGCAGCACCGTCGGCAGAGAGGTGCATTGAGGCAGAGAGGTGACTTAAGTAATAGAAAAATAATTTTATGAAAAGGTTTAATAAACTGACTTTCCACTCACCCAAAGGTAATACATTTCTGTCTGATAAAAGAAAGTTACAAGAACAATATGCATACCGTAAGTAAAAGCGGACAAATTTGGAGACACAACTTCAATATTATTAGAGGCAGAAGTTTTGGAATATTACATTTTTACTTTCCCGTATACATACGTATATACGGAGTAATATACGTAAAATACGGTAAGTTCTGTAATAATACGCGAAAAAAACGGGGGATATTTGCAGAAAAAAATCATGCCCTGATAACACCCTGATAATGAAATAACGCCCTGATAACGAAATTCAGGCCATGATAACGAAAGTGGATAAATCCAGTTGCTAAATAAAGAAAAAAATCCCCTAACACGTGATGTAGCCAGAGACACTGTTTTGTGGGTCACTGATACCGAAAAACCAACTGAAAACAAAACGTCCGTCCGTCCGTCCGTCCGTCCCTCCGTTTGTCAGTTTATCCATCTCTCCGCCTGTGAACATCACTAACGCCTAAAAATCATTTGTAGGATTTCTCTCAAATTGAAGAAACCACTGTTGATCTGCCTCGAGATGAAGCACTGAGATCTTTAAAATGAATCTATAAAATTTGGGGGTTACTCTTCGTGAAGCCTACCGGACATTTGCAAAATTTTCTCGAAAACGGCTCCAAATCTTTCATTTAAATTTCTCGTAAGAATGGTGTAAAATACACTTACCAAGTTGACTTAGATCCGAGTTTCACGGTTAATTGGGAATTTTTGAAATTGCAAAATTGATTTTTTTTCGGCGTCTTACAACAAAAACAAAATTAAAGATAGACATTTTTCATTCAAATAATATTTGTTCTTTATAGTGAAAAATTTCATTGACGTCATGTATATTTATTTGAAAATTTTAGTGGTTTTTGCCAAGTATTGCGTAACTTAAAAAAATTTCTCAAAAACGGCTCCAAACTTTTTCTTTAAACTTTCTGTAGGGATAGTACTAAATGTACTCTATGAGATGACATAAATGCCCTGTTGATCTATTTTTGTGTTTTTTCAAAAATTACAAATATGTAATTATTTGACATGTGTGTCACGTTAATATTTACATATATAAACTTTACGTAGACATATATTATATATGAGCGGCGATTTGTTCTCATTATTATATTTATGAGTATATGTGCTACAAATAATGTCACAACGTTTCTCGTAAACTCAGCCGTTTTATGTAACTTGTGGTGCTACAGAATGGCACAGACTTTCCCGTATTAGTTTTCTATTTCCATGGGCGGTCTGCGCTAGCTATTTGGAATTGCCACATACTTTTTCTTGCCAGCTGCCGCCAAAACTACATTTTTTGCCATTTCTTAATTTTCCGATTTGCTATTAGTAGAACGGAAATACTAATTTTTGAATAATAAAGAATACAAAAACCTAGTTCTAAATGGCAATTTACTTTTAAAAATTATGTGCCGTTTTAAAGAATATTGCGTTTCAGCGCTACTAAAAATGCGAAATTTGAAGCTCATTTTCACAGAAAAGTTTTGAGTTTTCAAAATGCTTTGTTGGAAGTGTTTTGAAGCACTTACACTCACAAATATAATAATCTTTACAAATTGCTGGTAATGTGCATATTAAAGATATTGGAGATCTTTAAAAAAATACATTTATATAATATTTGAAAAAACAAAAAATAACTCAAATTAAACTTTACGTCATGTTAAAGAGTGTAATTAGCACTATCAGTTACAAAAGTTTCAAGGAACAATTTGCAGCTACATACGAGAAAATGGCGTTTGAGCGTTTCTGAATATGCAGAGTTTTGACCTAATTTTCACAGAAAAATTGTTGTGTTTTCGACAAACTTCATTGGGCATTATTTATAGCACATGTACTCATAAATAAAATAAAGTGAAAAAATCGCCGCTAATGTAAATATTAACGTGAGAGACAAATCAAAAAAATTACATTTTTGCAATTTTTCAAAAAACAATAGAATGGAGCGATATGGAGTTTATGTTATCTCATAGGGTACATTTAGCACTATCCCTACCAAAACTTTAAAGAAAACATTTGGAGCCATTTTTGAGAAAACCTTGTTTTTGTATTTTTTAAAAATTGCACATATTACACGAAATATTAAGCGAAAAGTACTAAAATTTTCGAAAAAATGTGCGTGATCTTAATGAGATAACTCACTTTGGACAACAGATTTTTTTAAACAAAATTTGTATCATCAATTTTGTAGTTTGAGAAAGATGCCGAAAAAATTAAAACTTACACAATTTTCGAAAACTCAGAATCTCAGAATCGGACCTATGACATCTGAATAAGTGTATCTTGTTTTATTCTTACAAGAAATTTAAAGAAAAAAATTTGGAGTCGTTTTTCAGAAATTTTTCAAAATGTCCGGTGGGCTTCATGTAATGTACCCTCAAATTTTGGAGAATAGTTTTCAGAATCTCAAAGCTTTGACGAAACCCAGATCGACTGGGGAATATCCATTTTGGAAGAAATCGTAAATATGGTTTAGGCGCTAGTAGTGTTCAGAGACGGACAGACGGACGTTTTCCTTTCAAATGGTTTTTTCGGTATCAAGGACCCATAAAACAGGGTGTCTGGCTATACCAAGTGTTAGGGGATTTTTTTATTAATTTAGCAACTGGTTTTATCCACTTTTTCGTTATCACGGCCCGGCAATTAAATTTTTCCGACGAAAATTGGCCATTTTTTCGCGCAGCATTACATAACTTTCCCTATACAAAGCATATCACTCCGTGTATACGTAAGTATACGGGAAAGTAAAAATATGTTTTTTTTCTTGAATAGGTACTGACCCTCATGTGAGAGGAATTTATGTCCTCAATTATTCTACATAGCTCAGAAAGATGACGGTCGAACACATAAAAAATAGTGGTGCAACAGAATGGCACAGACTTTCCCGTATTAGTATTCTATTTCCTTAGGCCTTCGCTAGCTATTCGGAATTGTCACGAATTCTTTCTTGCCAGCTGTCATGTATAACCCCCAAAAGTACATTTTTTTGTCATTTTCTTAATTTTTCGTTTTCCTATTGGTAGATTGGAAACATTAATTTTAGAATATTATAGAACACAAAAACCTAGTCATAAATGGCAATTTGCTTTTAAAAATTATGTACCGTTTAAGAGGAAATGGCGTTTTAGCGCTACTAAAAATGCGAAATTTGAAGCTCATTTTCACAGAAAATGAGCAGATTTTTCAAAATACTTTATTCGAAGTTATTTAAAGCACTTACACTCACAAATATAGTAATGTTTACAAATTTCTGGTAATGTGCATATTAAAGATATGAGTGATCTTTCAAAAAAATTACAATTATGTAACTTTTGAAAAAACAAAAAAATAACCCAAAATAAACTTTACGCTATACCAAAGAGTGTAATTAGCACTATCCGTTACAAAAGTTTGAAGAAAAAATTTGCAGCCATATATGAGAAAATGGCGTTTCAGCGTTTCTAAAAATGCGAAATTTTGAGCTACTTTACTACAGAAAACGGTTGTGTTTTCGAGAAAGATTACTTGACATTATTTAAGGGACATGTACTCGTAAATATAATAATGTGAAAAAATCCCCGCTAATGTAAATATTATCGTAAGTAATATCACGAGAAGTGCTGTGCTAGCCGGTAAATTCACGACTCGCGTAGCGAGGAGTGAATTTACCGGCTAGCACAGCACTTCGAGTGATATTTAGTCTGACTATTTCACGAATAAACACATTACATGATTTGAAAAGATAATTTAAATCACAGGAATTACGAAAAGGGAAATATTACTCAAAATTACAACCGAAAAATGAAAACCTTTCATTCAGTTCCGACTTATCACTGCCTCCTGGAATAACTTATAATCCAGTAACATTTGAATAACAGTTTAATGCAGAAAATGATTTCATATATGTTTCAATTTTATGGTAATAAAACTTTCGGAAAACAATTATAACAAGGCTACTGACAAGAACATTTATTAAAAACACAATCATTAAAGTTGTAGGAAGTTGTTTTCCAAGTCTTGGTCTTCCATAGAAGTATTTGAAATGGAAGATGTACAAGATGAATTAGCAGCGGAATTCGTCAATTTCGACTGAACACACGTGTGTACTCAATAAAATATTTTCCTGAATAATTTTGGTTGTAACGTTCCACATAGTTTTGATGGCATATTCTTTGTGCTCTTCACAATCTAATCTTCGTATATTAATTGCCTAAAACATGTGTAATTTCTTCATTTGTAGTTTGTGCTGTCCATTTGTATTCTCTGTCTTGACAAACTTCTTGAAATTTCTTTTACACACTTTTTCTGTTTCTTTTGCTGTTTTGCGGCACTGAATCTTTAATAATAGATTCTATTTCAGAGTTTTAAACATTACCAAAACCACACATTTTGATATTATATTGATGCACAAGAGCCATTTTGGAGGTGAAACAATTGCTATCGTTATCTTAAAAAGGTAAACAAAGGTTTTACAGCGATAAAAAAGGTAAACAAGCTGATGGCGATAAACATCTGGGATTGGTTTAGTTTGAATATATCCAGGCTTACCATTGGCTACTTACGACGCCGATAGACATGAGTGAAATAGTCGACGTGAGAAACATGTGAAAAACTTTACATTTTTGTAATATTTGAAAAAACCAACCTATAGAGCAATATGTCTTTTATGTCATCTGATAGAATACATTTACCACTATCCACACCAAAAGTTTAAAAAAAAATTTGAAGCCGTTTTTGAGAAAATTTTGTTTTTGTAATTTTTTAAAATTGCATATATTACACGCAATATTGCACAAAAAAATTACTAAAATTTTGAAAGAACTTAATATGCAGAACAAATTTTATTTGAAGAAAAAATCTCTATCTTTAATTTTGTAGTTGGAGAATGTCGCCGAAAAAATTCAAACATTCACAATTTTCGAAAATTCAGTTATCCGTTAAAATCGGACCTATGCCATCTTAATAAGTGTATTTTACTCTATTCACACAAGAAATTTAAAGAAAAAATTTGAAACCGTTTTTGACAAAATTTTGAAAATCCCCGGGGGCCTTCAACCCCTCAAATTCTACAGAATCTTTTTCAAAATCTCAAATCTTTGACTAGAACCAAATCGACGGGGAATATCCATTTAAGAAGGAATTGTACGTATGGTTTAGGCGCAGGAGACAGACGGACGTTTTCCTTTCAATTGGGTTTTCGGTATCAAGGACCTAGAAAACAGGGTTTCTGGCTACACCACATGTTCGGGGATTTTGTTTCTTAATTTAGCAACTGGTTTTATCTTTTTTGTTTTCACGGCTCGGCAATTAATTATTTCCGCCGAAAATTGGCTATTTTTTCGCGCAGCATTACATAACTTTCCCTATACTACGTATATCTCTTTGTGTATACGTACGTATACGGAAAAGTAAAAAGTACTCAGGAGAATGATACTTTGCGTACTGGCATTCACGGATTCACTCAAAATTAAACTCTTTTTCATAAAACAATTTATACCATAATCTCTGAATTTTGTTCAATAGACATTACTTACAAGAAATATATATTTACACAAATGCCCTGTATGAATGAAAACAAAAATGATCTTATAACTATAATACTTTTACACTCACATTAGCTACTAGCAATATAGAAAATTTAATCATATGATTTCATGTTACCAACTGACAGAGATTCCAAAATGAAAATTCTTATCTTCACTTTCTCGCCTTTCTATTTTTCAGAAATTTGTCGAGAAAAGAAACAAAACATGGATTGTATACCGTTACCTGAAACACAATGTATTTCCAAAAATAATCTTTAGAAACTTTTATGAACTGCTTATTCTCTTTTACTTTTTCAAAGAAACTCAATCGCACTATTTAAAATAATTCTTTATAAAATTCTTGCATGATGTTTCAACTTGTTTATTTAAAAATAAGAATGATTGATTCTATAGTTTTTTAATGTAAGTTTCAAAAATTTTCAAATACTTGGTAACGCATTGCTAATTATTTTTTGCAATTATATAAAATTTAGATGAGAGTTCAGGATACTATAATTCCGTTCGGAACTTTCTTTCTTGTTGCGTTGCGACCTTCAGTGACGGTGGTTGAAATGAGGTAGCGACGTGGCACCCAGCTGCGCGGTGCGCCTCGCGACTTTGTCTCCACCGTTAAAACCCCGACGCCGTGGTGTTGGCCAAGCGTTCGCTTCCGTAGGGTTTTTTGCAGTTCGTTCTTGTGATAATTTTCACAATTTTCAGTGAAATCTCACGCCAAGATACCAATTGAAGAATAACCAAAATAGAGAGAAGGGAGAAACAAAATAAAACTGGAAAAGGAGACATCCACGATGAGTTCAATATTCACTTGGCTCGTACATTCTTCCCACTTCCCACTACTCTTTGAAATGTATGCACGAAATTTTTTAAATAAGCACACAATTATTTGCATTTCATCTCAATTTAAAGCAATTTACCTCTTCTGTATATCTTCAAAGAGTTTCTCCTGCTTCAGAAACGATGTCTCGTATTGGTACTATGCACGTAGTGTTTCGTCTGCCGCCGTGCGACTGCTCCGGTCGGCTCCCCGGTTCCAAAAGAAAGAAATGTTACCTATAGCTTTTCGTGTCGTCTTGCTATTTCAGGAAACTCTGTGGTTATATTTTTGCACTTGTTTTCTTTATTTTTATAGCGCGCGTTTCAACTGGTCCCTGTTTACACAGTCGAGGAATGTGACACGTTTTACTGGTTTTTTACTAAAACGGGTGGTTATAGTACTAGTTCTTGAACATTTTTTTAAATAGTATTTTCGTTTCATTCCTCTGATCTTGAGACCAAATAGCGATTAGGCATCAAATTTCAGAACTGTTAAATTCTTCTCTTGCATCAATTTACTCGTCGATCACTTTCATACGCTTGAGTCACGTTGGCTATCCTGCCTGAGAGGAGGACGAGAATGGCTGGCATACCTGAGAGCTGAGTTGTTAATGAGCCACAGCGCTGGGGGTGCAGATATTTTTAGACCACGTGACGCTGGCTTCACTTGTCCAGCAGCTAGTTTTCACGTGGAAGTATGTAAACCTCCCTCCCACGTTCATCGGTGGTCACATGGGGGTGAGCCATGGGTCCAATCAACTGCATATTGTCAACTTACTATTTAATATTGACAATTTAAAAGCTTAAATTAATTTATTAAGAAGCGGAATTTTGTTAATTTAATATAATTTCTTATTATTAAATCCATTTTCAATGTCGGAGAACTGGTCAACACTGTTATTACAAAAAATGTTCACATCGAAGGCTACGTGTCTATTTTCGATACATAGTTAATTGTGGTTATTTAAGAACGAGTTGGCGACCAAAACGCGTTTCTTATGGTCCTCCATTCCAAACTGACCCTAACAAACATATAAAAGAGAATGTTCTCTTACACCAGGAAGGTAATACAGGACAATATATTCTAAATATTAATTGCTTTAATATTCGCAAACGAATGTCATTCTGCTACATGAATAAAACCTCCTGTAGAAATAAATTGGAAAACACGTGAAAGAAAACTTTATAAGTTTAAAGATAATGCATCAAGTATTTATTAATATATAACAAGCATATTGGTTCTGCATATTAAACTTGAATTTTGCAAATTTGCAGATACTTCAATTTTTGTTTTTTTAAACGTCCCACAAGCGTTAAAAGACGAAATACTCCCAAAGAGATCAGAAAGGTTATAATAATAAAATTTGTTTACTACGAAAAGTGAACTTCTTGAGTGTACAGACATGTGAGAAAACTACGCAGGGATGTTAATTACGTGTTTTCTGTATGTAATTTTTAGTCTAGTCGATAAACTATTTTTTGTAAAGAAACCAGAACCATTGTCATAGCAAGTGTAAGCTTTTAACTTACAAATAACACGATTTTCTCTTAACTTAATGCATCTCATGCATACGCACAGAACTTCGCCCCTTAATTACTCGCTAGAAATTATTCCCGGCTTCGCGTCGGGGCGTAGCTCAGGTATAAACTAAGCGGAATTAAGAGGGAAATGTAATATATTCACGCGCATGCAAGTACGGAGGCATATATTTAGACCCTCGTCCTTTCAAATCGCCTCGGAGACCACTCGAGGAAAAGGGAAGAGAGAAAGAGAATATCGAGGTGAAAGTGGAGACGTAGGTAAAATATGTGGAGTAAAAGGAGGTGGAAGTGCGGGTAGAGAGGTGGTGGAGGTGAAGATAAGAGAGGACATGGAGCAATAAAAGTAGATGTAGACGGAGGCACAGTCCTAGGGGACTTGGTGGCAGTGATGAGAGCGAGGGCGGAGGTGGAAGCGGAGGTGAAAGTCGAGGCCAAAAGCAATTGCCGAAGACTTGGCGGTGTTAAGGCGGAGGGTAGGAGGAGGGCGAGGAGACAACGGCCACAGTTGTAACGACGGAGATTGCCGTGGAAGTGAAAGAATAGAAGAGATAACTACGCTAATTCCGAGGGCAGTGATCAAAAGAAAATGAGAATGTTTGAGAAACATGGCAACTCAGCTTTGCAAAGCAAGCGCATATTACAAGGCAGTTAAGTTGTTTTGAAGACAAAAACGTACAGATGAAGACTGCAACGTGTTATTAATTGTGTCTCTAAGGTTACAAATAGAAAAAAGAAGGATTATCTAACGGTTACGAAGAATAAATAATGAATGAAGAGAGTGAGACGAAGTTTTCTACATTATTAATTTTCTTCATCTTATTTTTATGTTTGTATCGTGGTGTGCATAAAAACTTTAATAAATGAATTTGTGACACTATAATGTAAATTTTTAGATAAATTTTTGTAAATTTTTGTAAAATAATTGTAAATTTTTAGATAAATTAACCAACTAGCGAATTCGAAGAAAAGCGGTCTATACGAGTCGTCCACCATACATTCTGCATTACGAGGAAATGCAGAAAGTCTAGTAAGCTAATCAGTTCGTCACGCTCGTCCGCTAGCAGAGAAGTCCGTGTGAGGAGGGTGCAATGTAAAGCGCTCCTTGATTGGGAGCGATGGACGCGTGGAAGTGCGAGAGGACAAACGCAAGAGGAGTTTCAAAGTTTCGCAGAGCCTAAATGGGGGCCTGAGCAACAGAGCAAGAGATATTTGGAACGATGATTAAGGCCCAAAGGTGTAGAAAAGATGAAGAAACAGACTTGAGAGACACACGAGGTAGTGAATACGAGAAATTCTGTTAATGGAAACGGATCGTTGAAAAAAATATCACAAGAGACTCTCTAGTATTTTTGTGTGTTTTATCTGTATTTTTTATATTCTGTTTGGCCCGTGTATTGGGAACAGACTATCATTAATGGTACGAAATTTATAAATAATTCAACCTATTGTGCATTTAATATCGCTACAGTCTACCTGTATATCTTTCAACTATTAAAAAAACGTGAAAAATGAAACCTGGTAAGTTTGTACAATATCACAAGAAGCTATTTTTCACAGGGCTTGAAAAGAGTGTAGATATATAAACTCCAAATTGTTAAAACAACGTTCACGAAAATGTGGAAGGGCTACAAACTGGGACTGGAAAACTATTGATGGCGAAATGATCGGAAGAAGAATAGAGCTTGTAGTAATTTGGGATGAAGATGGGTAGTGGTAATTGTAACGGTGGGATGAAGGTTGTGGGTGAAAAGGTCGGAGCAAAGGTGAATAATGGAGGCGGGAGTGTTAGTGAGCCAGGATGGGAAAGATGTACGAGAAGAAGCGAATGGAGGCTATTTGGGGATTCTCGTTGAGGAAAGAATGAGATGGCGAAAGGATGAGGGGATGGGAGACAGGGAGATGAGGCTAGGAAAATGAAAGCAGATGGGGAGACGAGCTGGGGAAGAAAAGCGTAGAAGAGATAAAGATGCAAGAAATCGGCAATGGAAAGAAGTGGTGAGGAGATGCATCGATGTGGACTTAGCGAAAAAGAAAGAAAAATTGAGGAAGCAGAGCACAGAGATCCAACTCATCTACAAAGAACACAAACGATAATAGAGAACAGACCGAGCTGTTGGCGCCATGGAGATTATCCGTACAACGTCGTGTCTGGTGTAGAAGGCAAGGGGTACAGACACTGGGAGGGAGACAGAGGGAGGGGCATGCGTATGTGCGGTTCAAAAATCATTCGCACAGAGAACGGGAATTATCAGAGAGGTTTGTCAGGGTATCTGGTACAAACCACAGCACGGAGACAGGCATCTCCCAGCGCCTTAACACCCCCGAGTCCCTGCCCTTCGAGTGAGCCATCACGCAGTGCAGCGCAGAGCAGGGGTGGCGGGGGTGGAGCAAGCGAAAGCGGAGAAGGCTGGCTCTCGCTAATTGCTCATCACACTGTCTCCCTCCGCTCCCCCCGAACATCGCCTTGACCCACCTCACACCCACGCGCACGCAGCGCAAACGCAGCTCCCGTTCGCCCTCCTGGCCCAGGTTGCGCCCTAGCATTGCCCTCGACCCTCGTACTGCCCTCCTTCCGTCTTGGCCTGCGCCTCCGCCTTCGTCTCCGTCCGTGAAATGACGTCCGCCCTTGCCTTG
Source organism: Acheta domesticus (assembly GCA_031308135.1). Classification (NCBI taxonomy): domain Eukaryota; kingdom Metazoa; phylum Arthropoda; class Insecta; order Orthoptera; family Gryllidae; genus Acheta; species Acheta domesticus. The sequence continues at coordinate 109,193,466 of JAHLJT010008756.1, forward strand.
TGCCCGCCACCGCCATTACCTCGTTCTCTACACCCTCCTTCACCTTCATCCCGCATAAGCCTCCACCATCGCCTCGTCTTCCACCCCGTCTAGGCTTCCGCTCTTGCCCAGGCACCGCCGCCACATTCGCTTCCTTAGCCTCCTCCTCCGCCTCACCCCCTGCCATGTGCCCTTGCCCTGACCACCACATTCGCCTCGCCCTCCTCTCTCGCCTTTCCCTCCACCTCGGCCCTCGCCTCGGCTCCTCTCCGCCTCGGCCCTCGCCTTGCCCCCCCGCCCTTTCCTTGGCCTCTGCCGCTGCCTCCACTTTCTCGCCCGCCTGCGTCTTAACCATCTCCTTTGCCGTGGTTTTGCCTCTCCCTCCTCCTTCGCCGTCCTTATTCGCATTTCCATTCCTCCTCCTCACCACACCGCTTCCAGTCGCAGGCAGCGCTCTCCTAAGGTCCTTCGGACGCTTCGGGTTTTCACAGGCAGCGGAATGAACTAACGACCTGCGCTTCGCCTTGCGCACTCGCCACCGTGGCCCCTGAGTAACAGCCGCAGCCATTTTTCCCTCTTCGTGCTTGTTAGCTCATTAGGTTACAGTGCAATTACTTTCGTTGTAGTTGTAAAGCCCTGATCAATGAGTCGACTCCAAAGTTATTCACTTACATGGAAATAGGAGGAGTAAATGCATTGAAAAATGAATGTGTTAACCAATTTTTTTAAGATATTTTGTAAATGTGCATTATGTGTTAAAAATTAATGTGAAGTAAGGGAAAAGCTTATAATGTACGAATATCCTCGCCCATAGACTAATTCATTTATGTGTCTAATAACGAAATATTTCCAGATACTTAATGTTTTTATATTAATGTTCTATTAGATTCATAGAACTATTGTTTTATTTCGTTTGTTACACATCTTTTAGATTCATGCAACTTATAATTTGTTTTATCTCGTTTTATTTCGTTTTTTCATCAAAATTCACAATTTTTTGTAAAGTGTTCTTCCACACTCTAAATTAATGCTACTTTTTCCAAGCTGGTCTGAAATATTTCAATCTTGGCTGTAACGATTAATGATTTAGTTGTATGATTCGCTCCATTCTTGATTATCTAGTTTATACTTTTGAGTACTGGACTACATGCATAATGTATTTAGTAGTAATGTAATTAGTTGAATAGCACAGACTCAAGAGATGTTGAATGAGAGAGAGCAGTAAACGCATCTATAATACGATAAAATTTAAACAGGAATAAAATCAGTTTATTCTCTCTGTATTGCAATTACTGGTATCTCTAAACAAAATAAAAATATCCATTATGCGCGTGATGATGAATTTCTTCGCAAACCTCGCCAAATCCATCTTCCATCCAGTATAAATCCCCTGGTCACACCCATTTCCTCTCCTCACCCTCCAGCCGTCTTCACTCTGTTCCCCATCCACCGCAAACCAGAGAGACATCCATTGGGAAACAACCATACTAGCAAAGAGAGCGCAGTTCTCTGGAAGTACGAAACACTTGCGGTGGATTGCCGCCTCCGTCTGCGAATACAAACGAGGGCCGCGTTGGTGGTGGCAGCGGCCGCGAAATGAGGGCGTATACGAGGCGGGGATGGCTGCAGCGGCGGGTGGTGGAGGCGGTCGGGACGCAGTGGGGGCCTCGAAGGCCGCGGAAAGGCATGGCAACGGAGAATGAGAGAGGCGTGGGGGTGTGAGAGGAGGGAGGCGGCTGAGGTATTCGTGATGGAGGGGGCGGCGGGGACGGCGGGGCGGGGTAGCGGGGGGGCGGCAGGGGTGGCTGAGGTATTGGTGATGGTGGGGATGGCGGGGCGGCAGGCGGCAGGGTGGCGAGGCGGGGGGCGGTGGGGGGTGGGGAGGCGGGGGCGTGGGGCAGCGGGGGCGGCAGGGGTGGCGGGGACGGCTGAGTTATTGGTGCTTGGGGGGTGGAGGGGCGGGCGGGGGCGGGCGGCGGGGCAGCGGGGGTGGCGTGTCAGTCGTGAGCGGGGCGGGGGCGGGGGCAGGGGCGAGGGCGAAGTTGCAAGGTGCGCGCTCGGATCATTAAGGAGCAGCAGTTGGCGAGCCGCGCTCCGGGCTGCTTTATCCGCCGCACAGTGGGGCCAGAAAGGGGGAAAGTATGGCAAAAAGTATTTTAAGCGTTTTTCAGGATTAATGGAAATAAAAAACAGATTTAATAAATAAAAACAATCCTCTTTAATTGTTTAAACGTGAAATATTGATTCTCTACAAGTAATTTTCATTTCTGGAAAGATCAGAGGTTTCCAGAGCAAATTGAAACCTGATAGGTCCACAAAACCTTGTTGAACATTTTTGTTTTGTCATATTATATTTTTTCATTTGATTCGGGGCTTTCATAAGTCAATTGCAGAGGAAACTAATTATGTAATGAAAATATCTGGTTAGTTGCTTCGGGATTTGAAATAAATGTCTGCTTGCGGATTGATGTGATCTGTCATATTCCCGTATACCAAACAAATGTATTTGCCAGATTGTCCTAAAACATGATTAGTCAAGACATTTCTGTGCTTGCAAAAGCGCGAAACGGTGTGGTCTAAAAGTGGCTGTAGTCTTACTTCAGCAGATATTTCAGTTACAATAATTGCTTCTTTTGGCGAGCAAGAAGTCTGCTTTCGCCAACTGAAACTTTTTGTATAATCGAGAGATATTTTTTCTTATATTTTATTGTACTGCTATCCGTAAGGTTTCTTCAATAAAGATAACGCTTCAGTTCCCTGACGTTCTGAGTTTGTGGGATGCCCACTTATGTAACCGATAGAGTATTTTGAAGCGCGGTTCGGTGTAGTCATTGTCACATCTTTACCACTTTAGCAGAGTCAACTCACGGGAAGAAACGTAAACTCATTTGGGCTGACATATGATAGCTCTGATGGAGAATGTTTGGACCGTAAAACGTAGTCTTTGACGTTAGATCCTCAGAAACCTTCTAAAGAGAGCCTTACGTGGCCCCGGACCCATTTTTTCACGTTGGAGGTCGAATTGTATTCTAATAAAAGCTGCCAACAATTTTTATTTTTTTGCAAAATATATCCTCTCTGCGATTAGAATCTTACATTTTTCCTAAAGTCGGCCATAAAATTTACACACTTTATTAAATCCGACTTTCCGTGTTTGGACCACTTAGTATGTTTTTCCAAGAATTCCTTCAAAATCTGATTTGTTCGCTTTATCCTTATCGGAGTGTTTAATAGCATCAAAACAGATCCCACCTCGTTAATTCAAGAGCTATCAGTGCGAGATCCCGAAGGAAAAATAAAAAAAATATAATATTGTTGATAGAAAGGCTTACAAAACGAGGTGCGCATGATTATAAAACAATGCGCCTTCATACAAAATGGGGCAAACAGGGCAAACTTTATTAAGCTTTGAAAACTAGATGAATTACAGAATCCAGTGCAATTAATATGATTGTCCGGGAAATGCCCGAAGGTAACTAAAAGACAGTATGAAAAAACAGGATTTAAAACTTTAGTTTCGTTGTGACCACGTGGTTTCTACGAAATTACTAAAATTATTTTTAAGTAATATGTTTTTTATTAATTACAGAAATTAAAGCACATATCTACAGGTATCACATCTACGGCACATTCCATTCTGCTACCCACGAGAGCAAAACTATGTGAAATCAAAATCACACCTCTCTTCGCCTCCGCGAGCGAAGAAGTGCGCCGCGCATCGCTTGTGCAAGTTCAACTTGCATAGCAGGAGGTGTCTTGATTCCCCTACCCTAAACCAAAAGGGGAACGATGATGAAGCAAACATTTTACTACACTTTCATGTGAAAGGAGCCTCTGAAGCCTTTGATTTTAGACTTTTTTGCCAACTTCCCCCCCTCTGGCCCCACTGTGCGCCG
>JAHLJT010008756.1:109197440-109249111 GCA_031308135.1 Acheta domesticus
GGGGGTAATACGATACATTGATGGGACTAAAGTGATACAGCTTGATATCATTATGAAATTTGTGATTGGGAATAAACGAGCGGCTATAGTGAGGAAGCTTAGGGTCTAGTATCTCAACCGTATTTTTATCATTTTTATATCGTTTGCTATGTCTGTGTTGTAAAACAAGTGGATCCCTCAATGCTTCTCTATTGCAATGCATTACACTTCAGACGCTACTGGTCACGTAATTGTTCATCATGTTTTACGCTAAGCTCAGGAAAAATGTTAATAGACGAAAGATTTTCTGGCGAATATGGGCTTGTTATATGTCCTGTTTAGAACACGCTTTCGCTCTAACACTGTCGCAGAGAAATTTAATTTACCTGTCCGAGTAAACGTTGAAGTAATATTTGTGGCCGGCATTTCACAATTGAAGGGGCAGCATATGGAACAATGACGTGCTTAATACTTGAGAATGCGGTGGGTTGCATAGAGATACTGTTCAGGAAAGCTTGAATCATCGTCTCTTGTATTATTTCAGTAGTATACCTTTCCGTTGTGGCATTCACACGCAACCAATCTTTATAAATGAGGTCTCTAATGAAAGAGAATTTCACGGAGACGTAAAAAATTGCACTTTGACTGTAAAAATATGAAGGATTTGTTCGGAAAACCGCATCTAAATATTCAATTGGAGGCAGCGATAGCCCCGCCGCAGCCTCTCATGCGGGAGCGCAGTTACTCCAAGCAAAAAAGCGGGAAAATAATTTTTTTAAGTGGGACGCGCGAAATTCATATTCGCGCCTCCATAACGCACTGCTGCACCATGGAACTCCCATAAATTGCGGGAAGATGATCCACTAAGAGCTCCCAGCTGGACGAAAGTTACTGCATTTTGGGCGCGTGGGGAAAATGTGCTAACACTTAATGAATTACAATAATAATCATCCACGCGCCCACTGAAGGGTTAAATATCGTACAGTTGTTATGACTGAATTAATTTAAATATATTGTGCAATATTCTCAGTTGTAGATTCATATCTACAAATGTACATTTTCCCCTTCGCAACAACAAAGACTTTTTTATTGGTTGGTATTAAATTTCATTTTTTCCATTTGAAAGGTAAAATTGGCACTAAAAGTTTTTAATTTAACGCCTTTTCTCCGAAATGTTTCTCCTATTACAATCAGTTTTCCCTATGTCAATTACTATTATTTATTTATTAATTAGCGTTTGTTAATCATTCTACTAACAAATCGAATGTCGTTCAGAGCTGTTCTTGATAGTATACTCGTACGCTGAAATATTATCACGTGTTGTGTTTCTGGATAATACATTTTTTCGCAGTGAATCGAAAAGCATTTCTTCGTTTCTTATATATACTTGAAACATCAAGTCATTAAGTATTATTATATATTTGATGACCAATCAATTCATTTTATTTGATAATGGCTAAGAAAAAATGCATCACTGCATTGAAATCGTCTGATGTTCGTCTGACATTGTGAAAAGCCATTAGGGACATAAATTATGCGTACATACTTTCTGAAACAAATATTGTGCGCCAAATAACTGTGCGTTCAGGGCGTAATAATTATGCCTTAGGTGTAGAAAGCTATTTCACAGATTACATCCCTCGTAAGTGACTTTGAGAGCAACGTTGAATGTGCAAACATTGAAAAGCTTATCCTGCAGAAATGCACACATCATATGTGTACTTGTGAAAGCTATGAACACATCCTGAGAACGTCACAAAGCCTGATACAACGGTGCCTACAATCGCACATCAATAGGTAAAAAGGAAACAAATTACTCCTCAGCAGTGGTGTCTTCTGCTCAGTGAGCATAAGGATGCGATGAAAGTTTTACGGATTAAACAAGGTAGATAAATTTAGGAATCTAATCGACTTGATACTTCCTTGAAGGTATTTGAGAATTGCAATTTTGCAATTTTGCATTGCATTGCTAGATATCAATAATAAACGAAATAATGAAACAAAATTACATTGAAACCTGAACAATTCACTCACTTGTTTAATTAGATGTCCATTTGCCGTTATCTTCTAGCGTACTTGAGAACTAAAGAGTTATTTAAATCTTTCATAGAACATTGTCAGTTTTCACTTACTATTTCCTGCGTCATACTCAACCAATTAAACTCATCCAATTCTATAAACCATGTGATCGCTTTGTCGCATCTTTCAGCAAGAAAATTGTTGGATTCTAATTTTCGCGTTACAGTTTCGAACCTATAATTTTTCGTTGTGGAAGCACATATTATCCCCATAAACAGTATCAAAAAAACTCAGCACTTTCGCCACAATACACAATACACGTAAAAAACCTGGCAACAACTACTACCAGTTGCGTGCGGTAAGACGTCTTTGTCAGAACTGGTAACCCAAGCCTCGTAAATCCTGATCTGAATCAAGACTGTAGGTAAACATGCGTATGCATGCGCATGAAGTGTAGTCAAGGCGTACTTTCCCAACCAGCTAAGGAATCCACAGTCATTAGCACGTGGCCATTGGGATTCTCAGTTCTTCTACTGAAAGAAGAAGAAATTCTCAAAGGAAGCGATGACGAGGCTTTAGGAGAGGAAAGAAGTGGCAATGAAAAGTCCGAGATGCAACAGTTAACGTCGCAGCACCGTCGGCAGAGAGGTGCATTGAGGCAGAGAGGTGACTTAAGTAATAGAAAAATAATTTTATGAAAAGGTTTAATAAACTGACTTTCCACTCACCCAAAGGTAATACATTTCTGTCTGATAAAAGAAAGTTACCAGAACAATATGCATACCGTAAGTAAAAGCGGACAAATTTGGAGACACAACTTCAATATTATTAGAGGCAGAAGTTTTGGAATAATACATTTTTACTTTCCCGTATACATAGGTATATACGGAGTAATATACGTAAAATACGGTAAGTTCTGTAATAATACGCGAAAAAACGGGGGATATTTTGCAGAAAAAAATCATGCCCTGATAACACCCTGATAATGAAATAACGCCCTGATAACGAAATTCAGGCCATGATAACGAAAAGTGGATAAATCCAGTTGCTAAATAAAGAAAAAAATCCCTTAACACGTGATGTAGCCAGAGACACTGTTTTGTGGGTCACTGATACCGAAAAACCAACTGAAAACAAAACGTCCGTCCGTCCGTCCGTCCGTCCGTCCCTCCGTTTGTCAGTTTATCCATTTCTCCGCCTGTGAACATCACTAACGCCTAAAAATCATTTGTAGGATTTCTCTCAAATTGAAGAAACCACTGTTGATCTGCCTCGAGATGAAGCACGGAGATCTTGAAAATGAATCTATAAAATTTGGGTGTTATTTTCGTGAAGCCTACCGGACATTTGCAAAATTTTCTCGAAAACGGCTCCAAATCTTTCATTTAAATTTCTCGTAAGAATGGTGTAAAATACACTTACCAAGTTGACTTAGATCCGAGTTTCACGGTAAATTGGGAATTTTTGAAAATTGCAAAATTGATTTTTTTTCGGCGTCTTACAACAAAAACAAAATTAAAGATAGACATTTTTCATTCAAATAATATTTGTTCTTTATAGTGACAAATTTCATTGACGTCATGTACATTTATTTGAAAATGTTAGTGTTTTTTGCTAAGTATTGCGTAACTTAAAAAAATTTCTCAAAAACGGCTTCAAACTTTTTCTTTAAACTTTCTGTAGGAATAGTACTAAATGTACTCTATGAGATGACATAAATGCCCTGTTGATCTATTTTGTGTTTTTTTCAAAAATTACAAATATGTAATTATTTGACATGTGTGTCACGTTAATATTTACATATATATACTTTACGTAGACATATATTATATATCAGCGGCGATTTGTTCTCATTATTATATTTATGAGTATATGTGCTACAAATAATGTCACAACGTTTCTCGTAAACTCAGCCGTTTTATGTAACCTGTGGTGCTACAGAATGGCACAGACTTTCCTGTATTAGTTTTCTATTTCCATGGGCGGTCTGCGCTAGCTATTTGGAATTGCCACATACTTTTTCTTGCCAGCTGCCGCCAAAACTACATTTTTTGCCATTTTCTTAATTTTCCGATTTCCTATTAGTAGAACAGAAATACTAATTTTTGAATATTAAAGAATACAAAAAACCTAGTTCTAAATGGCAATTTACTTTTAAAAATTATATGCCGTTTTAAAGAATATTGCGTTTCAGCGCTACTAAAAATGCGAAATTTGAAGCTCATTTTCACAGAAAAGTTTTGAGTTTTCAAAATGCTTTGTTGGAAGTGTTTTGAAGCACTTACACTCACAAATATAATAATCTTTACAAATTGCTGGTAATGTGCATATTAAAGATATTGGAGATCTTTAAAAAAAATACATTTATATAATATTTGAAAAAACAAAAAATAACTCAAATTAAACTTTACGTCATGTTAAAGAGTGTAATTAGCACTATCAGTTACAAAAGTTTCAAGGAACAATTTGCAGCTACATACGAGAAAATGGCGTTTGAGCGTTTCTAATTATGCAGAGTTTTGACCTAATTTTCACAGAAAAATTGTTGTGTTTTCGACAAACTTCATTGGGCATTATTTATAGCACATGTACTCATAAATAAAATAAAGTGAAAAAATCGCCGCTAATGTAACGTGAGAGACAAATCAAAAAAAATTATATTTTTGCAATTTTTCAAAAAAACAATAGAATGGAGCGATATGGAGTGTATGTTATCTCATAGGGTACATTTAGCACTATCCCTACCAAATGTTTAAAGAAAAAATTTGGAGCCATTTTTGAGAAAACCTTGATTTTGTATTTTTTAAAAATTGCACATATTACACGAAATATTAAGCGAAAAGTACTAAAATTTTCGAAAAAATTTGTGCATGATCTTAATGAGATAACTCACTTTGGACAACAGATTTTTTTAAACAAAATTTGTATCATCAATTTTGTAGTTGGAGAAAGATGCCGAAAAAATTAAAACTTACACAATTTTCGAAAACTCAGAGTTATCAATGAAAATCGGACCTATGACATCTGAATAAGTGTATCTTATTTTATTCTTACAAGAAATTTAAAGAAAAAAATTTGGAGTCGTTTTTCAGAAAATTTTCAAAATGTCCGGTGGGCTTCATGTAATGTACCCCCAAATTTTGGAGAATAGTTTTCAGAATCTCAAAGCTTTGACGAAACCCAGATCGACTGGGGAATATCCATTTTGGAAGAAATCGTAAATATGGTTTAGGCGCTAGTAGTGTTCAGAGACCGACAGACGGACGTTTTCCTTTCAAATGGTTTTTCGGTATCAAGGACCCATAAAACAGGGTGTCTGGCTATACCAAGTGTTAGGGGATGTTTTTATTAATTTAGCAACTGGTTTTATCCACTTTTTCGTTATCACGGCCCGGCAATTAAATTTTTCCGCCGAAAACTGGCCATTTTTTCGCGCAGCATTACATAACTTTCCCTATACAAAGCATATCACTCCGTGTATACGTAAGTATACGGGAAAGTAAAAATATGTTTTTTTTTCTTGAATAGGTACTGACCGTCATGTGAGAGGAATTTATGTCCTCAATTATTCTACATAGCTCAGAAAGATGACGGTCGAACACATAAAAAATAGTGGTGCTACAGAATGGCACAGACTTTCCCGTATTAGTATTCTATTTCCTTGGGCCTTCGCTAGCTTTTCGGAATTGTCACGAATTCTTTCTTGCCAGCTGTCATGTATAACACCCAAAAGTACATTTTTTTTGTCATTTTCTTAATTTTTCGGTTTCCTATTGGTAGATTGGAAACATTAATTTTAGAATATTATAGAACACAAAACCTAGTCATAAATGGCAATTTGCTTTTAAAAATTATGTACCGTTTAAGAGGAAATGGCGTTTTAGCGCTACTAAAAATGCGAAATTTGAAGCTCATTTTCACAGAAAATGAGCAGACTTTTCAAAATACTTTATTCGAAGTTATTTAAAGCACTTACACTCACAAATATAGTAATGTTTACAAATTTCTGGTAATGTGCATATTAAAGATATGAGTGATCTTTCAAAAAAATTACAATTATTTAACTTTTGAAAAAACAAAAAAATAACCCAAAATAAACTTTACGCTATACCAAAGAGTGTAATTAGCACTATCCGTTACAAAAGTTTGAAGAAAAAATTTGCAGCCATATATGAGAAAATGGCGTTTCAGCGTTTCTAAAAATGCGAAATTTTGAGCTACTTTTCACAGAAAACGGTTGTGTTTTCGTGAAAGATTACTGGACATTATTTAAGGGACATGTACTCGTAAATATAATAATGTGAAAAAATCCCCGCTAATGTAAATATTATCGACGTGAGAAACATGTGAAAAAACTTTACATTTTTGTAATATTTGAAAAAACCAACCTATAGAGCAATATGTCTTTTATGTCATCTGATAGGATACATTTACCACTATCCACACCAAAAGTTTAAAGAAAAAAATTTGAAGCCGTTTTTGAGAAAATCTTGTTTTTGTAATTTTTTAAAATTGCACATATTACACGCAATATTGCACAAAAAAATTACTAAAATTTTGAAAGAACTTAATATGCAGAACAAATTTTATTTGAAGAAAAAATCTCTATCTTTAATTTTGTACTTGGAGAATGTCGCCGAAAAAAATTCAAACATTCACAATTTTCGAAAATTCAGAGTTATCCGTTAAAATCGGACCTATGCCATCTTAATAAGTGTATTTTACTCTATTCACACAAGAAATTTAAAGAAAAAATTTGGAGCCGTTTTTGACAAAATTTTGAAAATCCCCGGGGGCCTTCAACCCCTCAAATTTTACAGAATCTTTTTCAAAATCTCAAATCTTTGACTAGAACCAAATCGACGGGGAATATCCATTTTGGAAGGAATTGTACGTATGGTTTAGGCGCAGGAGACAGACGGACGTTTTCCTTTCAATTGGGTTTTCGGTATCAAGGACCTAGAAAACAGGGTTTCTGGCTACACCACATGTTCGGGGATTTTGTTTCTTAATTTAGCAACAGGTTTTATCTTTTTTGTTTTCACGGCTCGGCAATTAATTATTTCCGCCGAAAATTGGCTATTTTTTCGCGCAGCATTACATAACTTTCCCTATACTACGTATATCTCTTTGTGTATACGTACGTATACGGAAAAGTAAAAAGTACTCAGGAGAATGATACTTTGCGTACTGGCATTCACGGATTCACTCAAAATTAAACTCTTTTTCATAAAACAATTTATACTATAATCTCTGAATTTTGTTCAATAGACATTACTTACAAGAAATATATATTTACACAAATGCCCTGTATGAAAGAAAACAAAAAAGATCTTATAACTATAATACTTTTACACTCACATTAGCTACTAGCAATATAGAAAATTTAATCATATGATTTCATGTTACCAACTGACAGAGATTCCAAAATGAAAATTCTTATCTTCACTTTCTCGCCTTTCTATTTTTCAGAAATTTGTCGAGAAAAGAAACAAAACATGGATTGTATACCGTTACCTGAAACACAATGTATTTCCAAAAATAATCTTTAGAAACTCTTATGAACTGCTTATTCTCTTTTATTTTTTCAAAGAAACTCAATCGCACTATTTAAAATAATTCTTTATAAAAATTCTTGCATGATGTTTCAACTTGTTTATTTAAAAATATGAATGATTGATTCTATAGTTTTTTAATGTAAGTTTCAAAAATTTTCAAATACTTGGTAACGCATTGCTAATTATTTTTTGCAATTATATAAAATTTAGATGAGAGTTCAGGATACTATAATTCCGTTCGGAACTTTCTTTCTTGTTGCGTTGCGACCTTCAGTGACGGTGGTTGAAATGAGGTAGCGACGTGGCACCCAGCTGCGCGGTGCGCCTCGCGACTTTGTCTCCACCGTTAAAACCTCGACGCCGTGGTGTTGTCCAAGCGTTCGCTTCCGTCGGGTTTTTTGCAGTTCGTTCTTGTGAGAATTTTCACAATTTTCAGTGAAATCTCACGCCAAGATACCAATTGAAGAATAACCAAAATAGAGAGAAGGGAGAAACAAAATAAAACTGGAAAAGGAGACATCCACGATGAGTTCAATATTCACTTGGCTCGTACATTCTTCCCACTTCCCAATACTCTTTGAAATGTATGCACGAAATTTTTTAAATAAACACACAATTATTTGCATTTCATCTCAATTTAAAGCAATTTACCTCTTCTGTAGATCTTCAAAGAGTTTCTCCTGCTTCAGAAACGATGTCTCGTATTGGTACTATGCACGTAGTGTTTCGTCTGGCGCCGTGCGACTGCTCCGGTCGGCTCCCCGGTTCCAAAAGAAAGAAATGTTACCTATAGCTTTTCGTGTCGTCTTGCTATTTCAGGAAACTCTGTGGTTATATTTTTGCACTTGTTTTCTTTATTTTTATAGCGCGCGTTTCAACTGGTCCCTGTTTACACAGTCGAGGGATGTGACACGTTTTACTGGTTTTTACTAAAACGGGTGGTTATAGTACTAGTTCTTGAACATTTTTTTAAATAGTATTTTCGTTTCATTCCTCTGATCTTGAGACCAAATAGCGATTAGGCATCAAATTTCAGAACTGTTAAATTCTTCTCTTGCATCAATTTACTCGTCGATCACTTTCATACGCTTGAGTCACGTTGGCTATCCTGCCTGAGAGGAGGACGCGAATGGCTGGCATACCTGAGAGCTGAGTTGTTAATGAGCCACAGCGCTGGGGGTGCAGATATTTTTAGACCACGTGATGCTGGCTTCACTTGTCCAGCAGCTAGTTTTCACGTGGAAGTATGTAAACCTCCCTCCCACGTTCATCGGTGGTCACATGGGTGTGAGCCATGGGTCCAATCAACTGCATATTGTCAACTTACTATTTAATATTGACAATTTAAAAGCTTAAATTAATTTATTCAGAAGCGGAATTTTGTTAATTTAATATAATTTCTTATTATTAAATCCATTTTCAATGTCGGAGAACTGGTCAACACTGTTATTACAAAAAATGTTCACATCGAAGGCTACGTTTCTATTTTCGATACATAGTTGTGGTTATTTAAGAACGAGTTGGCGACCAAAACGCGTTTCTTATGGCCCTCCATTCCAAACTGACCCTAACAAACATCTAAATAGAGAATGTTCTCTTACACCAGGAAGGTAATACAGGACAATATATTCTAAATATTAATTGCTTTAATATTCGCAAACGAATGTCATTCTGCTACATGAATAAAACCTCCTGTATAAATAAATTGGAAAACACGTGAAAGAAACCTTTATAAGTTTAAAAGATAATGCATCAAGTATTTATTAATATATAACAAGCATATTGGTTCTGCATATTAAACTTGAATTTTGCAAATTTGCAGATACTTCAATTTTTGTTTTTTTAAACGTCCCACAAGCGTTAAAAGACGAAATACTCCCAAAGAGATCAGAAAGGTTATAATAATAAAATTTGTTTACTACGAAAAGTGAACTTCTTGAGTGTACAGACATGTGAGAAAACTACGCAGGGATGTTAATTACGTGTTTTCTGTATGTAATTTTTAGTCTAGTCGATAAACTATTTTTTGTAAAGAAACCAGAACCATTGTCATAGCAAGTGTAAGCTTTTTAACTTACAAATAACACGATTTTCTCTTAACTTAATGCATCTCATGCATACGCGCAGAACTTCGCCCCTTAATTACTCGCTAGAAATTATTCCCGGCTTCGCGTCGGGGCGTAGCTCAGGTATAAACTAAGCGGAATTAAGAGGGAAATGTAATATATTCACGCGCATGCAAGTACGGAGGCATATATTTAGACCCTCGTCCTTTCAAATCGCCTCGGAGACCACTCGAGGAAAAGGGAAGAGAGAAAGAGAATATCGAGGTGAAAGTGGAGACGTAGGTAAAATATGTGGAGTAAAAGGAGGTGGAAGTGTTGGTAGAGAGGTGGTGGAGGTGAAGATAAGAGAGGACATGGAGCAATAAAAGTAGATGTAGACGGAGGCACAGTCCTAGGGGACTTGGTGGCAGTGATGAGAGCGAGGGCGGAGGTGGAAGCGGAGGTGAAAGTCGAGGCCAAAAGCAATTGCCGAAGACTTGGCGGTGTTAAGGCGGAGGGTAGGAGGAGGGCGAGGAGACAACGGTCACAGTTGTAACGACGGAGATTGCCGTGGAAGTGAAAGAATAGAAGAGATAACTACGCTAATTCCGAGGGCAGTGATCAAAAAGAAAATGAGAATGTTTGAGAAACATGGCAACTCAGCTTTGCAAAGCAAGCGCATATTACAAGGCAGTTAAGTTGTTTTGAAGACAAAAACGTACAGATGAAGACTGCAACGTGTTATTAATTGTGTCTCTAAGGTTACAAATAGAAAAAAGAAGGATTCTCTAACGGTTCCGAAGAATAAATAATGAATGAAGAGAGTGAGACGAAGTTTTATACATTATTAATTTTCTTCATCTTATTTTTATGTTTGTATCGTGGTGTGCATAAAACTTTAATAAATGAATTTGTGACACTATAATGTAATTTTTTGTAAAATAATTGTAAATTTTTAGATAAATTAACCGACTGGCGAATTCGAAGAAAAGCGGTCTATACGAGTCGTCCACCATACATTCTGCATTACGAGGAAATGCAGAAAGTCTAGTAAGCTAATCAATTCGTCACGCTCGTCCGCTAGCAGAGAAGTCCATGTGAGGAGGGTGCAATGTAAAGCGCTCCTTGATTGGGAGCGATGGGCGCGTGGAAGTGCGAGAGGACAAACGCAAGAGGAGTTTCAAAGTTTCGCAGAGCCTAAATGGGGGCCTGAGCAACAGAGCAAGAGATATTTGGAACGATGATTAAGGCCCAAAGGTGTAGAAAAGATGAAGAAACAGACTTGAGAGACACACGAGGTAGTGAATCCGAGAAATTCTGTTAATGGAAACGGATCGTTGAAAAAATATCACAAGAGACTCTCTAGTATTTTTGTGTGTTTTATCTGTATTTTTTATATTCTGTTTGGCCCGTGTATTGGGAACAGACTATCATTAATGGTACGAAATTTATAAATAATTCAACCTATTGTGCATTTAATATCGCTACAGTCTACCTGTATTTCTTTCAGCTATTAAAAAAACGTGAAAAATGAAACCTGGTAAGTTTGTACAATATCACAAGAAGCTATTTTTCACAGGGCTTGAAAAGAGTGTAGATATATAAACTCCAAATTGTTAAAACAACGTTCACGAAAATGTGGAAGGGCTACAAACTGGGACTGGAAAACTATTGATGGCGAAATGATCGGAAGAAGAATAGAGCTTGTAGTAATTTGGGATGAAGATGGGTAGTGGTAATTGTAACGGTGGGATGAAGGTTGTGGGTGAAAAGGTCGGAGCAAAGGTGAATAATGGAGGCGGGAGTGTTAGTGAGCCAGGATGGGAAAGATGTACGAGAAGAGGCGAATGGAGGCTATTTGGGGATTCTCGTTGAGGAAAGAATGAGATGGCGAAAGGGTGGGGGGATGGGGAGACAGGGAGATGAGGCTAGGAAAATGAAAGCAGATGGGGAGACGAGCTGGGGAAGAAAAGGATAGAAGAGATAAAGATGCAAGAAATCGGCAATGGAAAGAAGTGGTGAGGAGATGCATCGATGTGGACTTAGCGAAAAAGAAAGAAAAATTGAGGAAGCAGAGCACAGAGATCCAACTCATCTACAAAGAACACAAACGATAATAGAGAACAGACCGAGCTGTTGGCGCCATGGGGATTATCCGTACAACGTCGTGTCTGGTGTAGAAGGCAAGGGGTACAGACACTGGGAGGGAGACAGAGGGAGGGGCATGCGTATGTGCGGTTCAAAAATCATTCGCACAGAGAACGGGAATTCTCAGAGAGGTTTGTCAGGGTATCTGGTACAAACCACAGCACGGAGACAGGCATCTCCCAGCTCCTTAACACCCCCGAGTCCCTGCCCTTCGAGTGAGCCATCACGCAGTGCAGCGCAGAGCAGGGGTGGCGGGGGTGGAGCCAACGAAAGCGGAGAAGGCTGGCTCTCGCTAATTGCTCATCACACTGTCTCCCTCCGCTCCCCCCCCTTGACCCACCTCGCACCCACGCGCACCCTTCCATCTCAAACGCAGCTCCTGTTCACCCTCCTGGCCCAGGTTGCGCCCTAGCACTGACCTCGACCCTCGCACTGCCCTCCTTCCGTCTTGGCCTGCGCCTCCGCCTTCGTCTCCGTCCGTGAAATGACGTCCGCCCTTGCCTTGTGCCCGCCACCGCCATTACCTCGTTCTCTACACCCTCCTTCACCTTCATCCCGCATAAGCCTCCACCATCGCCTCGTCTTCCACCCCGTCTAGGCTTCCGCTCTTGCCCTAGGCACCGCCGCCACATTCTCTTCCTTAGCCGCCTCCTCCTCCACCTCACCCCCTGCCATGTGCCCTTGCCCTGACCACCACATTCGCCTCGTCTTCCGCCCCCGCCTCGCCCTCCTCTCTCGCCTTGCCCTCCGGCTCCTCTCCACCTCGGCCCTCGCCTTGCCCCCGCCCTTTCCTTGGCCTCTGCTCCTGCCTCCTCTTTCTCGCCTGCCTGCGTCCTAGCCATCTCCTTTGCCTCTCCCTCCTCCTTCGCCGTCCTTATTCGCATTTCCATTCCTCCTCCTCACCACAACCGCTTCCAGTCGCAGGCAGCGCTCTCTTAAATTCCTTTCGGACGCTTCGGGTTTCACAGGGAGCGGAATGAACTAACGACCTGCGCTTCGCCTTGCGCACTCGCCACCGTGGCCCCTGGGTAACAGCCGCAGCCATTTCTTCCTCTTCGTGCTTGTTAGCTCATTAGGTTACAGTGCAATTACTTTCGTTGTAGTTGTAAAGCCCTGATCAATGAGTCGGCTCCAAAGTTATTCACTTACATGGAAATAGGAGGAGTAAGTGCATTGAAAAATGAATGTGTTAACCAATTTTTGGAAGATATTTTTTAATGTGCATTATGTGTTAAAAATTAATCTGAAGTAAGGGAAAAGCTTATAATGTACGAATATCCTCGCCCATAGAGTAATTCATTTATGTGTCTAATAACGAAATATTTCCAGATACTTAATCTTTTTATATTAATGTTGTATTAGATTCATAGAACTATTGTTTTATTTCGTTTGTTACAAATCTTTTTAGATTCATGCATCTTGTAATTTGTTTTATCTCGTTTTATTTCGTTTTTTTCATCAAAATTCACAATTTTTTGTTAAGTGTTCTTCCACAACTCTAAATTAATGCTACTTTTTCCAAGCTGGTCTGAAATATTTCAATCTTGGCTGTAACGATTAATGATTTAGTTGTATGATTCGCTCCATTCTTGATTATCTTAGTTTATACTTTTGAGTACTGGACTACATGCTTAATGTATTTAGTAGTAATGTAATTCAGTTGAATAGCACAGACTCAAGAGATGTTGAGAGAGAGAGAGAGCAGTAAACGCATCTACTAATATGAAAAATTTTAAACAGGAATAAAATCAGTTTATTCTTTCTCTGTATTGCAATTACTGGTATCTCTAAACAAAATATCCATTATGCGCTTGATGAATTTCTACGCAAACCTCGCCAAATCAATCTTCCATCCAGTATAAATCCCCTGGTCACACCCATTTCCCCTCCTCACCCTCCCAGCCCGTCTTCACTCTGTTCCCCATCCACCGCAAACCAGAGAGACATCCATTGGGAACAACCACTACTTGCAAAGAGAGCGCAGTTCTCTGGAAGTACGAAACACTTGCGGTGGATTGCCGCCTCCGTCTGCGAATACAAACGAGGCCGCGTTGGTGGTGGCAGCGGCCGCGAAATGAGGGCGTATACGAGGCGGGGATGGCTGCAGCGGCGGTGGTGGAGGCGGTCGGGACGCAGTGGGGGCCTCGAAGGCCGCTGGAAAGGCATGGCAACGGAGAATGAGAGAGGCGTGGGTGGTGTGAGAGGAGGGGGGTGGCTGAGGTATTCGTGATGGCGGGGACGGCGGGGGTGGCGGGGGCGGGGGAGCGGGGGGCGGCAGGGGTGGCTGAGGTATTGGTGATGGTGGGGGGTGGCGGGGCGGCAGGGGCGGCGGGGGCAGCGGGGCGGCAGGGGTGGCGGGGACGGCTGAGGTATTGGTGCTTGTGGGGGTGGCAGGGCGGCGGGCGGCGGGGCGGCGGGGCAGCGGGGGTGGCGTGTCAGTCGTGAGCGGGGCGGGGGCGGGGGCAGGGGCGAGGGCGAAGTTGCAAGGTGCGCGCTCGGATCATTAAGGAGCAGCAAGTTGGCGCGCCGCGCTCCGGGCTGCTTTATCCGCCGCCTCGACCTGTGCCTCCGCGGCGCGCGCGGCGCCTTGTTGCCTCCGTCGCGCCAGCAAACCGCGCCTCCGCGGCCGCTTCCGACTCCGACCCCGTCAGGCGACTCCCGGCGCGCGGGGGAGCGCGGCGCAGCGCGGCGCAGCGCGGCAATGCTTCGAAATTCCTACAAGGGGAATTTCCCGGTCGCGTCGTGCGGGCAGGTGCCACCCCACCGCTTCCCACTTCATCCCCTTTCGTTTTCGGTTTCTAAGAAGGCATAGCACGAATGTAATCCCGACCGGTGTTTTGGGAAGGGGAAGGAGGAAACGAGAAAACAATTTAGATGTTTCCATTCACGAGTAACGCAAATAGATGTTCTGGTACCAGCCGAGAGAAAACATAAAACATATGTAGGACGGCGAATCTTCTTTCTCTAACGAAAACGTAATTATTTTAATTCTGTTTTTTTAAGGGATGAACGTGGCCCACTGTTCCTTCTTTCTCGGAGTAACTCACGATGTACTTCGAAATCAGTTTCAATAAATGAAGAACATTTGAGACAGTTCTATCCCAAAATAACAAGCTTAAATTACTCTATCTGACTTTTACAGTACAACAGTAATACAAAATGAACAACGTTAAAAGAAGCATTCATTCATTTCCTCTTTCATGTTCTTTAAATATGAAAGCTAATGGGCGATGTTGGAAGCAGTGGTATTTGAACCAGCTCCTATACTTACGATGGAAACCCAATGGGTTGCAGTTGGGCTAAGCCTCATTGTGGGTGAAAGTCTCGAGAAGAATTGGGCGCGGGACGCAGTCACTGTATGTCCCATACAAAATTTTACTCGTCGATACTGTATACTACTTTCATAAAATTTAATTATGACGGTGAGATGTAGAGTAAAAGATGGAAGCAATCTAATGTAAAGAACGTGTTAATAACTAGACCACCGCCAACATTGCAAGGCAGAAACGGGTTCTATCCTGGGTGGAAGTTGAGATCCCTATTACTTGCGAATTGTGTCAGTTAAATAAATTGAATTTGCTATTAGTCGTATGAAAGGCTTCCACCTCTGATTTTTAAAGCGAATTTTTATGAAATTCTTAATTGTAGTGAAAAATTATATCTTCAGAATCAAAAGATATGAAAAGTAATATCTATTCTTAAGAAGATAAAAGAAACGAGTGTGGAAATTACCAAGGTATTAGCCTTATGAACGCTGTTTAAAAGGTATTTGCAAAAGTAACCAATTCTCGATTGAAAATTATTACAGAGGTCAAAGTACTGGAAGAACAGTCAGGATTTAGAAAACAACGCTCATGTATTGACAACATTTTGAGTGTTGAAAGTAACATAGAAAAACGACAAGAAGTCAATATGAAAACGCATATAGCCTTTATCGGCTTCGAGAAAGCTTTTGATAGTGTTGACCGACAAAAGCTATGGAATATAACGAGAATAAATGACTATTCTGAAAATTTAATAAATACCATTAAAAGTTTATATAGAGGCACGAAAATTATTATAAATACTGGGACAAAGAATACTGAAGAATCTTAACTAGTGGTGCTACAGAATGGCACACACTTTCCCGTATTAGTTTTCTATTTTCCTGGGTCTTCGCTAGCTATTCGGAATTGCCACATACTCTTTCTTGCCAGCTACCATCTATCATCGCCAAAAGTACATTTTTTTGTCATTTTCTTAATTTTTCGGTTTCCTATTGGTAGAACAGAAACATTAATTTTAGAATATTAAAGAACACAAAAACCTAGCCGTAAATGGCAATTTTCTTTTAAAAATTATGTGCCGCTTAAGAGAAAATGGCGTTTTAGCACTACTAAAAATGCGAAATTTGAAGCTCATTTTCACAGAAAATTTTTGAGTTTTCAAAATACTTTATTTGAAGTTATTTGAAGCACTTACACTCACAAATATAATCATCTTTACAAATTGCGGATAATGTGCATATTAAAGATGTGAGAGATCTTTCAAAAAATTTACATTTATATAATTTAAAAAAAAAACAAAAAAAACTCAAAATAAACTTCACGCTATACTAATGAGTGTAATTAGCACTATCCGTTACAAAAGTTTCAAGAAAAAAATTGCAGCCATATACGAGAAAATGATGTTTGAGCATTTCGGAATGCCGTCAATCGATTTTTAAGTATAAAGAAGCAACAAATCATGGATTTTGACCACACCACAAGATAGAGGATTTTTTTTCTTAATTTAGCAACTGGTTTTATCCACTTATTCGTTTTCACGGCCCGGCAATTAATTTTTTTCCGCCGAAAATTGGCCATTTTTTTCGCGCAGCATTACATAACTTTCCCTATACTACGTATATCACTCCGAGTATACGTACGTATACGGGAAGGTAAAAAATGTTTAATTCCTCGTGCGTTGGCGTTGACACAATTTGCATACTCAAAGAAAACGCCTACACGAGTATTCACATTTTCAATTTTTAACATTCAACTTTCATTTTTGACTCATTGAATGCAGTAGAATGTTTACAATCATTACTCTATTAATGCATAAGGCTACTCTCCATAATTTTTGCATTCTAAACATTGCATTTAAAAACTTCAATTTTTATAAGTTATTAGATGATTTACTAATTTTAAATATATTTAATACGTGTCGTCATGGCAGAAAATCAAAAGTAAAATATAAAGAATACTTACCAATAATCAGATAACGATCACGATACCGATAACGCTGTTTTCAGTTGCTTACCTGAAACAAAACAAAAGAAATGGTAGATATTTCAAGATGGTAAATTTGAAGACAATACAAGTATTTGTGAACTAATTCTGAAAATCACTTCTAATACAATTCAATTTTAACTTAGGTTATTAAAATTAAGGGATTGTAATATGTTGAATTACTTTTTATACATTCAAGCGTTTTGATATGTAATCCATACATACAAAATTGCTTCAATGAACAAGAACTAATAAACTAAAATACCATTGTCGACACTATTAATATTTCACTTTTATTAAGACAATGAATATTAAACAGATTTCAGGTCTTGGAATGTCAGTTATGAAGATAATTCCACCGAAGGAAATCATTAAATGTGCGTTTATATGAACTAAAGGTAAAAAATGACGGGGAGAAATCAAATTCCTCTAATAATTAAACATTATAACAATTTGTTGAACATAAATTATTTTAATTAATTTTAAATGCAAGTTTTATTTCAATTCAAAATCCCCGTATCACTAATAGGTTCTATAACTGAGGACCGCGGTTTTCTGGGGGACCGCATAGCAATTTTTGGGTGACACACTGTAGGTGATTTTTTTCTTAAATTGCAAATGTTTCACTCTGGTCCCCAAGTCTCAAGAAAAATCCAATTTAGCTCCTTGATATTTGTGATTGTCGTTTAGACACACTGCAATCTCGGATTCCCAACAAAGTATGTATTTATTGATATTAGGTCCACTGTTCTCCCAGAAACTTTTCAAATTTCGTCATGAGTCAACAATATGTTACATATCAGTTTCATTATTCCATATTTGAGTCTCTCACAGAGGCACCCAAGTCCGTAAATCATTTTGGATATGGTTGCTCTTTTGATTCTTAATTTTGACACCTCAGTATACGTAAAAGAGCAGGGTTTCACCAGATGTGTTCGAGCGTACCTTGAAATGCCATTCAAGATTGCGGACGATACCATAATGATGATTTGTTTAAAATAAAAGATCATAAAGGATTCTGTAAGAAACGTTACTTTACTCTCTTTGCGTAGGGCCATCATGCATTTTGAAGAAATTTTATATTGCAGGTTTCACATGTCTCAAAGATACTTGTGAAGTTGGCAGGGACGGACTAATACCTTTAGGGTCCCTAAGCATTACTAATTTCGGCGCCCCCTCCATCAAATAAATCGTCCTGAACTCTAAAATAGAAATGTGTTTGTTGTGGTATAAAATAAGTAAAAAACTGATTACAAACACATATGTTTAACACTGCTGTTTAATACAAAAATGTCGTAAATATAACGTTTTAAACTGATTCAAATTCAAAAATGTTCTACTAAACGTCTCATCTACCAGTATGTATATCACAAAAATCAAACAAAATTAAAATTTTTAATTGTGTTAACACAGTTGTATTATTTGTACATTTTGTATTATTAGAAAATAATTATTTATGCATAGATTAACATTTCATAAAAATAAAATTTAAAGAAATTAGCTCATCACATTTTCATGAAATAATTTAAATATTATTATAAATTAAATAAATTAAATAATTTAAATATTAATTATTAAATAAAAAAAATATTTTAAATATTTATAAAAATTATTATAAATATTATTTTCCTTGTACTTTTTGGGTTACAAAATCTTTGATTTTTCTTCAAAACTAATATTTTATATACTAGAAAAATACGTGCTCATTTATGACATGCCCTACGAGTTAATTAGGGATGTTAGTGAGGCATCTTAGACATGTCCTACGAGTTGTAGGACATGTAATATTACATACTAATACAAGCTAGTAGCCATTATTCTCGTAGCATTTCTGATATGTCGTACGGGCTGTGGGACGTGTGCAGGACGTGGGAGTGCAAAGGGTTAAGTTATTGAAGAGGTTATACGGTTAATGTACCTTCTTACTTTCCCGTATACATAAGTATATACGTAGTATACGGCAAGTTACGTAAATTACGTATACTAATGACTGTAATTAGCACTATCCGTTACAAAAGTTTCAAGAAAAAAATTGCAGCCATATATCAGAAAATGACGTTTGAGCATTTCTGAAAATGCCGAAATTTGAGCTACTTTTCACAGAAAACGGTAGTGTTTTCGAGAAACTTTACTTGACATTATTTAAATCATATATACTCGTAAATATAATAATGTAAAAAAATCGCCGATAATGTAAATATTAACGACGTGAGAGACAAGTAAAAAAATTTACATTTTGGTAATTTTGGAAAAAAACAACCGATAGACCAAAATAGCTTTTATGTCATTGATAGAGTACATTTACCACTATCCCTACCAAAAGTTTAAAGAAAAAATTTGGAGCTGTTTTTGAGAAAATTTTGTTTTTGTACTTTTTAAAATTGCACATATTGCACGCAATATTGCACGAAAACTACCAAAATTGTGAAAAACATTTACATGACCTTTATTAAAGAACTCAATATGCAGAACACATTTTATTTGAAGAAAAAATCTCTCTCTTCAATTTTGTAGTTGGAGAAAGACGCAGAAAAAAATTCAAACTTTCACAATTTTCGGAAATTCAGAGCTGTACGTGAAAATCGGACCTATGCCATGTTAAAAAGTGTATTTTCCTCTATTCATACAAGAAATTTAAAGAAAAAATTTGGAGCCGTTTTTGAGAAAATGTTGAAAATCCCCGGGGGGCTTCATATAAAGTACCCCCAAATTTTAAAGAATCTTTTTTAAAATCACAAAGCTTCGACTAGAATCAGATCGACTGGGGAATATCAATTTTGAAGAAAATCGACCGAACGGTTTAGGCGCTAGCGTTGACCACAGACGGACAGACGGACGGAATGCCGTCAATCGATTTTTAAGTATAAAGAAGCAACAAATCATGGATTTTGACCACACCACGAGATAGAGTATTTTTGTTTCTTAATTTAGCAACTGGTTTTATCCACTTATTCGTTTTCACGGCCCGGCAATTAATTTTTTTCCGCCGAAAATTGGCCATTTTTTCGCGCAGCATTACATAACTTTCCCTATACTACGTATATCATTCCGTTTATACGTACGTATACGGGAATGTAACAAAAAGGGGACATCAACAAGGATGTAGTTGTAAGTTGAACTATAGACGTCTCTTATACAGTTATTAGGTTAAGAAAATTCCATTTAGTTTTTAGACAGTCGTGCTGTTTATTAAAAGATACATTAACCTATAACCTAATTAACCTAATATTATTTTATTAACCTAATAAAGGATGTAGTTGATCTCCAACTCTCTTTAATATTAATGTAGATGACCTATTTAACAAATGAAAAAGTGTAGTTATTCCAGGAATACAGTTGAAAAATAACAAACATCTAAACATTATTCTTTACGCCGATAATGTAACAATTTTGCAAGAAAGTGAAGAATTAGAAAGGGTTCTATAAAAACTACATGAACTTAATGAAAATGAGTATAATCTCCTAATATCTAAAAAGAAGACAAAGTCCTGGCCCATTATGGTAAAAATGTCCGCTCAAGAATAGTAATTGACGGCACAGCGATTGATCAAATTTTCCATTTCAATTATCTTGGTTGTGATATCAGTTATGAGTTGGACAAAGGCAAAGTAAATAAAATGAATATATATTGCAAACTCTGTGTGGAATAATACAGAAAACGTGACAGAATAAATGAAGGAAAGACCCAAAAATGAAATTTTATAATACAATGACCTATTTTCAATTGATTCCTATTCTCCTATATGGACGCGAATCATGGATTATGAAAAAGAGAGACCAACAA
The DNA here is from genome assembly GCA_031308135.1 of Acheta domesticus. Taxonomy (NCBI): domain Eukaryota; kingdom Metazoa; phylum Arthropoda; class Insecta; order Orthoptera; family Gryllidae; genus Acheta; species Acheta domesticus. Next base: position 109,218,223 of record JAHLJT010008756.1, read on the forward strand.
GCAGCAGAAATGAGATTTCTCAAAAAAGTATATATATATATATATATATATATATATATATATATATATATATAGGAGGGAGAGAGAGAGAGAGAGAGATACAGATATAGATATTGTAATGATCCTGGATCATTCCTGATTATTTACAGCAAATTTTAAATTATTTAATAAAAAAATATCAACTAAAATGAAACGAAGTGTACCAAAACAAGGACTGGGGTTTTCAAACGAAGTATAGAAAAAAACAAATGACAGCCGTATTGCCTCAGAACAATATTTTTCGTTTGTGGAAACGCCCGAATAAAAGCGCGATTGAGTTTTACAATTAGGCAGCCCCCAATTTAAGAAGAATTTTAGTGTTTGTTTCATTAAAATAGAACTGCGGGTTACGTTGTAATAACAGTTTTAAGAAAACACGTAATTCAAGTTCAGACGTCATTATGAAGAAAATTAACATTTTTCAAGATTTTCAATTGAAACCAGTTAATTGTGCCGTAATAGGAATTACGAGGCGGTGCATTCGAATGTTAGCTAATTTATGAGAGTGATACCAGGATTTTAGTATACCGGAGAAAATTATTATTTAGAATTTTCAAATTAAAATTTTAGATCGTAAACAACAAACACTTGAGTGTATGAATCCATGGCGTGGCGTGAATCCATGGAGTGTATGAAATCGGCGTTTTTTGGCATAACTGGGCCAAAAACGCGCATATTGAAAACAGAAGTGAAACATCGGGATTGAATGGCAATTTTTGAGTGGTGTCACACAATCAAAAGGTTAAAATTACGAAAAATAATATTTTTTCAATGATGTGGAGAAGTCAATGATGCCAGCGAACGGGTTTTGTTTTTGCTGATATATATATATATATATATATATATATATATATATATATATATATATATATATAAACCTGGGCACAACACTGGAAGATGAAATGTGTCTGGAACATGTAGCCTCACGCAGAAGCTGTGTTGAAAAATAGCGTGTTAGATTTTTTAAAGTTTCAGTGTTTAAGACTGAATTTTTCGGAATAATGACTGATATTTTTGGAAAGTTTTGCAGTATGCAGAAATTTGAAGTTTTAGATTTTGTGTTTTTAGAAGTAAACGCGTGGAGACTGTAGTTTCAAGTAACGATAATTTTGAATGATTGTTCGCGAGGCAAGAACTAACATTTCGCGAAAGAATTTTAAAATTTTGATAGATTGCGAATAGAATTTTCATTTTCTGTTTAAAATACGAACTGATTCAATTCGCCGCGGATGGAGTGCGACGTGGTGACGTAGAATTAATCTATGTTGGGGAATTGTGACAACGGGCAGCACGTGGCGACATGTTTCCACTTGTGAAGTGTTCGTGCCGTATGCAGAAGGGAGTTGGTTCGGAGCCCAGGAACTCCGGTTTGGTGGGCTGACCTCAAGAAGATGGAAACATAGGAAAGTGAACGCGGTTTAGCTCATTTAGTATTAAAAAAACTAAGTTGGGAAGGCCAAGATTGTCTTTTAATTATAAGAGGTAATGAATGGCCATTCAGAAATTTAAAAACATTCAAATTAGCATTCAAAATAGTAAAACCATTTTAATAACAAAACAATTCATATTTATGAAGTTTAATTATGGAAATTATTAAATGAAAAGTCTTCCAATTTAAATGAACGTTCAATTAATTGAAGTTATTGAATTATTAATTTGATTTTTGAAAACAAGCACGTGCAAAACCAAAGATAAAGTCATTCCAAGTCATTCGTTTGTTGTTTGTGTGTATATTGATGGTTGGTGCTTGTTTTGTTTTTTAGTGTTATGTATATATGTTTCAAGGTTTATTTATGTGTTATATGTATGTACAGTATCATTGATTTGATCAGTTGGTTTGGACTGATGTCCAACAGTGTGTGAATTTCGAAAAAAAGGATTTTTATTAATAAATTAAATGTCGGAAGGCACGATTGCCGATCGAGTTTTTTTTACTCTCTCACACAATGTGTTATTCGTTCGGTAGATAGAATCCTGGTGTCACTGCAAGCGAAACCAACGTTTACAGGTCTAATCCGTACGGAGCTGGTCACGACCCGCGAATTATATAAATTTCTGTAATTGAATTTTGAGAAGGAAATAAGAGTGCGTATGTATGTGTGCGGGGTAGGAACTGGCAACAGTGCGTTTGCTTTGACATAGGTGTTTATGTCGATTTTGTTGTTATTGATTTGTGATTAGTAAATAAATACGTAATCTACCCGGAGCAAAAATGGTACGAACGCACGCGTAACCAGCACACGCATTTCGTTGCGATAAGATAGCTTAAGAGAAGTGAAGGTAGTTTAAGGAAGGGTATAAACGATTACAATATGTATATATATATATATATATATATATATATATATATATATATATATATATATGAAAATATAGAAGAATACAGATAATTATGGAAGCATTATGTTCAAAGAATGGATGAAGAGAAAATTGCATGGCTAATGATGAAGCATCATCCGAAAGGACGAAGAGATGTAGGAAGACCCAGGAAGATATGGTCTTATAGTGCGTGTGAAGCCGGAACAGGCACTCGTACCTAATCCTCAAAAGGAAGACGAAGAAGAAGTTTTATCTTAAAAAAAATAACAACTCCCCTGTTACAACTGATTGTAATACGATATTTCACCGAAGTTGCTTGACGATCTTTTGAAACAAACGCGTACATACGGAGTACGTACTTGTAGTGTATGTCACCTGTGTACGATGTGTGTAACATGTCATAAATGTTCCTTACGTGCTGCAATACATTCATTAGAAAAATATAACATCATACGTGTAATTTTATAAAAATAAAACATCTTGGGAATATAACATCATTTACATTTTAAACAGAAATATATTTTGATATATCAGCTTTGTTTCTTAGATCTCTTCCTGAATCTATAATGTTGCACATGAATACTAATGTAAAAACAAAATTTTGAATAATCATACTAGTCACTCTAATAAAGATTAGAAAGTGCAATTTAAAACTTATAAATCATAAGATTTTGAAATTTGTTTTTTTTAATCGACACTTCGGCCATCATATCTGTTGCAGGTACAAACCAATGAAGACGACGATAAGAGGTAAAGACACAGGGAGGCGAGAGAGCGGCAAACGGGCTGTGGCAGGAGGTAGCGGGGTCAGCGGTGAGGACATAAGCGCAGGCGAGGACGGCAGAAGCATCACGAGGGCGGCGCGAGGGCGTTCGTCCCGTATCTGGAGGCATCGCCAACAAAAAGGGCGAGGGCGAGGGCGCCCGCCCACTTACCCGCTCCGACGCGCGTTAACAGATAAACGAGCAGAATCAATTTCGCATTAGCCATAAATCTGGGCTGCTGTAATGTATTCCACCGAGGCGGGGGAGCCTGCGTTGTGGCTGGCTGCCATCTTGCGGGGGGTAGGGGCGGGCAGTGTCCTCTCAATGGACTTGCAAGAGCGCCGTATCTGAATTCTGACGTGAACAGATAGCGAATGGGAGCATGTCATTGACTGTGTTCCTAAGAAAATATAAAATATTTCATGCTATGTACTGGAAACTTCTAAGTAACTCAGGCCATAACAGAACTTCGGCTTACAATATCATAATCTTTCCATCAATTTCGCAATATAGGGTCGCAAGTGAATATTAGGCTAAATACCTATATTTTATTGTAAGAGATATCATACAAATATCAATCTACATTCAAATGAAGTTATTTGTGCTGTTTACAGTAAAGAATACTTTGCCTATTTCTTCTTAAATCTTAACGTAGAAATTTTCAACTGATATGCTGGATTAATTAATCATTATGTTTCTCACTAATCTTATAAACAAGATCTAACGTACACAAAATATAGGGATAACACATGTTTACACAAAAGATACAGTAACAGAATGAAGATTACGGATCATTACCCTGGTAATAGTGGAAACTCTGGACTCCAGAGCTTCAGACACATATACACATGTCCGTCTCTCTATTTATTGTGTGAATATGAACAAAATATTTCGAAAAATAATACTTTCTGGTCCATCTGGATTAACTCCAGTTCCTGCAAATTTGACGTTTTTTATATATTAGAGAATATGCTATTTTTGCTGAGACGCCCTTTTAACTTCTCACGCAAAGAAGTAAAATAAATTTCGTTAAAAGATGAATGAACTATGAAACCTTAAGGTAAGTAGTCGCCGATGCCGTCAGTCGAAGGTAGTTTGTGTTGTTTTTTGCATTCACAGATTTATCTTAACTTTTGAGATTCCACTAACGTCAAAATGAACCATAATATATTTTGTGTTATTATTGCTAAAAACATGAGCTTTTAACACTATATGCATGTTCTAAAAGTATTTTTTACTAGTGTCTATCTAGAACACATTATGTTATTAATATATGTTTCCAGTTGGTATGCAAATGTCAGTTCGAAGCATACAAAAAACATAGTGCCACATTTGGTAATATTTGCATTAATTCAAATAAAATATTAATTGATTTTTTACTTGTTAATTCATTTAGACCATCGTCGTCGGCCTCTTGTGGAAGGTAAAAAAAATATTGAATATCATGGCGACGTAACGGTTCAAAGTACTGGAAAGAATGTGCGAGTACAAATAAACCTCAAAAAACATTTCACTATGATGCTGTGACATTCACAAAACTTAAATCGATCTATAAGGATATAAATAATGTCCTCAGACGTGTATATTGGTATTACACCGCTTTGATTGCGAAGCCTTTCTCTCACAAACCTCATGGATATTTTCCAGAAGCCTCATGGAAGACGCTTCCACTCAACTCACACTAATTGCCAACTGGCGTTACATAAGCTGCAACCCGTCCAAAAAACCTCAGCCTTCAAGATAATTCACTTAACTGCACTTAATTTTACGAGACATTTACGTGTCTCTTAAACACTGTCGACCCTGTTCCAGCATTTTTTGGAAGTGGAATAGACACTAGGGGATATGCAAGGGGCGCGTGCTCGCGCAGACGAGGTATGCAAGGGAGGGGCCATGCGTCCTAATCCGTGGAGTAGACATAAATCCACTTACCCGCAAACTCTAATTTATGACTGCGAGAGAGCGTGAACGTGCTAATTTCCTCCGGTAAAAAATTTAAACACAGGAGGTGTAGCGGGTTTACAGAAAACGTGAGTGGAAAACTCAGAGCAGGACTGAACTTCATATGAAACTTAAAAAAAGTTCTTAAACATCAATAACAAATACTTATAGCAATCTAAAATCATAATGACCATAAGCGTATTGTGAATAAAAGGATTGGTTTTAGTGAAAAAGTGCACTAAAAGCTCAGAATCAGACTGGAAATATAAAATAACCGATAATCAACAGTTCTAGACAATATATTCATTTACAACGATTTATGATGCAACGGACAATGTTTCTTGTTACGGTATTCAATCGCTTTTTATTCTCGAATTGCTGGTATTTCACGTAAGTAGTTTGTGAATAATAAACTCTTCATAATTACATTGACTATTCCACACGTGAAATTAAAACCAATAGTGTTTAACTATGCATACAATATGCCTCAATCAGGGCGGTGTATCTCCAAAAGTTTATCGCTTTTTCTACCCGATTTTTCTTACCGCTCGTCCCTCCTGGCCAATCATCAACTGTGACTTATTTATCGTAGGAAGCGGTATATATCGATCTTTATGTCGATGTCCAATAAACCACCAATGTACTACAAGATAATCTCATTAATTTGTTACATTTTCAGTATTTCGTGCAGTATTTCGGAACTCTGATGTACATAATTTCATTCGTTGAATAGTCCTATTAAATACCACGAGTGCTTTGTAAATTCTCAGATAAATCAGATTTATCGATAATTTCCAAAGCACTCGTGGCATTACCTACGATAAACTTCATAAACAAAACTAAAGAGATATGATGGGTTACATGAAGACGGGAAAATAAATATGTAAAGTGAAACTATTTACCAAACAGTTTAGAAACGTTCATTGAAAAGGTAAGTAATTAGTGATGATAATTTGAAAGGATTACTGCATAGTTGCATTTGTGGAAATGTTTTTTCTGTGTTATGTATATGTTATATGTACATGTGTGATATAACAACGAATGATTTATTTTATCTAATTTAATTTACTAGCTCAGTTCTTTGGGATCTATATGTTGACACACCTGCACGCTTACCTGCAGGCTGGTTGTCACTGGATTGCCCTCTATACAGAGGAGCTTGGAAGTCTGAAATTGTATATGTCCCGAAGGAATTACACACAACGTGGCACAACAATAATTTTGTTTATTAAGAATGGAATTTGAGATTAAAAATATAAAAATTCTCTTGCTTAATTTCATGCATTAAGTTCACTGTACCAAATTGTCTGGCGTTGTGAAACGATGGCCCCGCAGTTCGTAGCCCCTTGACTTCCGCGCCGAAAATCCGTCTGCTTCTTTCTTGCTGCTCACTTCTTGCACACTTGTTCCACAATTTGTCCTCCCTATTCGCGTCGATGTCCAACTTTAATAATTTAGGTTACATACGCGCCGTTACCACCAGGATGCCAGTCAACCACCAACTCTCCCTCGTCCAGGGCCCCCTTCTCGCGCGTCAACAACCTTCGTTATCTAGTAACCGCGACCGTCCAGATTGAAGCGCGGCGTTTGTTTTGTAATATTTTTGTATTTTACAGCTCCGTCCGTCCAGATTAACGCGCGGCGTTTGTTCTGTAATATTTTGTATATTACACATGTTATATGTTATATGTATATATTGTAACCGAATGCGTAGGTCGGCTGTGGGGAACTTCAGTGGGAAAGTGGCCCCTTTTGAAATTTTGAAAAAAACAACAACACAAAGACGTAACCACAAACATCAATATAATTGAATACTCATAGAAAAATCAAACCACAAATTGCAATATGACAATAACATAAAGAAATAAATACACAAAGAAAATAATAACATTTAACAGCAATAAAAAAACAGAGGGAAAATCAACTGAAAACTCATCTTAAATAGTTTTTCTCTTAGTTGATACGAATTAGAATCACAGTAATATCTTCTATGACTAAATGAAATAGAAATTCAGTTTATTGAACAAATGGGATCTCAGATGAGATGAGGAGTGATGATAATGTAATGTCATAGGGAGGAGCACTTGCATTTCACCTGACAGAGTATCATAGTGCTTTCTGTTTGTGAAAATTGCAGTTAATTCATCCCTCAACATACACTACATACACTCACTACACACACTCTTACATAATTTCGTGCACGAAATTTTCTGGGATTACAAAAAGAATATCTTTTGCACCTTTCACTCAATACAAAAACACAAAAAATTATCATTTTACATCAAATCACATCAAAATTAACTTTTTTTAAATTGGCACAAATTAGAATCATATCAATATTCCCTGTGATAATCAAATTGAAATTCAAATAAATTGATGCAAAAAAATGTCAAGTGAGATGATACATACCAATGAAGTTATATCAGAAGGAAGAGCACATGCATTTTGCAAAACAGGATATCATAGTACCTTCTGCCTACAAGCATTGAATGTAACTGTCCCTCAACAACACTGCATTAACATTCATATGTTTTTTTCTTGCTCACAATTCGCCATGAAGTTACATCAGAAATTATCTTTGGCACAACTTCACTCAATACCAAAACACAAAATTATCATGAATCATTTTTAAAATTGTCACTAATTAGAATCATATCAATATTCTCTATGATTAAATTAAATTGAAATTCAAACAAATTGAATAAAATATAGTTTTGAAAAGCACAGAAGTATTCAAGATATGTGGCATCAAACTACTATAGAACATTAACTTTTATTACAGCATACACCTTTGGTTGAAATTGAAATTATGCCTTATTTCTTCTCAACACGCAACCAAATTTCAATATATTTGAAATGTTTAAGTTCACTTGGATTCTTCCACAATTCATAACAAATATAATTTTATAACTTTCTTGATGGTTCTTAAATAGCTCTAATAGATTTATAACTTCACTTGGAGTTAACTCTACCATCCATAATACTTCTTTCAAAACAGAAACTGCACTTACCGCTTATTAACAGGACAAAATTCTTTCAAACATCAGTAAAGTCCTCCCACACGAAAAATCCTTAACTTCAAATATCTTCTGCACATGTTACAAAGTTACTATGATAATGCACATGGAACGGATATACCAGTCATTAAAAACGTTTTATAATGGCAAAACAATCTCCGAGGGTGAACTACGAGAACCATACCTCAACCTTAGTTCGGAGGTTGTGCCCATGGAATGTCCAACCCGTCCAATGGTCCCCGTCCAACGGTGAACGGCGTGAACACACAATCGGGGAGTTCGGGTGGAATTTACCCAATGTGGCACATAAAAATCGAAATTATTCGAAAAATCGAAAGCCTTAAGGAAGTATAGAAGCGTGGGAACAGGTGAAGCAAGAAATGCCTACTTGTTATTACGCAGGCAGTACGAGGCCACAATTAAGAAATCGAAGAAATCTTGGCAGGAAAGTGAGGCAGCAAGAATAGACGCTATTGTAAAGAACGATCTTAGTAAATCAATCTGGGACGTTATCAGATCTCTGCGTAGTAATATAGATGCACGTAATGCAATTTCAGCAGACGCGTGGGTGCAGTATTTTTCACGAACGCTCGCAATAGCTGACATTGAAAGAGGGGCAAATATTTTCACTGAACGGATTGTGCCTGAATTAGATGAACCGTTAACGTGGAATGAAGTGAATAAAGGAATTTTAGCCACGAACACTAGAAAAGCTTGCGGCGCGGATGGCATTCCGACAAAATTTATTTCGGAGTTGTGGAACTTAGATCCGGAGAGTATTCTGAATCTGTTTAATAGCATTCTTGATACCGGGTCGTATCCAGAAACGTGGAGTACAGCTATCCTCCAACCTATTTATAAAAATAAGGGCGATACGAGTTGCCCAGAAAATTATCGTGGCATTAGTATTTTACAAGCGCTAAGCAAATTGTTCTGTAAAATTCTTAACGTTCGACTGAGCGATTGGGCGGAAAAATATAGTAAAATTTCAAAAATGCAAGCAGGTTTTAGAAAAGGCTTCGCGACCACCGACAATATCTTTGTGTTAGATACACTAGTAAAACAGGCGCTTTCACGTAAACGAGGCCATTTATATTGCAGTTTTGTGGATTTCGAAAAGGCTTTTGGAAAGGAAGGAAAAGGAAAAGGATTTTGATTCAATCAACAGAGAATCGTTATGGCAAAAACTAAATGAACTAGGCATCTCAAGTAAAGTTTTAACGGTGTTACAGAATATGTACAGAGAAGTAAACTTCTGCGTCAAGTGCGGTGACGGAAGTACAACGCAAAAAATCAAATCAACAGTAGGGGTAAGACAGGGTTGTCCTCTTTCACCGCTGTTGTTTATCTTGTATATAAATGATTTATTGACTTGGGTACAGGAAACCGACACATCTGCACCGGCAATTGATGGCCTGAAAATTCCCGGATTACTTTATGCGGACGATTTAGTTCTATGCTCAGAAACGATTGAGGGATTACAGTCGAGTTTAAACACCCTAGATAGATATAGTGTAGCATGGGGACTAAAAGTAAATATTCAAAAAACGAAGATTGTTGTCTTCAAGAATGGGTTTATTTGGGGTAACAAAGAGAAATGGTATTACGCACAGGAGGAACTCGACCGTGTTAAAACTTTTACTTATCTTGGTGCAAAATTCTCTATGAACGGGGGATGGAATAAAAACATAGTTGCGGCTCATAGTAAAGGAAGAATTGCTCTCAAAGAAATCGGTTGCGTAATGCGTAGAGTACCGGAATTGCCTTTAAAGGTGTGCGACACAATGTTTAAATCGCTAGTGCTCCCAGCAATGAATTACGGGGCGGAAATCTGGGGAGTGGACAGAATAGACAGATTAGAAAGCATCGAAACAGATTATTATAAATTAATTCTCGGAGTCTCTAGATTCGCAGCTAATGCCGGCGTCTTAAGAGAGGTAGGTAGTGTAGGAATTTGGAAAGATTTAAAAATGAAAGCCATTAAGTTTTGGATTAGATTAGCAAGTGAAGAGTCTGACAAGCTTATTCACGGGTGCTTTAGAGCGCAACTACAGGAAAACGATCAGCGCTATTGGGCGTACAAAGTGAAACGGGTACTAGAACGCGCAGGTTGGGGGATGTTTCTCCTGAAATGGTTGAGAATAGGGGAACACGGGAGATAGAACGGTTAATTTCAGATCGACTTTCGGATATTAAAAGGCAAGATATTCTGGCAGCATCGGCAGAAAAATGTTCGTTAGTGGTACAAATTCACACGAGTCCTGTATGGGGATGCGAAAGTTACGTACACACACTTAAAAGGGATGCAAGAGGGGGATACGCTTGGTTTAGGGTAGGAGGGTGGATGCAACATAGAATGAAGGATTCGAATGACAATGGAATCTGTGTACTTTGCAGTGATAGAGAACATTGGATCCACATCCTTTTAAATTGCTGCGCTACAGAAACTTGGAGAGGAAAATGGATGGGAATGGGGAACTATTGCTTCCAATTCAGAAACATAACGCTCGCTCAAAACATATTAGCTGATAATAGATCTCACTTCATGAAAGAATTAGGAACATTTTTAGGAAAGGTTCGAACTGTCAGGGAAACGGTAATCAGGGAATGGGAAAACAGCACTGGTTAGTAGTACGAGCGGAGCCTAGACTGGAGATGAAATAATTAATTCAGTAAGCAAGAGATCATTAAGTTAACTAGAAAGGTAATCAGTAATGCTAATCATTAATATTAAGTAATAAGTTAGTAATAATTAAATTAGTCAGTAAGCGATAATTAAGTTAATTAGTAGTAAATTGTTCGGAGAGGCGGTGGTGCGGGCGATCTTCTGTGGCGGTGTTTGATTTCAGGGGCTGAGGAGGCCAAAGACTTGATGGAGAAGATTCCCACGCCAGGAAATAAATAGTTTAGAAAAAAACTAGTAGTTTAGCATGTCTTCTGACGGCAGGTTTTTCCCCCTTCAGGGGTTTTTTTTCTCAGCCGTACCTTATGGTCTCCCTTCCGCGGCTTTGATGCGATGAAGAGACTATTAGGGGTGAATGCCAGAATTTGAAAGGTTAGAATGCGGTAGGATGTAGGTATTGTAATGGCTTAAAGGCCTTCAGCCTAGCCACATAGTTAAAAGAATTGAAATTTTGTATCAATGTGTTACCTATTAAATAAAATAAATAAATAAAAATCGAAATACCGACCTTAGTCCTTAGGAAGATTTAGCTCGCTCAAACATTAAAGCGTGCTGGACGAAGAAGCGTGACGGCGTCCGTCTTAACGTGGTACCATTTCCGCTGACTGCGTTCGCGGCCACACCTCTAGCTCCCCAATCTCACACCTCGTCTTCTCGAAACTTTCTGTCCATCTCTGACCGTTAGTCTCCCCCCCTTCACCGCGCACGTCACCACCGTGGGGTGACAACTCTCCCCCAGCGCCTCCCTCCACCGACCGCTGATATGGAGGCGATGTCGCCGCCGCCGCGGCGTGAACGTGCAGCGAATCTCGCAGTCTCTTTCTTGTTGATAATTTTATCTGAGGCCTAATCTGAGCTCGCCACATGTCACGGCATAATATGACATTTGTGATATAACATATGTTATATCACACATGTCATATTATGCCATTCTATTCGTTACAACTATTCAAATAAGTTGGATCATCTTATTAATCGATGTATATATTTGAAATATATACAAGATTAGAAGATAAATTTAGTGACAGGAGATAATAACTATAACTAGACGTACTCTTGGATTCAGAAATATGTCAGGCTATCACTATGCATAGGAGAAAATAATGTTTTCGAAAAGTAATAAAGATTTGCAAGTCATCTACTATCTCCACAATAATAGCTACGTGTAAGTGCGCATAGAACCCTTTTACAGATTTTACAGAGACCACAGAATATCTGGAGTTTCCGATGAAAGAGGACACATCAAAATACATTCTGTCCTGACCACGTTCAATATGAACTTACCGTCACTAGGAATACACAAATCCAGACTTCCACCCATTCAGCGCCAATTCAATTCACGCAGCATCCATCCCAGGCTGTCTTTCTTTATATTGGGCTTCGTAGAAAGTGGTCGCCTAAGATGGGTTCGAGGCCAGGGTCCGCGGATACGGAAGCCATCCATCACCTTTAAGACCTTGCGCCCGCCACCAGCCGCTTCCGAGGAGTGCACGTCGGGGGGGGGGGGCTCTGAAATATTCATCAGCGCGGAAACACCGCCGCCGCCGCCGCGGTTTTGCTCGGCGTGTTGCGGCATTCGGGGCGGAGAGCAACAAAAATGCGCGCCTCCGTCCAACGTAGACGCCAGCTCAACAGCCGCTTGGTACGGGCGAGGCTCCGCTAGTGGATTATGCTCGCAATCTCTGCTTACAAGCTGTTTAAGTTACTTCGCTCACGAAGTCTCCAATGACCATTATTGTTGATTCATTGACTGATTAGTGATTCCGGACGTATCAACTGCTAAAGTCATTATTCTCCTACTGTATTGTATTGTTTTGTGACGAGAGGTAGTAATGATCTTCCCTCGATGGATGGCGAGATACAGCGCCAAACTACATTGGCTTGCAGGGATTGTTCCCCAACCATCGCACAGCACCAGTCGGGACAAGCTATAAGTTCTCGGTCTGCCGACGTGTGTACTACTGGTCTCCCGACATGTGTGGTGGTGTAGTGCATGTAAGAGAAAATGTGTGTAATTAGGGGTAAAGAAAAGATAAGGAAGGGGAAAGGAAGATCGTGCACGACCAGTGGCCTGTTTATTAGGATACTAATGACCACAGAAAATTATCGATCAGAGCAGCCGACACCAAGAATACTACTTTTGAGACAACTACATCACGCTAGTACTAGGAATATTATTGATCATTCAACGTGAACCCATGACGAATTCAAAGAGTTTGATTCAAGGTACTATGGAAACTCGTTCCGTACGTTTTGTGCAAGTTGGTGGTGGCGGTGGTTCTTCCCTTCTGAAACGTGAGATCCTGCGTCAACCTGTACATAGACTGGCAAAGTTTCCGCCAACAGGTTCTAACAGGTTACTACTCAGTGTCACTGCTCCAATCGGGATAAGCTCTAAAGTCTTTTTGTACTTAGGTCTAGGTTGTCTACTGATTATTAACTTTAGTTTCATTATAATTATTAGGTACTTATTATTCTGATTATCAACTAATGAGAATTTGTAAAATTATTATCAAAAAAGACAATAGATCAAAAGTTATATTAACATTGTTTTTTTAACTACTACTTTTGCGACATTGCAGAGTTGTGCTTTGTTTCTTCTTCAGACACTATGAACATATATAAATTTCATATATTAATTTACGATTGTTATTTGTACATCCATTCTCTGTATCATACAACTAATTTCTGTATAATTTATACATTAGAAATGTAAAAGTTTGTAAATACAAACATTAATTAATATTATGATTTAACACCTAGCATTACAACAGGATATAACGTTACATTGGTAGACTTTTAGATCAAGATTCGCATATTTGTAGTTTATACAGTAGCTCCTGTAGAGCAAACTTGATGGCTGCAGGAGGAAGATCATCAGGCTTTCCCTCTACACGAGTGTGGGCACTATCTTGGGTGAAGTCTTAACTAATGTAGTTACATTTTTCCCACATTTTTTTTCTTTTGAAATTGAATTAAAATTTTGGATGGCGCACATCGGAGCGAAAGAGGCTGATTTCTTATTGGAAAGGAAGCAAACGAGGGGACCACGAGGCTACGCAAGGCAAAGGAATCTTAAGACGAGTTTCTTCACTCCAGTGTCCAGCGGCACGACACTCGATTGCAGTTCGCTGACCTCGAGCAACGAGGGACGGCAGCGCTTTAGAAGGAGTCGACCGGCTAGTGGTATTCGTGAGTCAAAACGTTCCGCTGAGAACTGTATGATCATGTTTCCCCCCTCCCCCAGTAGAGAATCAGAAGCAAATTTGCTAATGTTGTGGTACAAGAAAAGCAGCTCATTTCGTTACGTCTGGTAACACAGGATCAAAATTTCTAACATCAAGTGCATTTTTAAGTATTAGATTGTCGTATTAGAATACAGATAAATTCTAAGTGTAAATTCTCTGTAACGTTCTAGAACGAAATTCTATAAAATTAATAGTCATTAAAACAGATAAAAGATGTATAAATTCAGTACTATTTTTCAAAGTTAATTCGACGAATTCATTCTAGAAAATGAATCATGATTCCAACTCCATTTAATTTTAGTAAGAAAAAAGTTGCAGAAACAGGACAGAACTAATGGTTAAAAGTAAGATAAATTATATGAAACATTATAAGTGTGAATTAAACAAATGCTCTATAAATTAGAAATTTAAATTCTTAGTGCTAACAAAGTAGGAAACGGTTGTATACAATATTTTCCCATTATTTGTTTACGTAAATAGTGTATATAAGGGTATTTGCATCTCTATGTATTTCTTTCAGGAAGTGTACTATATTTTTTGCCATTGTATTTTTCGTTTCTATTGTGTATGATATAGCTCGTATATTCTAGTGTTTTTCAGCATTTGTTAGTTAAAATAACTAATACTGTCTATTCAGCACAATTAAGTGTATACTATTGGTGCTACAACACATACTTTCCCGCGTTATTGAAAACAGCTACGTAGTATGGAAATATTGCACTTTCTGTACTACTAACATCTTAGCTAATATTTGAAAACGTCCAACGCAACCAATAAGCAAACTCACTGTTTCCATTGCAATGTCAGAACTATGTGAATTCTACAACAGCATAAAAATATAATACTAATGTGTTGTAAACTTGTATTGGAAAAAGAAGTCTGACGCCCCCGAACAATATGAAAATGCAATTCATAGGGCCATTATTAGAGAATATTGTTCTAAAACCAGGCAAAAATGCTCTACTCACATCAAGTTGTACAGCATTTGGTGCGAAAACTAAATATTTTCATGCAAATATAAAGATAAATTTGATAATTATGACTCATTTTCATACAGCTACATCAAGTCACAATAATGACACGTAATTCACAGAAATTTGCGACCACAAAACGGACTTCCATTGTTGCATTCCCTGCATTGTCACTATTCTCTGAGAGCTAGTTTTTTATTTCAAATTTTTCAAAATAATTTCGAAAAGATTAATTTGAAAATTTAAAACAGAAGGTTGAGTGTAAGAAACGAACGAAGATATAATATACAAACTTGAAAATTCTAATTTACGGCCCATGCCTGAAGCGCAGTAAATTAGCAGCCGGCTATTATGTTTGTTACGAAATTATAGAAAAACTACTCATATTATCAAAAAAGTTAATCATGACTTTATTTGAAGATGTAGATTTGATAAATACATTTCATTGAGAAAACTAGCATCCATCTATCGCCGCCCAAAGTACCTTTTTTTACATTTTCTTCATTTTTTGGTTTCCTAATAGAAAACGGAAATATAAATTTTACAAAATTAAAGAACAGTAGAACCTCGTCCTTAATGGTTATTTTCATTGAAAAATTTGGAGCCGTTTTAAGAAAATGGCGTTTAAGCTCTACTGCATATTTTTGAATTTACGGAAAGTATTTGAATGTTTTAGACTTGCTGCTAGTTCATTCCAGGCTTGGATAGCTGTGATGATGAACGAAGTCGTGTTGGGACGTGGTACACAAAACAGAGCTGAATCCCAAGCTCGATTTAATTTCAGAGGACTGAAGTTACATACAAGGCGTGTTACATGTGTACCATTGTCTAGAGTAAGCATTTGGAGTTTGTCAAAAAAATCCGATACGTGGTCTTATTTCCTTAGATCAAAAATAAACCGTACGCATGCATTTTGGGTTACTTGAAGTTTACGTTGTAATTTAAATGTCATGTTGGTTAAAAGGAAGTCACAATAGTCGAAATGTGGCATAATAAGTGATTTGATGCGAGTCTCATGTGTTAATTCGTGGGCGTTTCAGCGAATGCATTGAGGCAAAAACTTTAGGACAGATTGAATCTACTTGAGAGTTCCAGCTAAGGGTGTTGTCGATAAGCACACCTAGGTTCTTGACTTCTGAACACCAAGGTAGAACGGTGTCATTTATATAAATTTTAGACAGAGCAGCAGATGAGATTTTATTCATAGAGCTTTTCGAACTGATAATCGTGCACTGTGACTTATTTGGATTTAACTGTAAGCCTAGAGAGGCTGCCCAGTCGTTCAGTGTTATCAGTGTAAGTTTTCATTAATTTTTTGTGCGAGTGAGAAGAGGTGAGATGGATGACCGCTTAGGTATATCTGAAGATCATCCGCACACATTTGATGACTGCAATATTTAAGCTCATTACTAGGGCCCGGATAATTATGTACTAAAAATTAAGAAAATATGTACATATATATGTATTAAAACGTATAGAAATATGTACTAAAAAGTAAGAAATATGTAACACTTCAATTATTATGTCAATTCGTTTTAATAATGTACTTTTGCTTAAATGTTGATCTGTGTAGACTTAATATACTCGTAAAGAACAAAATTAAAACATAATTCTACTCACAATTCTGTTATTTACAATGGTCTCCGTAAAAAATGAGAAACAAATATTTGTTTCAAATACTTAGAAACTAGCTGAATGTGACGTCGCCGACGCTTTAAATTACTTTCGGTTGTTTCACTTGTTTTTTTTCTTCTTCTTTCTTCGTCGTCTCCTCCTTCTTCGTCGTCTCCTCCTCCTTCTACGTCGTCTCCTCCTTCTACGTCGTCTCCTTCTACGTCGTCTCCTCCTACGTCGTCTCCTCCTTCTACGTCGTCACCTCCTTCTACGTCGTCTCCTTTTTCTACGTCGCCTCCTTTTTCTACGTCGTCTCCTTTTTCTACGTCGTCGTCTTCTACTTCTTCGTTGTCCTCGTTTCTCTATCTTTCTCTTCGTCGGTATTGGTACTGGAGTTTAATCAACACCACCTACATCTACTTAGGTGACGATTTAGTTCCCGGCATACTTACCAAGATCACAGCGCCAAAACACGAAAAAACCCGGTATTACATTTCTTAGAATTGTATAGCCATTTCTGGAAATAAATTATCAGTTCCCCATCACGACGCCGAGACGCGTCGAATGACACCTCGTTTGTCTCCACTAGTGCACGGGAAGTAGTCAACCCGTGAGAGATGGAACGGCTCATCCGCAAGCACGCACACGAGAAGTTTACTCAAATACTCTATAGGGATGAATTTTTTCCTATTATCTGTCGAAGGCCTTGTACCGACCAAGTGTACCACATCGCATGAAGTCACTAATGTACATTTAAACTTTGTCCCAACATGTCACTGTTCAATGCTATTCGCGGATTAGGGAATAAAAATTTGGTGGTTGATATTTAATCAACTGACTCGTAGCACAAATTCAGCTTTCTTTAATCATGTTCTTACCCAAGACGCTATTGCTTGACTTCACTGAAAAGATAAATCAAACTTTGTCTATGGCAAATTCCCAGTCTGCCCATAAGGTTTAAGCCAATCGCCGTGAATTATTTTCTGTCCTTTTCTTATCTAAATCTGCAGTGTCACATCATGATTTTACTTTAGATTTTCACCTCACAGAGATATTTTACAAACAAGGGTATAGGCTCCAGTGCAACAAACGGGAAAAGAAAACTGTCAATGGCGCTTTCTGAGTTGTGTAATTTTTGGCGAAGAGCATTCAGATCAAGAGAGACTTCTGAAAAATATGTTGTGGGTGCGAGTTATCGCTTGCTAGACGTACCATTTTCATACACAAACTTTTTTCTGAGTAGTATTTTGTTCTCTGCTTTACTCGCGCTGAAATCTACACACTGGAAGCTTTGGAGTGCAACACCATGCCCTTTTGTAGGATTCTGCGTGCTGCAATATCAACATTTTTACGCAATGGCATAGCGCCAATTTAGAGAGGAGGTTGCCGAAAAATTGTTTGACAATGCTGAATTGTTTGTCTTGGTTATTCCTTATCAAAAACATGAAGGATAAATGAAGAATTATACAAAAAGAATGCAGAAAAACGAAAATATTAAGAAATATTTAAAAATATGTACTTTCGGGTAAAATATGTAAATATATGTACTAAAAAGTCATCGATTTTCGGCACTAATCGACATGAAACGTAAATATATTGTGGTTCTGACTTGATAGAGTTAACATATGGAAATATGTAATTACATAATTATCCGGGCCCTACTCATTACCTACGCCATCATAGATTAAGAAAGGCAATGGCCCTAACACAGTGCCTTGAGCAACTGCGCGGTTAAGTATCAAGTCACTTGAGCTGTGGCTGCCGGATACAGTAGTAGATACTTTGGGTTCTTGAAGTTAAGCAATTGAGAAACCATGTACGTGTGTGCTGAGCAAATCCCACGATTTTTAGTTTTGCGAGCGAAACGTATCATGGTCTACTGAATCGAACGCTTTCCTGAAATCCAGAAGAATCAAAATATTTATATTACTGTAATCTATTGCTGTTCTCGCGTCTTCAATAACGTTTAGTAGCGCGGTTCCAGTATTCTTGCGGGAACGGAAACCTGATTGCTGATCATTTGAAGTGATTTTATTTGGAGATACTGTTCAGTCTGCTTCCGGACAACTTTTTCGAGTACTTTAGAGATAGTCAGGAATATGCTAATTGGGCGGTATTCAATAGTGTTTTCGGTTGATGCTCTCTTCGGAATAGGATGCACAAGCACAGTCTTCCAGAATAAAGGATATTGTCCGCACGTAAGTGAGAAATTTGTTATTCGGTGATGATTGGGTTAGTCACATCTAGGCTATTTTTTAGCAGTTTTGCCCTTATATCATCGGAAACTCAAGCGTCCGAACTCCATGAAAGTTGGCACTTATAGGTTTTTTACCGAAAATGTTTATGTGTGGTTATTTCTGTTGTAACTCCACTAGATGGCGTTGTAGAACAAAACTAAATATTTCACGTCAAATGCAATCTGCAACACTCGGCAGAAGTATCGTTAAATAACTCCTAAGCGAAGCGCTCTACGGCCTTGCAAACTAAAATGTTGAGGGCTAAGGCCTCAGATAAAAGTTTTTCATATTGTAATCTACAGGAGGAGACCTTCTTGAACATTCTATTACATTTTTGCTGGTCCAGCGCTTCTCGATATTATCTCACCTGCTTAGAGACATGCAGAATCTCCAACTAAATGTGAATGAGAGGGACAGAGAGAGATACACACACAGACAGGGACAGAGAGAGACCAAGAGACAAAGAACGAGAGAGAGAAAAAGGGAGGAAGAGACAGAGAGAAAGGGAGAAGAAAGGGATAAGAGGGAGATTAAGGTCAGAACAACGCCTGTCGGGCTCCACTTGTCATACAGAAAGCACTTGTTAATACTTTGATCATTCGTAACGAATCTTCATTATGTTGTATTGTGTGGGAATCTTGGAGTTATAGAAGAAATGTATGTACATTTTCATTAAATCGAAGAATCTCACGTAGTTATGTTGTAGACTTTGTTGTGTAGCATGATTGGAATATCTAGAATTTTTAGGCACTTAAAATTGTTTCACTATTCATATAATTATCAGTATTTATTAATAGTAATATAATTATCGAACGTGTCAACATTTCCCCATTTTAAATGTACTGTGACAAATATTGTTGAAAATATGACGGCATTACAAGAGGGCCTTATGTACGTCTTCGGATATTGGTCTAGAACAGTGCTTCAATTTCCAGTTGCAATAAGCATACCAATAGCTCTGTCTCTTTCTCACCGAAACAAAACAAAGAGCAGTGCTGCCCTCATCGCCAGTCCTACACTCCGCTTTGTCGGTTTATACATAATGATAACATTATAACTTTGAAGAAAGCCTGTGCTGCCGTAACACCTCTAGATATTTCAACCAATTTTATCGTCCAATTTGATCGATTAATGTGTACAGCCTCAGAATATTCTGCTAAACGAACCTTCAGACGCGAACTAGCAGTTACATATAAATGTTATTGCACTCGGTAAGTGTAAATTTTGTTTGAATAAATGACGCCTTTTCAGAGCTTGGAAAAAACTTATCCCACATGTCAACCACAGGTGAGCAGCTTAAAAGTACGTAATGGATACCGTATGGATAGTTAATGATTGGTTTTAACATTGGAATGGAATCACCACCACCGAAGCATTACAGATAAGCAGTTTGAAGGAGAGACATACACCTCATCGTAAATGAACTGAAGTCGGTGCTGATTGTTTGTTTTGAAAATGCCGCATAACGGTCTCCGTCCTTCACCCTGGAGCTCACACTGGCATGCCTACTACAAGGGGATTCCTCCCTGCGTTAAAGGCCACAGCTGCTCGCCTTCGCTTGCGTGTTCGAGATGTATCGAGCTGTCACGCCGACATCGATTCTTCATCAAGTTCCATTAGCAGCAGGAGCTAAACGAAGTGGTGGGCGCGGGGGCTGCGGCAGAAGTAATTGCGAGAAAGACCGCCCCTCCCTACATTCTGAGCTTCGCGTGCCTGCACAGGTTTGTTCCTTTCTTAAGCGCCACATACGCTAGAAGCTCTCAAGCCATATGTTATACATTAGAAGAAGTTTTCTATTATTTCGTTCTGAAACTTTCCAAATATTGCAACGTTATGAAAGAGTGAAGGATCCTTTCTAACGTATTCCAGATCAGAACTAATCATTTTGCTTTTATTGTATATTTACTCTTTGTAACACGAACAACGCAGGCTAATATTTTCTCAAATGAAAGTTTACGGTATAATAACCCCACTCTCTTTTGTTGTTCTTGGTTGAATCGGACGTTTTCAAGTAATAGCTAAGATGTTAGTAGCGCAGAAAATGCAATATTACAATATTACGTAGCTTTTTCCAATAACGCGAGAAAGTAAGTGCTGTGCACCACTAGTTTTTCAAAACGTCCGTCCGTCTGCGTCTGTGTGTCGCTGAACACGACTACTGCCTAAACCTTTGGTAGTATTTTTTCCAAAATAGATGATCCACAGTCGACTCGAGGCTCTGAGAATTCGAAAAACATTCAAAATTTGTGGTACTTTACATAAAGCCCCCTGGACATTTTCAAAATGTTCTCAAAGATAATTTCAAATTTTTTCTTAAAATGTTTCGTAAAAATACAGTAAAATACACATATTTAGGTGGCTTTGGTACGATTTTCACGGTTAATTTTCAGATTTTTGGCGTCATCCTACAATTACAAAATTGGAGATAGACTTTTCCTTGGAATAAATTTGTTCTCCATTGTGAGTTCTTTCATTAGAGCCGTTTTTAAGAAAATGGCGTTTAAGCGCTATTGTAAATACGAAAATTGAAGCTCTTTTTCACGGGAATCTGTTGTGATTTTAAAGACGTTCATTAGAAGTCATTTGAAGCATCTTAACTCACAAATATAATAATGTTTACAAATCGCTGGTAATGTGCACATTAAAGGTGTGAGAAATCTTTCAAAAAATTGCATTTTCGTAATTTAAAAAAAAACAAAAGAATAGAGCGATATGGCGTTTACATTATCTCACAGAGGCCATTTAGTACTAACTGTTCCAAAAATTTAAAGAAAAAATTGGGAGCCGTTTTTGAGAAAATTTTGAAGATGACTGGGGGGCTAGTATCCCCAAAAATTAATTAATGTTATTCAAAATCTCGAAGCTTAAGCTAGAGGCAGACATACAGCAGTTTCTTGAATTTTAAGGAAATCCTAAGAGTGGTTTAGGCGCTAGTGGTGTTCAAAGACGGACGGACGGACAGACAAACGGACGAACGGACGTTTTGTTTTCAATTGGTTTTTCGGTATCAAGAACCCACAAAACAGGGATTCTGGCTACACCACGTGTTAGGGGATTTTTTTTCTTAATTTAGCAACTGGTTTTATTCACGTTTTCGTTATCAGGGCTCGGCAATTTATTTTTTCTGCTAACAAATCGCCGTTTTTTGCGAAGCATTACATAACTTTTCCTATACTACGTACGTGTATGGGAAAGGAACAAAAGCAAGATTTTCTCAAAAGCGGTTCCAAATTTTTTCTTGAAACTTTGGTAGGGATGGTGCTAAGTGTACTCTATACCATGACATAAACGTCAGTTTGCTCCATTCTTTTTTTTCAAATATTACAAAAATTCCTTCTTTTTTCCCACTTGTCGCAGACATACTGAATATTTACATTAGCAATGGTTTGTTCACATTATTATATTTATGAGTACATGTGCTTTGCGTAATGTATACGTTTTAACGAAAACTCATGTTTTCAATGTAAACTACCTCAGAATTCCACATTTTTAGAAACACTCAAGTGCCATTTGCAAATAAATGGGTCCAAATTATTTTTCAAACTTTTGGAACGGAAATTGCTAATTGCACTCTTGAATACAGCATAAAGTTCATTTTGGAATATTTTTTGTTCTTCTGAAAATTATAAAAATGTAATTTTTTTAAGGATTTCTCTCACCGTTAATATTCACATTTCCAGCAGTTTGTAGTCACTATTGTATTTATGAGTTAAAGTGATTCAAATACTTGTAATGAAGGTTTTCAAAATTTCTAAAATTTTCAGTGAAAATGAGCTTCAAATTTTGAATGCATAGTAGTGGTTAAACGCCATTTTCTTAAAAAATGGCTCCAAATTTTGTCAAAGAAAATTGCCATTTAATTCGAGGTTTTACTATTCTTAAATATTTTTAAAATAATATTCCCGTTCTACTATTATGAAACTGAAAAATAAGAAAATGTCAAAACACTGTACTTTGGGCGGCGATAGATGGCAGCTGGCAAGAGTAAGTGGCCTATCCTAATGGCTTGCCGAGGCCAAATGAAACAGAAAACTACTACGGTAAAGGCTGTGCCATTCACTAACACCATTATTTTGCTAAATTGCACACCCTGGTGAGGACTGTAAAATGCTATCTTGTTTAATAGGACATTTATCAATCAGGAACGTCGAAAATCTCTTATATGTTTCATTTAGGTTGACTACAGCTACTGAAGAGAACAAATTCGCAATAGAGTATTGCAGATAAGAAATTAACAATTGAAATTAACTGTTTCATTCTTGAAATAATAGTCTCAAATGAGTTAAATCCAAACTTCTCGAATGTCATTGTTTATCGTGGAGCGACGACAGGCGAAACCCAACGTTGCTGTGACTGGGAGAGGAATCGCTGCAAACTGGATGCAGAACGGAAATATTGTTACAGTTTCCTTACAAGATAGTTTGAAAAAAGTGGGGAAGTCCGTAAAGGTTGATAAGAAATTTATTGCTTTGCCGGAATTTGTGTACCACCCATTCCCCCTTTCTATTGTATATTTTCATTTTCTGCTTATATTAGTTAAGAATAAAAATATTGAAATCTCTCATCTTTAATATAGATTAGGTGACAAAGCCCCAGTGTATTAATTGTTAAACCAGGATCAAGTTAAAAGTTTTTTTTTTCATTTTCTTCTTCTTTCTTTTTTGTTTTTTGATCTTCTTTCTTCTTCTACTTCATCTTTCTCTTCATCTTCATTAGTACCTTCTTTTCTTTCGTCTTTTCTTTCATCAATTCGTCATCTGATTGTTTTGCTTTACATCTTTGTTCTTAACATTATCAAATGCAGAACAATTAGTTTATAGGTTAAATTAGACATAAATTAAGCCGTAGCTCGCTCTTTGTCAGAGTAATAAGGTTCAAGGGAAAAATTCAGTACAACGGAAATTAGTCTATCTATTCGTAAAATACTTTTCACTGCTTGATTACTGTACCACGAGGGTCGTGTAATATAACTGTTAATTTTTTTATGTATATCAAGCCATCCATAGTGCTTTTTTTCAATTTGATAGCCTTCGGGGTTGGAAATAATTAGCGCGAATCAGTCGTCGACTAACAAAAACACTATTCCTTGTTTTTCCATCATCAATGAAAGGGAACGCTGCAGCTGTAATTAAATACAAATTGTGGATCACATTCTCCGAGAAACTGAAACTAGGTTTATATAAACAATGTGAAATACTAACATATTTTCAAAACTTCATGAACAAAACATGCATGTTACAACTCTTCAGTTATTATTTGTTTTTTCTACATTGAGCAAGTGCTCAATGTAAAATATATATTGAAAATATAAAGGGAATTCTCTACAGTCATCCACAGATGACACAGCAAGAACGGTAAGATTGTTTAGTCCAAAACACACATGGATGTCATATAAATTCGATATTCAAAACCACTTCAGTCAAACAAAAATAAGATTTGAGAAGGCGATTGAATTAACGAGATTTTTAAGCAATGTGTAACTTCGTAACGGTGGCACAACCTTCCACAGAATGGAAAGCAAAAAGAGAATACTGTGTTTACCTCAACGAAGTCTGCAAAGTTGCTGTGCCATTACGAATAAAGTAATGCAAACAAAGCCACAATAAACAATTTAAATAACAACACGAACGAAATTAGAGGAGCAGATGAGGACAACGCAGACCACGGAACCGCAGTAAGATGTTTTATAAATACCGCCGCCAGCCGCGACGCACAACTTTTGGGGTGGCAGTTCAATTCCAGGCCGGCTGGGATTAAATTTCCCCGCCCCGCCTTGTCTCGCCGCCCCCTCGACCCCGCTCCGTCCCCCTCCCGCCCCCGCCGGGCCCCGGGGGCAGGCGAGCGACAATTTTCTTTCCACCCGCGGCGACTTTAAAATGGGACCAAGTTCATGCGAAGTTGCGTCAAATAAATATCCCGCGTTGTCGAGGTTTTGTAAAGAATCAAAGTAAACCAGTGGAGCGAGCGGAGTGAAGTTTCCTTTCCCGGGCCTTGCTCTTTCTCTTCGCGACCCCCCTCAACCCCTCGACGCCCGCGACCCATCCCCCCCTTCCCGGCGCCTGCCTCCGGAGGCAGAGTTGGTGAAAGAGCGCGTTCTGGCCGCTGGGGCGAAGAATACAGCACCGCCGCGCCGCCCGCCTGGGGTCTGGGTCTGGGCTGAATTCACTGCATGCGAAGGCAGCAGCGACAGACTTAATGCATTCACCCTCTCCCTTCCACGTGCGAGCACGGAAAGTGCGAATGAATTGACGAAAAAAATATTTCGGGAATAGTGATGGAAGTAATGCAGGTGTTATAACGCTACATTCATAGGTTTTCTTTCTATTACATTCGTCTAAAAAATTTACTTTTTTCTTTCACAAGAATGAAAATAACAGATTATAGAAGTATTTTTCAAATTAAATTAAAATATCATTTCAGTTTTCCACATCGGGTAGGATTTTTGTGTGATATTCATTTGAACGTTTTATAATTTTTAATAATATCAATAGCTAGTTATCCTGAATGATAAACTACTCGTCCGGACTTACATTGATCACTACACATTCTGTACTCACAAGGTGACAATAATGACTTTTGGGCATATTCTGTATTTGGAATATCTCTCTTCTTGGTCCGACAGCAGTCAGCCAACATATTAGAACTACACTTACCTTAGTACATGTTTTCCAGTGGAGAAACTTACTGATAAACACGCTCACCTTGCTGATCGCTGACAGCTCCAAGATTTCCCGGCTGAAGTCTAAGTAAGAATCCAAGAAGTGAATTTTCAAAGACATGTTACATCCAGTAGCTTTAGAAGAATGCAGAAGATGAGACATTATGTCCGATAGTTTTCTGCTTTATGGCTTCCAAGGAAATTACAAAATAAATTTCTGAAAGACATCCAGGCTGCGTTTTCCAGTAGATTTAACAGTGCTTCAAAATGTTCACCAGCCGTTAATGACCGTATTGTGGTCCTAGAAAAACCCTTTCTCATTTTATCGTCACTTACTTTAGGACAATTTGATTTCAAGTACAAGAATCCACCGGAAAGTTTATCCATAATTTTTACGAAATTGTTCTGTCTTCCTAATTTAATATGCTAATATAATATTTAATTTTATTTAATGTGCTAATATAATATTTATTATAATTACATATAAAAATATATGTAATATATTTTTCAAGATTCACCAAATGAACCTGAGACACACTTTTCTGATCAAGGATACGAAATTTCTTTATTATTTGTCAAACAGAAATAACAATCACTTGGATGATACTTCGGTTTCCTGCAAATCATAGAGTTACAAGAGGCATATGATGTGTACCATATTTCTAAAAAGACAACAGCTTAAATATACAAACTTATACTTGGGGCTCAGCTCTTTTGAAAATCACGAACTTGACAGCGAAAGTAATGTTGACAACACTTTTTCGCAAGTGGAGTAAAAATTGGCCTCTGAGTCTTTCAAGTCATATCGCCTCGAAGCCAGTATCTGCATCGTTTATACACGTGCTTGGCTTGACGAATGTACAAAACACTAAAATGCAGCTTGTCGAGTACACTTCTAAAAAAAAGCAAGAAAATATATCACTAGTGATAATCGAACTAGAAGGTCATAAACACCTCAATACTGACACATCGCAATGGTAAATTAACTGGTCAAAATACGAATGAACTTGCAAAGTATTGCCCGTTGGTTTTTCAGCCTACAATTACATATAATTACCTTAAATACTGCTTGAATAAAATAGCTACACTTTCTCGGTAAAGGTTCCTGTGACAGGTCAATGAGAATGTTAAAAACAGATTTTAAAAAGAAGCTGCCAGAAAAAACTGTGCCGGTTGGGAAAATTCAGATACAAATCTGAATTTAATATGAAAAAACGCACTACATGCACTAATGATATTTCTTCTGAACCTTCTCGACCAGTTTTACAGGAATGCGGTGTCACGATCTCATATGTTCCTAGGTCGAACTCAACCGCTGACTGGAGGAGAATTCTAGCGGCTGTTCTGATCGGTAGTTGTATGTGCATCCTCCGTTCAACACCAGACGTACGACAGAGCAGCGGTCTTTCCTTCGTCTTCCTTGTCCTATCCTCTCCCCTTATTTACACCACACAAGTCGGGATACAAGTCTGAAAACTAGAACGTGACTCGATTGGGGTGGTGCCTCGCTGGTGTTAGAAGCTTAGTGGTGGTAAACCGCTAACCCACGTGTAGGTCGGCGGCGGATCTCTCCATCCAGCTGTAGATGATCACTGGCACCTCCCGCGATAGCAAATACACGCACCACATTTACAGGATAAATGACCTTAGCAGTTGATGCGTCCAGGATCACTAATCCGTGAATCAATGTCGGGTGTTCCTACATTTGTTGCGGCTATTGCCGACAATACAAGGTTTGTATACTTTGCTTGTAGACTTCGTAACTTCCATTGATCTAACAGATTTTCTCGGGAAAGGAACAATACGCAGATTTATTTCAAACCGACTTTTTGGTGCCTTATTTTTAAGACTATATACTAATAGAAATGTGTGTTGGGTTATATGCAAAGTTAACGTACTACAGAATGTCAAAGGTAGGTCTATCCAAAAACATGTCAAAAATCAAGTTATGTAGGTATCAACATCTTAGGTTACATTCGGGGCAGAAGTCAACAGAATCACAGAAGACATCTGGCACAGAAGCATAAAGTCAATACGAAAAAAATTCTGAATTGACGACTGTCTAGTTTTTGAAAGAGATTTTCATCAGATTTTGGTGAGCAGAATTTCCATTGAGAGGTTAGATGTGGAATCGATTACTAAATCACCCTACAGAAACAACAATACTAATCGTAACTATTTCGTCAACTAACCACAATAAAACTCATATGATAAATAGACAAAAATTAATATACAATAGAGAAACAAAATGAAACAGGAGAATAAGAAAAACCTGACAAGTATAAAAAACAAACATGATCAAGATGGATATACGAGAATATATTTAACTTGTGCAATTGTTTTAACACATTATTGCAGACAGAAATACATCGTATGATTGCAACGATCAAGTACTGAAAAGCTCTATAAGTCTCTTTGCGGAATCGCTGATCCGTCAAATGATTGCTAACATAATCTCCGACTGATGACAGACCTTTATGAAACTACCTTTATTAATCACTCTTAAGTACTTCTGCGCAATTCTTCATTACTTAGCGATTACAAACGTATTCCCCACCCAGTGATCTTTTGTAGTAGCGAGGGATTATAATTTTTAACAGCATGAATCCCTTTAGTATGTACGCAAAAACTCAATTTTGAGCCTACACGCTAAGCACATTACGCAAAAGTCATAGCGGAAAAAACGCTATTCCATCAGAATTAGCAAATTGTAATCACGTGACTTGTGTCACAACATTAAATCATGTGATCACGCTAATATGATATATGTTTCCCAACTGTAGCAGCAGAGTGTACTGTTGTATTCCCATGACACAAGTATGAGATAGAAAAATTTACAAATGTAATTATACCTATATTTAATGGTAATGACATATATATATATATATATATATATATATATATATATATATAATATACACTAGCTGACGCCGGCAAACGTTGTTTTATTATAATGTTGATATTAAACTCAAGGTGTCGGTTCGTTAAGATATTAAAAATGCAAACATCGTTTGAGCAACATTCCCATGTACCGAAGTAGGTTTCCTAATGCCTACTAAATTGTTTCTAATGCTAACAAATGGTATTTAGTACTCAAAGGTGAAAACATTAGTTTGATTATTTTTTGGCTCGGAATTGCTTTTATTGAGGAACGTAAGGACGCAGAAAATAATTCAATATTTTTTAGTATAGAAATAATTTTTCAATTTTCGCACCCCAACAAACTGGCACCCTGACTCTCCAAACTCCACTCGGTTCTTCATAACTAATCAAGGAAAGTATAATATTGCAATGAGTAGGTCTGTTTCTTGCCCGATCCTGTATTTTCGCACTACTTTACTTGACTTACTCGCCTTTTCTATTATTTGACTGCAGGAAACACAAGATGACAAGGAAAGCGAAAAGCTAACTCTCAAGGAAGATTGAAAAATTCTTCAAATGTTGTTTTAAAGAAGTATGAATTGTCCCAAGAACTCTCTCTATAATTTTGATAACTTTAATTGACAATTTGTTTCAAACATCAATTGCATTGTTATTTTGTTTGATATTCTGTAAGTACATTAGTAGTTCCTCTCCTTTATGGAAGGATAGACAAATGGATAGGGAAAGAGTGGGATTTAACATGCGAGAGTTCTCGCACGGGTACGCTAGTTATTTTATTGTTTGGGCGTTAATCGTAATTTTACAATTATCATTTTTCTATTTCAGTGTAATTTTTAATTAATTTATTATTAATTTGCAGGGCTGTAATGAAAAAACGCAGAAAGCCCATCATTTTAATAGCAAATTTCGAGGAGAGAATATATTAGTGCCACGGATCCTAATTATACCCACAGATGTGCCAATTCAATTTAAACGTCTTCAATTTCCGTTAGGATTGGCATGTTGCGAATGACTATGGATAAGACTCAAGGCCAAAATGATGTCTGTTTGTGGCTTATTTTCGAGCACCCATGTTTTTCACACGGTCAATTATACGTAGCATGCTCTCGAGTGGGCGAACCATCCAGTTTGTGTTTAGCTGAAGATGGGATACACAAAAATATTGTACACTCTATTGCGTTGAGGGATTGATATGTTTTTTAATAAAATTATTATAATTAGCAATGTATATTATCTCAAAAAGTAATAAAATAAATTAAAAATATAAATATTGGTATTATATTTTATTATATTCCATCATCGTTCACAGCGCTCCATGTGTCTTCAACTCATATTTACCACATCCTCAAACACTGACAATAAGTTAGTCATTTTTTCTTCTAAAATGATCCTACGAATAATTTAAATGACAAAACGTTTGCTTAGACAGCTAGTATATAATATATATATATGTGTGTTATATATATATATATATATATATATATATATATATTGAAACGTTCCTCTTTCGAGTTCATTTCAACATATTTTTATGGATGGGACAGGTGATCGTTATTCGCGAATTGGCTCTGGGTTTTGACACATCAGAAATACACACACATTGAAAGTTAAAGAACCTGGAAGAATACTTTATTTTACATCAATTCATACACTCGGTGTGACACTTCTCCACTTTTTTAATATTAACTGCTAACAAATCACAATCCACAACTCTTTTTTATTCTAAAACTCTAGACCACACAAAGGGAAAGAGAAAACCTGGCGTATGTAGGGCGATTCACTTAACTTCCAGGCCATCAGGCGAAGCGTAGTCTCCCCTCCAGATCGGCCTTGCTCGGCTACCCTCGGTCGGTGCCGTTACCCGAGCCACGACTCGACGACGCTGCTCGCAATTCGGGGCCCACGCGTCCTTGTGCAATGCTCCTCCACAACACATTTCTTCTAAGCACTATTTTTGGTTATTTTGTCCGTCCCTTTTTACACTGTCTAGTCCGTGGATCCGCTGCTCATCAGCACTCAGTTTCCTGTCCTCACCGAACGTTTATAATCACATGTACCGACGCGTGGAAAGACTATTTTCCCATAATACTTCGCACTGGCTCAATTCTCTATAATTCGAACTCCGACTAGCTGTCGTATATTCATCGTAGTCATCTATACACGGTTATCACTATGTTCTCTGTCCAATATTGCACTTTACATTCCTTAGTCCCTCGATTACGATCCAAATCACGCCAGCTCACGTGTCCGTTCGTCTCTACCGAGTTCTCTTACTCACTGACTATTCCATTATCACCTTCCGCTTTCGCTGCTCGCTCTCCTGACCCGTTCGGAACGGGTCAAGCGGCAGCGGCCATAACTGCTGCGCTATTTGAATAGGGTCAGCCGCCGTTTCATTTGCTAAACGTATTATAATAATAATATTATAATAATACGTTTCAATATATAACTATATATAGCGATCCTGAGCTCGCTAGCCCGAATTTGTCAATAAGAAAAAGATTGTCAGCGAAAA